>JAOXYF010000007.1:1056100-1079351 GCA_028565775.1 Sternarchorhynchus goeldii | reverse complement strand
AGTTAATAGAACAACAACTGAGTCAGGTTGTCCCGGTGTTGGTAGTTAATAGAATAACAACAGAGTCAGGTTGTCCCTGTGTTTCTTTTATTTAAAGTACTTTGCTGAGATAATAAAACTTTGGCCATAATGTAATACTACACTTTTATCGAACATTCTTTTTTGATTAATACCTTTATTTGTGGTCCTATGTTTCTACTAAGCAACAAAACGATTGCTCCCTACACAACCCACAATCCACGTCTGTCAAAGTGCCCCAAATGCAGCTTGTGAGATGGCTCTTAAAGTAAAATAGTGCAGAAGAAGCCATTTTCTGGGAAAGAACTGCATGCTTTGTAATGCACCAGTAGGAGGCTAAGAAGGAAGGAAGGAGGAAGTTCAAGCCCTGGTCAGCTCCTCCTGCAGCTGCTCGCTCTCAGACTCCTTCACCACCGTGGCTCCTACAGCCCACTCCTCCAGCGCTGGCCAGGGGGCTGCTCAGTTTCCAAGGTGAGGGACAGGGGGAAGCAGCTTTTTAAACACACTGGTGTTGTGATGGTTACCGTAATAGCTTAGTAACTGACACAGCTCCAGCATGTTACTAAACTTCTCCTTCCACTGGATTTACAGAAGTTCCGGAGCAGGAATAGCACATGTATATATTCTATACTTGGTCTCTGTTCACACATAGACATACATTCACTCTGGTCCAGGCCACTGTGCACCCATATACACACAATCACTCTGTGTCAGGTCTCTGTACACCCATGTACACACAATCATTCTGTGCCAGTTCTCTGTGCACTTATGTTTAAATTTTTGTTAATGCACTTATGTTACATAGCTACATATCTATTGACATACATGAATAAATGTGTATTATTACAAAAGACATTAAGCTTCTTATTAAGTTCCATGTTGACTACAATGTCCTGTTTATGAAGTTTAAATGGTCATTAATGGTCAGCACTGACATATCCCGCTGATCTTTTGTATCATTATAGCAAATCCTAACCACTTTGCTTGGCTGAGCAGTGTGTGATGGTAATCCCTAGGATCGCTTGAATCTGAGCTGCTGGAAGATTTTAGTTTTAGATGGGTTTTTTTTATAGCTGATAAATTCTAGAACATTGACCCAAATGATATTAGGAGTGCAAACTCTACAGTACAGGAGCATTTAAATCTGGCTAGAAATATACTTCTCTAATAATAATACATTTTATTTCATAGGTGCCTTTCTGTAACTCAAGGACACGTTACAAAAATACAAAGTAGGCATATACTGCTCTAGGCATGCTGGGACATTTACTTTACTTGGCCTTTAATATTCTTTACATTGGGAAGGAAATCAATTAAGGGTGTCACTGCTTAGATGCACTGTTTACATAGTTATCTGCATAATTCACTAAAAACTAAGAGTTTACAATTACAATTATGCTGAGCAATTTTAAACACACGTCTGGCTCTCCATGCATCAGAGGATAACAAGGTGTTCCAAATTGCTGCTGATGGACCCTCACCAGCCTCACTCCAGATCAATTTTACATGAGTCGTAAAAACTAGGGAAGAGGAGGAGGTTTGAAGAGAGAGAGAGAGAAAGCAAGAGAGAGGGAGAGAGAGAGAGAGAGAGAGAGAGAGAAAGAAAGAGAGAGAGAGGAAGCTGGTTGAAGTGGAAGCAGGGCTAGTGCTACAGCATACATCTGGAAGTACAATTAATGCACTATCCTTCCGCTTTCACATTAATCTCCCCAATTTTCCGGAACTCATGGGAAACGTATACCCTGACAGGCATTAGAGAAGAGATCCCCGCAAAGCCCACAGGGGTTTAGCCCTCTCTCTCCATGACCCCTTCCCCCCTAAACCCTTGCCCTTACAGCCAAGAGCCCCCCACAAAAGAGAGAAAGAGCGAGAGATTTTAAAGGTATAGAGAGACATGAATGTCTGGGTAATATGATAAGGATATCATTTTGGCAAAAGCTGTAGGCACTAAAATAGCTCTACAAAACTGAAAGCCTTTTTCTTCCTGACGATAAGAGAAAATGCAGAGGTAAAGTAACAGGTTATGACACACCAAAATTCTGAGGGCTTTTCTCATCACTGAAAAATTATTTTACTACTTAAAAAAACTGCTTAAACTCTTAAATTGCTCGCCATCGCTTCAGTGCATCAGTAGAGTACCTGAGCAGTACCTGAGCAGACTGGGCACACTGGGCAGATGCTCATGAATGGCTCTGCCATGCGTCTGTGTTCACACTCAAGCCAGCACTGCTTCAACTCACCTCTCCTCTCTCCCAGACTGGCCACACAGGGCAAGGCCCAGGAGCCTGTTCAAAGAAAACAGAAAGAAATATGCTTCATACTCAAATCACACTCTTCCACTACAGTCTAACCGGAAAAAGCACACAAAGTACCAAAAAAATCAATTCATTATGTACTTTATTCATACTAAATTCAAACATGTTTACAGAATTTGTCTATCAGCCATAGTTGTTTGTTCTAATATATTCATACGTCATTATGTACGGTATGGAAAAGTGATATCAAGGAAATTGGATCCCTTCAAAGTTGGCAAACTACCGCTGGACACTGAAGAGGGACGTTCCTGAATCCAAATACAGGCAGCAATCATACACTGTGCATTTTAGAAGTATATTTGTACATAGTTTACGTGTAATAACTTTAAGAATAAGTAATATGTACTTAAGAGAATTTTAATTGTTGCCCTGCCATTTAAAAATAATGCATGATAGAAAAATTCGAAAAACAGATTTGAATTCAGGATTACAAATTCTATACGGTTTACCTATTTTAGATTATGGAATAAAAAAAGTTAAAATTTAGTTTGTCCAGTTTTATTTGAACAAGTTAAGATAATGTGAAATTTTGTGTGCCATTCCTCAGCCATTCTCAGTCAATGGCCAACCGAGAGCTTTTTCAGTTATTTTCGTTCTATTACTGTACTGTAATCTAAATTTTTAATTTTATAAGCAAACTGTATTTTATTATATCAGTTTATATTAATTGACTCTTCGCTTTGGGAATGCAAAAATAGATAAACAATCATCAGACCATACATTTCCCACGTTTAATGTTTTGCTCTAATATCGGTTTTGCGCATCCCAGATTGTTTCTCGCTCTTTTTCTCCATTAACAATAAGTGCAGTTTTTTTTTTTACAACTGCGGGCTTTAACTACAAATAGATTTGACGGTTATTTCAGTAACAGACAACACCATCTTTATCAAGTTACTGAGCTTTGTCTCTTTTTGTTGTTTGATTTTTCTGACACGGCTTACAGTCCTTTAGAAGCCGACAACTCTGTCAGCGAGTTTGTACCTCCATTTCTTGACGCGATGCACATAAAATATGGATAGACAATAATTCATCATGTTATATTCATATTCATTTAGAAACTAAAGGAAGAGGGAAAAATCAACGCAGAGATCTAGACACCTATAATAAACATGTAGTCTGCATTGGGTCGCGCTGTAAATGTTCTTTTATCACATATTATTATTTTATCACTTTTACTTTTTAATCTACAGGAAAATTAGCATCAAAATATACGGACGACTCAGTGAAATAGCCTTTCCTCGACTTCGTACGCCTGGTATATTTAGCTATTTACTCTTATACTTGATTGAAAATGGTAAGCGACCCCTTCGACAGGCGGGATGTTTTGCCTCACCGTACTACCGACAAAGGCACGTTTTTCAGTCTTTTCGCACATGGTTCCAACCTGTTTGACTCGAATAAGCGGTTGAAATGCACCTCACGATCTCCTACTGAGCTGTTGTCAGCAGTTTCTGGTTTTATTATCAAGTTTTGTGTCAAAACAGACTAATACCTTATTGAAAAGCAGACCAATAGCCTATTGCGAAACAAAATGTTCTTTAACGCTGCAATGTTGGATTCGATGACAACATGAAACGATTTACCGTTCATGTCTAGTTCTGGTGTGCGATGGACGCCGGAAGTCTGTCACAGACTAACTAGCGTTGTCATTTTGTGTTAAATGGGACGAAACAAGTGTATTCGATGCACCTGCGCAAATATGACCACAAACGTCTTCTTGTCTGCGAAAATTAGATATTTGTAACAATGAAACAATTATCTTTATTGGTTTTGTCGGAAAGTAAACATTATTATAGTTGGAACACTGTTTAGGCTATTAGTTTTATTTAGCCTTAACTGCATTATAACATTCTTATTTTGTGAGGTGTTCCGAGGATTCATTTATCCATCACTGTCTCTGTTCATCTCATTAGCACCAATTATCATTGAGTGACTGGCTTTTATGACTCACTGACACTATATAACTAGTTGCTGTCAGCACTCAGACTTCACAGAAAAAAAGAGTGTTCTAAGTGTTCCCCATCACAGGGATGCAAACTAATTTCAGATAAATGATGAAGCTCTGCCCCTCTTCACCCATGTTATTTGAGATAATATATCCCTGTAACACTTGCCCTAAGTCGCTGTCTGTGGGCTCTACATCCCCCATCCACCACTCAGAGGAGTCCCTCTTCTGTTTCAGCCAAGGTCCACATTGCTGCACTCTCCTTGGGTTGGATGACTGACATGAGGGACTGGCCAGTCCCTGGGGGCCCATTGGGCCTGGGGGAAAGAAAGGAGAACACCCAGCTTATGGTCAGACTTGGGTCATTGGGACCTGCACCCTTGACTTGACCTCTGCTCCTTAAGACACATACATAATCACCTTGTCTGGATTTATGTAAGTGTAACAAATTACAGACCCCCAAAAAAACAGCCCTGATAACATAGTCAGAATATAACAGGAATTAAAATGAGACTGGGGTTCTGTTTCCCTAGATCAATGTAGCATTAAACGAGAGAGAGATGCTCACTGCCATTTAACGATGATCTTTGTTTTACGATGCTTTGGGGAAATGGGGCTAGGGTATCTAAGGTATCTAAGGTATCTAAGCAACTGTTTCTTATCATAAACATCATTATACACTGTAAGGGTGTGTGTGTGTGTATCAGTGTATAAGTGGATGAATGAATGTGTGGGCATGCATGTGTGAGTGTGGCCATTCGTGCTGGTGTGTGTGTGTGTGTGTGTCTGTGTGGTAGTTTTCTGATATAGGTGTGTGTGTTTGTGTGTGTGTGGTATGCAGAACTGTGTTTTTCCTGCAGAATGAAGTGACAAGGTTTGTCATACTTTTGTAGAGCTGGCCATAGACCTCCCTGTAGAATACCACCTGCCTTTTGTCTGTGTTTTCTCTTTGGCCAAAGTGAAGAAGTGTGTCTCTGGCTGCAGCTGTCTACAGATTCCCCACATTTTTAACCAGGTCTTTTCTGCAATATGTTTTTGCACAGCAGTGTCTTTCATGTTTGAGATTTTGACAATATTTGTTTTAATAATGTCATGCGTCAAGAAATAGGTTTAAATCATGCTAAGGTCAATGCATGCCCCTGTTTATTTGCACTCTTCATTTTGCTTTGTTTATAAGCATGTTTATAAGGAGAATTGTTCATTATAATACACAATTGGATTTAGTTATTAGTGAATTCATTGATCCAAATATGATGAACCCAATAACGTAGAGAATAACGTAGAGTCAGCCCAGCATTACCTTAAAATGAGCCCGAGGTTGCCTGTTAATCTGTGAATCACTGGAGTCCACTCATCTATTTACTTGGCAAAACGTTATGAGGAAAACTTGTCTCCTCACACCTGCTTTGGGCTGTAAAGGTGGTGACCCTCCTTGATGTGCCATTAAGGCTACAAGCCCTGCTCTGTGCTGGGGCAGCGCTGGCTCCAGATTACATTACCAGCAGATTACACTCTGCTAAATTGTGAGGAGGACATGAGGTCTGTGGCTTTGCTGAAGTGCTGTGGGGGTTTACTGGCCCTGGTGCACATTTGTGTTTGTGCCGTGCAGGAATCAGTGGGTCTGTGATGAGGGGCTGTGGGTCTGGTCTCACCTCAGCACCAAAGACTTTGTGATGCCAAGGCCTTGCTAGCCCCTAGATAAAGGGGCCACAGGATTGTCTTTGACTTAGCAGAGAGCTGTTATGGATCATAATGACTAGACATCCCTCCTCATAATGCTTTTTTAGTATAGTCAACAGAATAAATTACTTTATGTGAATACAATTTGTGTTGGCTTCAATGGGCCATACTCTCCATTTCCAACAATAGAAAATACTTCAGTGAGACATACTCTCCATTTCCAACAATAGAAAATACTTCAATGAGACCTACTCTCCATCTCCAGCAATAGAAAATACTTCAGTGAGACATACTCTGCATCTCCAACAATAAAAAATACTTCAGTGAGACATACTCTCCATCTCTAACAATAGAAAATACTTCTAACTGTGACCAGCAGTACGCAGCAGTACGAATGGCACCGAGGGTTGATTAAAGAGGTGGGAGACTTTAAAGGTGCATTAAAAAACATCACGTACAGTTTAGCCATCTTGAAAATGTGACCAAATTAGTTTGTAACTTTTTGCAGAATAATGGATGCAATTTATAAAGTCTGTCAGTCTTCTTGTACTTTATTGTTTTGTCTATAGTGCTACTTTGGCATAGTTTGCCCTGAGTCGCAGGGACATTTTGTCTGTATAAATTCTCGGCATGCTGGAGTCGGTGTGGCCTTTTCCATTTTAAGGTCTATCTCTCATCACAAGACCCAGAAAATCTAATGAAGTTCATGGACAGCAAAGAGATTTGAATTCCTCCATTACTAGTTAATGGTGGAAAGAAATGACAGTAGTTTTCTTACATAAGCTTGAGTCAAACACTGAGTTAGACTCTTATCTCATACAAAATTACTCTCTGGGTTCTGGTTCTTCCTAAGCAGCAAAAAATGAAAACTTAACAAGCCAGAAAATCTTGAAAATAAACAAAGGATCTTTTTTTATCTTAGAGATAATCTGACTCATCTAGACTTTTGTCTTGTTTCAAGTAGTTTTTTTCTTGTTTTAAGAAATCTTACCAAGCAAAATTCTTTCGCCCATTAGCAGATCGTTTTACTTGTTTACCTTTTCTACTTCTTTTTTTTACTTTACACCACGATCCTTCACTAAAAAGTAATTTTGTAATCTCACCTTAACTGATGATTGTTCCAAGAGATCATCACTTCACTAATATTACAATACATAAGTAGAAAATACACAAGTGAAAAAGTCATAGTAGACTATTAGTATCATTTCACAATTACAATAACCTCCTTCAGGATGAACATCTGAAGGACAACTCAGACATCTAATACATCATAACCCATTAATCTTTTTCTGCAGTTTTAATTCAGATTCTTACAGATTGAGCTCATTCAAAGCCGGGCTTTAGTCCGAGATGCTGCCTACATCTTACAAGCACAGCTGGGAAATGGATCAGCATGCGCTGCTTTTACCAGTGCCAGCTGCTGCGTGTTCACAGAGGCCAGCCACGTCACGAGCTTGGGTTAAGCCAGCCCACTGGCCTGCTAATTGTCACCCAAACTGGGTAGTGAGACAGGCGAAGCAAAACACAAAGGGTGATCATAACAGGAGAAAGCTGGAAAGCTGATCCTTTGTCGATCCTGTTTTATAGCTGGCACAAGCGACAACTTCCTAGAATCGTCCGCAGTGGAATGACTGAAGTTATGGACACCTTTACTGGTATATAAGGGGACTTGGAGAGGGCTCCTTAAAGTCTTTATTTGGCTTTTGTGGTTTTGTTAAAGTTGTTGTTAAAATGTCCTGAGTGAGAAGCATGCCATCTTGTTGATGACCAGCCTGTATTAAGGGGTATCATGTGTGCACATGTTTGTGCGTGTGTGTTTGTGCGTGTTTGCGTATGTGTGTGTGGGTGTGTGTGTTAGTGTGTGTGTGTGTGTTTATGTGTGTGTATTCTTTGGCCGGGGTACATTTGTTCTGGGCACTGCAATTAGGCAGAAAGCCCCTGGAATCCTGCCTGCTCATTAAAGAGACAAATATAGAATGTGTATGAGAGTGTGTATGTGTGCGTGCATGCTTGCATGCATGTGTATGTGTGTTTGTATGTGTGTGTGTGTGTGTGCGTGTGTTTGTGTGTGTGTGTATGCGTAAAATAATACTTTTTTATGCAACATGAATTGAAAAATGATAAATGATTGCTGTTCATAACACATTAATGATGTGGAACCTGATCTGTGCACAGTTTTTAACCCAGATTTTATAGTAAATAAAAATCAGTCGAATCCATTAAGAAGAAAAAATGTAATTACATGAGCTTTTCAATCAGGCACATTGCTCACCTGTCTTCAGAAAGGCTTCATAGCTGCAACACTTCAGATTATAGTGGTTGAATGACTTTAATTCATCAGATTATAGAGGCTCAATGACTTTAAGGCTAAATTGTGTTTATATTGTGTACACTTTCCCACAGCTAGTTTTTCCTGGACTCTTTGCATCTGTGTTCTGCGGTGCACCATGAGTTACTACATTAGTGTTTAACATGCTGCACCTTGTCAGAGATCAGGCTGTAAACGTGGTCACGGGGTTCCACCTGCGCTCTGACGTCGACGGAGATGCCGGTGCCAGCACATGGACGCAGCTCCGGAGGCAGGAGATCGCGGTGCTGAGTGGCCAGGGATGAGTGGGAATGTTTGGGATGCAGCACTGTGGCCCATTCGCCAGGCTCGTGTTTCAGCTCACACTCCTCTCCCGTGAAGAGTAATGATGAGCCAGGCACCACGCAAAAGACTTGTGAACCCTTACGGTACCTCTGTGGAGTGTTTCACTCCTAACACTGTGATAGTACAAGTTAGTACTACTATTAAAGTCCAGTTCAGTTTGTAGATTCATTTCAGTCACTCAGTTTTTGACCCTGATACTTAGTGTCAATTGACACCCTGATTTTGTAATGAATTAAATTGTTATTTAAAGCTTAATCCAAGTCATGCACTAGTGTGGTGTGAAGCAAAGCAAAATGGCTTTGTTTTTTAGTGAGAATATGTATGGGAATATTGATGGCAATCTTAGCACTTATTTCTGTTCCATAAACCTAAAGAATCTGAATCATGTGATAAAGTTTATATGATGACAAAAGTGACCTTTTGCAACAAGACATGCAGGTATTAAAAGAAATTTGGCACCTAAGATGACAGATGAGTATGTGAAGATTAGCTGGTGTATAAAGTGTCTGTGTTTGGATGTGTGTTTTTAAGATGGCTGGGACGTGTCTCTGAGTGGGGTGGGGTGAGGTGAAGAGGCATCTAGTAGCAATTTAAAGGGCAATGTAATTCTATGAGATATAGGCCTGAAACTGAACACTGCTTAAGAGCCAGGGTCCAAGCAGCGGGAGGTGGGATGGTAGACTCAGGCTCAGGGGGCTGGGGGTAGGGGGCATGAAGGGTGGAGGTCTTCTGCCTGCTCCTCTTCACTCTTTCATAGTATCTTACTGACCACGTAAGTGTGTGTGTGTGTGTGTGTGTGTGTGTGTGTGTGTGTGTGTGTGTGTGTGAGAGAGAGAGAGAGAGAGAGAGAGAGAGAGCATTTGGATGCTGTGGTGTGGCTCTCTTGTAAACATTTCTTTGAAGACAAGCTCTTTAAAACAACAGGAACCATTATCAAGGCACACCTTCACCCTGGGCCACCCAGTGGCAGGCCACTCTGCATGATGCTTGCTATTGTAATTTGTTGCCTCGACCCCAAATACAAACTTGTTCATACTAATGTGGTATGAGAGCATCCTCAAAATGATTGTGTTCCCTAATGTGAGCAATAATCTAAATTATGTTATCCTACAACTCTTCAGACAGGACAGACTCAGTGATCACCCAGACAACAAACCTCATAATGCTAAAGCATAGAGCTGCATTAAGGAGAGGCCCCCAGTTTCACTCTGACCCTGAAGAGCACTTTTAAAATAAATGCGAGAAATTCTAATGATACTCATATTACACTGCTGGCTAGGAACAAGGTCAGACAAAAGTGTGTGTGTGTGTGTGTGTGTGTATCTGTGTATCTGTGTGTGTGTTTGAGGCTTGAGATACTCTCTGTGTGGTCTGTTTAACTCTCATCGGTCTCAGAGCCTTGGGACCTCCTACGCTCTTTGTACCAGCTCAGTCAGTTAAGACCAAATGGAGCAATATATTACCACACATTTTTACCAATTATACCTACATTATCTACATGCTGGACAGAAATACTGCAGCTGCTAGCATGAATATCACTCAGACACATTCTAACACAAGTCAAATATCACTCAGTCACATTCTAGCGGAAGTCAAATTTGCTATTCAGTTTTGCCTGTTACTGCTTCCATTTTTACCCACCATTAGTCTACCCAATTATTTTAGGCCCATTTTGCTGTGGTCTTTAATAATGGGTTGCATATCTTGATACCTGCTGTCCTGTGCTGGCTAGTCTGTGTACATTCTCTGGCCCTGGAGTGCTCTGTGAGAAAGGTCCCAGCCATGGAGGCTCATGTTGGGCACCACTGAAGCTTCAGCACCCGGAGCTAGAACACAGCTTCACAACGTTATGATAAGCTCCTGACTTTGATCTCCTTGTGTTGGCTCATGTCCCGGGGTAGGAGTTCCAGGGGAACACACACACACACACACACACACACACACACAAATGCAGTCGTGTCACAACAGGACATTGAGACATTAGCCCAAAGTTTGGGGACATTACGGTGATGGGGGAGGCAGGTGTGAAAGCCAAGCAGAAGACAAACCGACCTCTTCCAAATTTAGCTGAGATTCAGAAGTGGCTGTAGGAAAACCAGCATGTCTGCTTCACCTCACCTACCCTTGTTGATTTTGTCTTGGTGGTCCATTTTGCTACATTTTTGCAACATACAAATGGTCAGAGGGAGTTGAAGTGGCCCAAATTGTAAGCATATCCTCAGTGGGTGTAAGGAAGGCGTGAGGAAGGAATGCTCTCTGCCACTAACGCTATATATTTGTAATTAGGCTGTCACACCTTTGGGAACCCCAAAAAAAGAGTATGTTATTGGGGAGTATATAGCGTGAGTAAGAAATCCATGATGTCAAGGATGTGGCTGTATTTTATTAACAGCATATGCTGTATAGCATTGGATAGAAGTCTATGTAAGACAGAAGCCTGTGTTAAACAGTAACCTATGTTTCATATGGACTCAGACCTACAATAGTTTTTACTAACATAATACACTATGACTAACTCACTATTAAAATATGCTATACCAACATAACACACTATCTGAAGAATTGTATATCCTAAATTCTGTAGGCATCAAACTCATTCTTTGTCTTGAAGTTCACTTGTGACGTAGCAGAGCATTAGCACATTAAAGGTGAGGGTCCGTATCATGCGGTCTTGGCCTGGTGTGAAACAGAAGGTGCTGCTCGCTAATTACACTCATTTGCAGTAATTAGTGAGGATGGCACATGCCTCCTTTTTCTGTCACCAGGCAAAACATTAGTGCTACATAGAGGTGTTTACTAGCACCCATCCTTCAAAGACAGTCAGGGTTAAGCTTCGTAAAACCCAGGGACTGAAATGCATTAGACTCTTTCATTAGTTTGTTTTGTTTTAGTGGTATGTCACTATGTTCAAGAAGACAATGGTAGATGTATCACTGGTTCACTGTCATACTTAAACACATTTTTATTAGCTTTTCATGGTATGTATTCTGTACCCTAATGTTGATTCATTTTCTCAAACCTGAAAAAACAGTCAGAATTTAGTGTCCAGCCTGGGACTCCTAAATCACATCCATGTTATCTCTCCATTCCTGCAGTTCCTGCTTTTGCTCTTTTTGCTTCCATTTGACTAAGTTACTACCCAAATATCTTAATGTTAATCTGAAGCATGGCTGTGACCAAAGCGCTGGAATGTTCTCTCTGTGGACAGCCAGGAGCTTACCTTGGTGTTTATAGCTGGAGTGATGCAGTCCTGCTCCTGATGGGAGGTGCCAGGACGCCTGTAACACTGCGGGATAGAGTTACGCCAACGTGCACAGCAGGCCTCCCAATGGCAAGGCATCATGAGTCTATCCCTGCGTGCTATATTGTACCGCAAGGTTTGATTTAAATTAGTTGTGGACCACGGTGTAATCTATTTCTTTAGATGTTGCACTTAGCATATGCCCGTATTTTGTGTGTGTTAAGTAAAAGTGCATTGTTCCCTGTACTGCAGTACATCTGAATGCTACTGTAGGACCCTGTTGAATGATGGAGAGCATATGGAAATCCGACCGCCTTTGTGTCTGTGATGTCTGGTGCCTCTGGCTAACGCTGATCTGCAGCATCCTCTCATATTTGCCTCTATGTCCGAGCTGCCATTACAGAAAGCTTTGGCGTGCGTGGACAGCATTATGGAGTATGTCCTATCAGCACCTGCACCATCTGCCAAGTCTCTCCAACTGGCTTCGGTCAAACAGGCGTTTTAAAGTAGCGCTGCTCTGAGATCCACACTGCTACATTAAAGCAAAACCCCTGAACTTTAGAAGCACCGGAGGGGCTCTGAGAGTCGAAACTGGAACCTTTGTTTTTTCAAAACAAAATTATCTAGAAAGAGAAAAAAGAGAGGATTGGAAATGACGTTATTAGCATGTTGTGTCGGAGAGCAGGAGAACATGCAACCATGGGGCAGGAGTGGGGGCCTGGGGAGGTGTCAGTGTGACGGGCTCTAGGCTTTTGACCGCAAAGCATGATGGGGACTTTGGCAGTACTACAGTGTTTTCTATGACACCACCATTTGGCTTGTGTCATGCTTTCTCCATTTCTTATAACATGCCATGCAGAGTAGTTCACAGAAGCCTGCTAGCAGTTCCAGTGTTCAGAGTCTTCTCACTCTCATACAGTTCGTTTCTTAATGATCATTTCTGAATCTGTTCAAAAATGTAAACATACTCCAGGGCATTTCGTTAGATCAGATGTCTTGCAGGACTGAGAAACACTTCAGGTTCTTCTGTTTTTATTGGTCATTTCATGTCCATGCCAGGTGTAGGTATATAGTTCTCACTCTGGATCTGGATCTCCTCCCAAGTGCGGCTCTTCATATTATATTAAGCCATGCCCTGCTGTACTGGACTCAAAACCTGCACTCAGATCATGGCCTTTAAAGAACCGGGCCGAGTAATCCTGACTCTCAGAGCCTCGCGAAACATTAAATGTTGGTGTAAGCACCCGAGGCGCCATGCTGCCCGTCCTGCACTTAACACGGGCCCCATGCCAGCCTCCAGAGTGGGGGGTCCAAACCGCTGGCATTCGATTCGGAAAATAAGAGCAAGTTGCGCACAGAGAGAACGGAGTGTGAGCACGAGGGGCAATCAGGCCCAAACGATGAGAGATGGTGAGAGGCTGTGCAAAGACCTACACCGACCTTCAAACCCCACCCCCTCCTTTCTCCTAATGCTAGAGTCAGTGATTTGTGCTAGAAACCCAAAGTACAAATGAGATACAGGGATAAAAAGATGGCTGGTCATGTAACAGTTTTCTTGAATTTTCTTAATTTCCCTCTGGGATAAATCAATCAATCAATCAGTCAATTAATCAATCAATCAATCTATCTATCTATCTATCTATCTATCTATCTATCTATCTAGTTTTTCATGCTGGTTCAGAGGCCTTAACAAATACCTTATCTACAGTATAACCTCACCTTTTCATTAATACAAAGGTGAAAAGTCCTTTGACACATTTAGACACTTTGCATGATATTTTGTGTTATAACCTCTTGTTGCTGTCATAAAACCTAGCTAGGAGTAGCGAGGAGAGGAGCTGTGAAGTGTTGACAGTGGGCCCAATCCCATCCACCATACTGCGTCACACTACCCCGTTAGCATGTGTGACCATCACTGCCCTCTCCTGCCTCCTGTCCCCCATCCACAGACACTTCTACCAGGCTCTGCTAGCTACTGTGTAGAGCACTCGACAGAATGCCTGTCACAGTGTTTACTATACTATGTTTTCAAAATACTCAAATATTTAACTAGACAGCTATTCAAACTCAAACAGATAATTACTGGTCATATTAATAGTACTTTTGTTATGACTGAGGCAGAGAGAAAACATCAGGGGGATGTAACTTGAAAATCATGATGAACTGAGAGCAAAGGCAAATTCAGCAATTAGGGAAAAACATTATAGCACATAAGCCTAGTGGTTCAATATTTCAGCTTGATGTGACTGTAATCACCCAGAAGAGTTGATCTGAAATGTTATATATTGTGCTTAACGTGATGAATCTGACTATTCTTGCAGACACATGCTGGATAATGACACTGTAATGTTTAACCTCAATGGATTTTACAGTTTAGATTTGGCAAGTCTGGGTGAACGGCCAGTGGGTATCAGATTTAATATCGACCTCTATCTCTGCAGGTTCTGTGTGTCTAAAGACCATGGCAATGCAGCTTTCCCTCTTACACCAGAAGAACTGGTGGGAGTGTGAATAATCACACCGTATCCAGGTGTATTTAGTCAGGGTGGCAGACAGGGTTGTAAACTGGTTGGTCTAGGCATTGTGAGATATACTATGCTATGCTGGGATCCATATAAAATTTTTGACCAAATAACCAGATGTCTGAGAACCCTAAGTCTGGGGAAAAGCTTGTGCCATGTTTAGTATACTATCATCTGCCATTTTTTTAATGTATTTAATTTTTTTTCATATTTCCATTTTTCAAGTTTTTAATATTTTCCATAATATGTGAATGTAAATATGTATGGTTCCACTATTAAGTATTTCTTTCAGTGCTTTAGAACTAGTCAACAAAACAACTGCAGTCTAGACTACAACACTGTGTGCACCAACATACAGCAGAAACTTGAACAGCAGAAACTTAGAGTTGTACTTGAAAATATACAGTGATATTCGTCAATACAGACGTACAGCAAATGTTTTGTGATACTTTGACATGTATGCATGTATCTGCATTACCTGTGAAAACTCCCCAGTTATCGTAATTAACTCAGTTCTAGTTTATTTCATATTAATACTAAGGTTATAACAAAGTTATAACTCAAATCAAAGTGTATAGATTTACTATTATTGCACTTTTAAAGGAAAATTTAATTTTTTTTTTTTTAATTGCTCTGATGATGACTTGACCTCCTGCTTTGTGATCCCACACTCAGAATCATCTCTGCTTCTCAGCCCATTGTTTTCTCATGAAGCTCAGCTGAAGTGGTCTACCACATTGACTCTCTGCAAACAAATCTTTAGGACACCCTCAGTAGCCTCCCCCATGGGAGTGTGTGCCCTGAACCCTTCCCAATCCCAGCACTTCTGAATGAACATGGATCTGATAAAACTGCCCCTGAGTGCTGTCCTGAGATCAACTTAATTTTTCCCCTTTATTAAAATTATTGTTAAAATTTGGAGTGGTAGTCTGATCCTGGTTAAGCAATTAAGGACCGTGGAAGGTGGCTTTCAGGAAGAACATGTACCAACATGTTGTTCCCGCTTGGGTGTTAATCACACTGAACTGTCCCCACCCTGCCCAACCTCCACGGGGGGTAGAAGTAGAGCACTAAGGAGGGGGGTTCAATGAGGTGGGGTTAGATGTGCTTTCCAGATGAGCCTGGGGATTTTCCCCACTGTTCTTCTTGTTGTATTTCATGACAACCATAATCACGACAACAAAACAAGCAGCAGTTATTACTGGGAAACTATTACCTATCCAGTCGATCATTTTCTTTGCCAAGCATTGGCAAATTATTGGAGTTGGGATCATATAAAGGCTCTGTGATCATCACATGTTTAAGAGTATACACCTCACCCTTGACCTGAGGAGTATTGTACTGGATTGGCTACTTGAAGGCAAACTGACCTTCCTAGACAGGTTATCCTGAACAGGAAAACAGAGCAGGTGGTCTGACCACTGACTGGCCATCTGCAAAACACATACTAGCTGGGTATAAACCAGGGCCAGGCAGATGGCTTATTGCTTCATATCATTCTATATTTTGTACACTGGAGTATTTTGAAGCATGATGTCATTTTTAATCTTTTCTTTTCTATAAGAAAAGAACATTCCTAAATGCGTTTTCTTTTTTAATAGTAGCCGTGGTCAATAGTTGATCATAATTAGGATAATGGAAAAAGAATATTTAAAACTCATGTTAGACTTTTGTTAATCGTGACATTCATAAAGAGATGGCAGACTGCAGTTCTGAATATATGTTATACAGTTGGGCTGATTTAGGTCTAAACTACTCGTCTGAATGTGTTAAGACTGTAGACAAAAATCCTCACAAGAATTTTACCACTGTTTGAAGAACATGAATTAGTTCTCCAATATCACTGTAGTTGCTATCCTCATTATGAACATTATGAATCTACAATTTTGAGACCTAATTTCTAACAGGAAGATCTAAACTATAGTGTAAGATTCATCCTTTTGAGGAACAATAAAGCTTGACCTATCCGACGCTTGTTTTAGACCGCACGGTTACACCGGTCCTTACTCTCATTAATCTCAATATAAACGGTGAGAGATGCCGTGTGTCAAGAGTGGAGAAAATTAATCTTTATTAATTATGCATTGATTGTGTTTAGTCTTTGCGTAGTGCAGGTCCACTCAACAGGTGGACAGTCAGGGAGTGTGTGTGGGGGGGAGGGGGCTGAAATTGGCACCTCTTTGCCTCTAAATTACACTTTTGCTTCCTGTGTCTCGACCCCCAAGTCCCTGACCCACAACTGCAATGTATTTTGTGTGACTAACAGCTGTAATTCCCCAATTATCACGCTGTGTTGTCCAACTGCGCCACAGGTTCAGTTACCAAGAGGCTGCAGCCAAAAGCAGGACTGCAGGCCTGGCTCTTGTGCTTGCGCGAGCCGGGCTTCTCCATGGACCTTGGCTTCTCTCCCACTCGGGGTGTGAGCTACACCCTGCCCTAAACAAATTCTTCAACCAGAAAATGTCCAAGCAGCACATAGGATTAACTGGCTCTCACCGGCTTTCATTTCTTGCAGGCTATGTTGCTATTTTTGTCAAGTATTCTTTTAAGCAAAAGTTATTAAATTATAATATTAGTAGTTCTTCATTCACTTGTGGAAAATCTAAAATTCATTTGGTTGGTAAAATAAAGGACACTGTCAGTGGTTTCAACCTGCACAGTGCTTTGTTCAGTACTCTGTAGAAAAGTTCAGTATCTGCCCCCTTGACTGATCACAGTTGAATAACATGTCACTGTCTGGAATTAGGTCTTTATGCACAACCTTTAACCAACATACCTAATATACACCTCTGACACTGTTAAAGGGTTATGAATGTAAACACTCAAGATAGTTAGCATTCTTAAAATGAAATAGTAAAGCTCATGTGGGAACAATATGTTCATCTGCACTGCAATGAGGTACTGAAAGGGTGTTTATGAGAAAGACTTGTTGACCAACACATAATAATCATGGCTGAATAACATGTCATTTTCTGTGAAATATAACATAATTGAATATATCCAATTTACAGATCACACTTCTTTGATCAACCGGAAGCTGAAATTAATATATGATGAGCTCCTAGTGAGTACAAAATGTACAAAATGTAGCTTCTAGTTATCTTGTTGGTATTATACTGTACATCTTTTTACCAAGACTTTTAAAAGAAGAAACCCCAAAAGCACACCCCTCAACTTTAGACCCTTCGTTCTCAGTTCTCCCTTGGGTTCTCCAAAATCCGTGACATTACACAGCCTCCTCTCTAATTAACCAGTGACTTTCTCCAGGACATCAATCTGAGCCAGTCCAGCTCAAAACTCAAAAGCCAAAGATCCTATTAACTGTCAACAGCAAGTCTGTCCTTGGCCCCGAGTGGCTTATGTGCAGGCGGACAGAGTGCAGTAGAACCTGCTGAAAACGCCATTTACACTGCCAGCCCTGATACATATGACTACGCCATTTTTAAGCTGAAATCTTTTAACACTTGGCAGGAAGGTGTGAAAGAAAAGTTCACCTTCGGAGGTGCAGGACACATTGCAAATAAGTCCCAGGGGTCTGTTTTGGTGCGATGTGATCCAAACCTATATAACTTTGGGGTGGGATTTTAGAACTGCTATGTCCTTTGTATAGTGAGCTACAGGATGATGGCTGGCTGAGGAGGACAAGCATAACAAAAACTCAGCCATTGCTGAATCAGCAAATATACAAAACTGCTCAGGAGTGCAGAACAGTTTGAAAATCAACTACTTACCCTTTGAAATAAATATTTATGTGGCCAAAATGTTACATGGCAGTTTATTCTGACCATGTACCTCGCAAAATGTCAAAGAGGAAATGACCACAGCAAAGAGGAAATGATCATAGCTACTGTACTGGCAAATTACATTTAAATTCTGGTTTGGAATTTGTGGTTTATTTCTAGGCCTATGCATTTTAAATTGGATTAAAAAGGGAAAGGGGTGTTTAAATTAACCTACATTCATGTTACCTAGGCAGGCCATTAAGATCAAGTCAACCCTTGATATTCAAGAGCTTGATAAATAGTGTTGCACTAAAATAACAGCAGAGTACACCAGTACTCACATAACACAGCTACCACTGACAGAGGAAGCCACTTCAGGGAGGTGGAATGGACGAAGTGAGGTGCCAGTCGTCCTGTCAACCCTCAGACTGGCGGGACAATCCCTGCAATCCTGCTAGCAAATACCTCAGCATCAACAAGGCCTAAGTCCAAGGTCGAGCAAAGAAAGCTTGGGAGAAACATCCAGAGGGAGTTTATCTGAACTTCAGTTTCATTCTTTGCCAAATTGTTTGTTTAGAACTGCTTGTTTGCTGATAATGAGTGCTAACTAAATCATGTGAGTGGAGATGAAATCCATTGCCCTTCAGGAGGGACTGTGACACCTGAGTGTCTGGTTCCTGCCACACGCCTTTCTCTCCCTCACTCTCCTAAATGTTTATCTTTAGGTAAGCGCAACCATTCCATGTCTTAAGAATGAAAGAGGATACGCCTGGATGATCGTGCTCACTATTTACTCAACTGCTGTGCCATAACCCTAGTGTCTGTGGCCAGGTCTTCACATGATCTATGTTAATGCTGACAAATGAACCTCTTACCAGGACGTTTAAGAAATATTGAAGTAGGGATGGTTTTGACACTATGATGGTGTCATGGTGTCACCATAAAAGTGCTCCACCAAGTGTAGTTCCTGAAAGCATGTTGAACACATTTTCAAAGTCCAAAATGTATACTACATGTTTCAGGTTTACAATGCGACAAGAAGCAATATTTGCAAATACTGGTGTACCTGGACTAAACATGGAGGATGGAACACACAAAGACCGAGACTGGGAAACTGTTGTAGAGTTATACTGCAGCCACGTGTTTAATGACTGTGCAGTTTACTTTACTAACATAACAAAAGACTGTAAAGCCACCAACAAAAGTGTTGGGAAACATTCTGTGATTATTCATGATGAAGTTCCCTCTCGTAATCCAATGTAAACCTCTGTAAGAGCAGCATAGGCCTGAAAGAATTCTTTGAAACTCACATGATATGATTGACACTGTTGGAGCTGTTTCAGCTGTCATAGATTGTAGTATATTTGTTTTTTCCTGTTCAATTTAAATGTCCAATTAATGTCCCTTTTAAACGTAAGATAAATAGGTCAATCATTTATTTATCACAGTTCATTTTTAAGAAGAGAGTTCCACTAGATCAACTAGACCTGCTACCAGTGTGGAACCAAAACAGTTCTGACCTGATGTGGAATATCTAACATATCTCATGTGGTCCAGTGTTGGTGCTGCATCCATCCCTGGAGCCCTGGAGCCTTATAATCTTCACCAAGTTTGTATGGCCAGAAATTAAAGTGGTGGTCCAGTAATATGATCTGATTTGCACTATTAGCGATGTTTTTTTTATCCTTAATTACTTAGGAGTTGTATGTTGACATCTAACCTAGAAAAAAAATCCCAGCTCTATAAGACTATATTACAGAGTAGAAAATGGATAATCCAATGGATAATCCAATGACTCTGCTTTACCATTTGGGCACATATTGTGTTTACAGATCTAGATGCAGTGAACATCCCTGGGCAGATTAAGGGTATTAAATTATGTTTGTAAAATGGCAGCTGGACTGGACAACTTGAGTATGTTATTTGTAACAACTCCCCATACCAGTAGCCATTGACTGTTGTCCCATAAATTCACAGCATTAACTGACCAAAAGATTTCACTGCAAACATCTGTCCATCAGTTGGTCAGTCGCACTGCTTTTGGCACATCGCATGTTATCATCAAAGGAAAAGGACAAATTTGTAATCCTTGAAATTGTATGTTGTTATAGGGATAAAATTGAAGAAAACCCTCATTGTACTGCATATTCTAAAGGAATGGTAAATACATGTAGTATCATCACTTAAAAATCCATGTACCACATTTGCCTTCTTTACATGTGTTAGGGTTAGGGTCCCTCTCCATTTTCTTGTCGTTTATCTTTTTTTTGGCCATAACTATGCATACTCGCCTCAATCCCTTCATAGGCCCTCTCTTCCTGAATCATTAGTGTCGAGTTTCCCAGTTCCCAGTCCTTAATGGAGACCGAGTTTTGTCCAGCGTGCCATGTGATGTCGGAGAAGCTCCAGATGGAATGTCTAAAGCACACTTCAGCATGTCCCTGTACCCTAAAACCTCCATATTCACCTCATAGTGACAGACTCTGTCACAGGCTGTCAGCACTGACAGTGCTTTAATTGCACACATCATCAGACACACATACAGAGAGCAGGGGGCTTCTATGACCTCCCGCAAATGGTACCAGGATTGGGCCTCAAAAATGTATCAACAAATTCATTGTTGCATTGCAGATGGATATGTTTGTAGCTTTTTCACAGCATATCCTTTACAGTTTCCATACATCTCAAGCAACTGACATTCTGGTCCGGATTTATAAAGACAGTAGAATTTGGCCTTTATACTTCATTTTATCAAAGTTGAATAAATTTTGCCAAAATGTTCCAGCTGTCAGTGTTTGTTGTTTTTTTTTTGTTTTTTTTTTGTCAACCAACAGGTTTTTAACATGATGTTTCTGTAAATAAAATCAGAGTTCTATAGGTGCTACAAAGTTTTAACACATCTGGTCTGCATAAGATGTAGGAACGTGTTTAAATTTGTCCTGTAGATGTTCCCTCAAAATGAGCGTGCCATCAACAGATCTCCAAAGATCAAAAGGTTCTTCCACACAGGTCATCGTTGGTTGTTTCTCCGTCAAAGACAACCCACACTCAAAGGGGCTTGTTGTGTTGCTGTGTAAGAGGTGGCAGGTCACTTCCTCCTGAGGTAAATAAGGACAAATGTCACGCTCCCCAGTTCCTGTCACATGGTCAGTCGCTTGCTTACCACTCACCCTGTCGTAGTGAGAGCCTGCTCTCTTCTGCTAACTGCTGCTCGTGCTGGTATCATTAAGGAGTCTCCACCTGATTCTGACATTAGCAGGAGTTTCCCACACCCCACCCCCACCCCTGCCTGGAAATAACCCCAATTAGCAATTTAGGGTCTGTGAAAAAGGTCTTTGACAATTAGAACATCAATGAGAGATGAATTTTTGTGTGGTGGTTTTTTTAGGGTAAATCTCATAACTTTGGACAAAAGGGAAGTTCGATTATATTTGTTTTATATGTGTTTTATTAGTAACTCATCACGCTTTTGTCTTTTGTCACATTTACACCTGCAAGACATTTTGGCCCAGGCTTATTCTAGTTTGCTTCTCACTATTGTTTGGAGCCTGTTAGTAGGCTTAAGACTGATAGGAAAGTACTGATAGGAAAGTCACCAAATCTACTAAAAGATACCCTTTCCCCCGTTCCACTGAGTTTATGAACATTTGGACATTTATTCCTTATACAGTTCATTTTTAGGGTACAGTCCAAAACAGGCTGGACAGGAGGCTCAGTAGCGGCAAGATTTATAGAGCTTTTAGCAGCAGAGGGCTATGTCCAGCTGCTGCTGTAGTCACGGGAATCAGAGAGAGCAGTGCACTCCTATGCTTTAAACAATGGACCAGTGAGTGCCAGGGAAAGCGGGAGAGAGGGAGAGAAAGAGAGAGAGAGAGAGAGAGAGAGAGAGAGAAAGGAAGAGAGAGAGAGGGGTGCTGGGGTTGTGGGGGTGCAGGAAGGGGAAGAGTCACAGGTTCGGCAGCGTCTGTAGAGTAGATTAGGCCGCACGCAGGGCGGGAGATCCCTGCCCTCGTCGTTTGGGCAGGTGCGAGGTGTGTTTGTAATGGTTTCAGATTGTGTCCTGAGCGTCGGTGACTGAGCTTTGCTGTTTGTTCACTTCATTTTCTGCTGGTCAGATTTAGACAGTGAAGGGGTTGGTTGACAGGGGTGCACAGGGCTCATAGTGTTGACAGTGACTGACATTTCTTAAATCAATGCATCTTTTCATTGTAATTTTATGTCATTTGTAATAACGAAAAAATCATGTAGGCATGTAATATGAATTTTCTGCTGGCTAAAGTAGCCCACATTAAGTTGCTCCACAAGCCTGTATTCTCCACATGATCACATATAGATGGTCTTTCATTTATACAATTATCGATTTGTTTGTTTTGATTAAGACAGAATAGTCTTTGGAAACTTCATTTAAAACATGTGGCCCTGAATTTGCTACTGCAGACTGGGTGTCTGAAAAGCTCTGCATCACTTCTTAATTTAACATGTAATGTTTTACAGGTTGCCACATGCTCTATATAGCAAGTGCTCAGTAAGACTGAATGTAGTGACACAGGCAGGAGGATGCTGGTTACTGTCTGTGGCTTTGTGTAATCTGGATAAACCCTGCTCCAGTATTTGCTTTTGATGTATTATTTTACCGATGCAGAGCCAAAACAAGGCTCTCCCTGTTGCTGTTGGTAATAAGTACGTTTTTGGGTGTGTGGAAGTTATTTTGTTCAAAAATGATATGCTCTCTTCCTCTGTTTGCCAAGCATTTATTTCTCGTAGCTCCATTCTTAATTTCAAAATCCTTTTTTCATGATTTTTTCAAGCTTTGAGCATGTTTTGTGTTCACATAGTAACCTTAGCAAGGTTGTATATAAGGATGTATATAAGGATGTATATAAGGATGTATATAAGTTTGTATATAAGGATGTATATAAGGATGTATATAAGAATGTATCTAAGGTTGTATATAAGGATGTATATAAGGATGTATATAAGTTTGTATATAAGGATGTATATAAGAATGTATCTAAGGTTGTATATAAGGATGTATATAAGGATGTATCTAAGGTTGTATATAAGGATGTATATAAGAATGTATATAAGGATGTATATAAGGATGTATATAAGGATGTATATAAGTTTGTATATAAGGATGTATATAAGGATGTAT
>JAOXYF010000007.1:1035522-1050983 GCA_028565775.1 Sternarchorhynchus goeldii | reverse complement strand
CTCTCTCTCTCTCTCTCTCTCTCTCTCTCTCTCTCTCTCTCTCTCTCTCTCTCTCTCTCTCTCTCTCTCTGCCACGCGTACACACACACACCTGTCTCTAAGCTGGATACAGTAGAGTCAGTAGAACACAAAATTGACCCTACCAGAACAGGGCAGGGTTTGAGTTCACCGTCTATTTGTCATTTTCAGGTATGCATTTATTTGTTAATTAAATTGCAGTTTTAGAGAACGGACTTCTACCACACAAGAAGCATATTCCCTTGAGAGAAGCCTAACCTGGAAAGATCTCAAATTGTGTTTGTCTGTGGGTTAATGACTGTCTAAGGCTGCATCCCATTTAAAGTCATGATGTCTCTTAGTTGTCAGGTCATTAAGACAGATGAGGTATCACTATGGGCTGAGATGAGACTGCCTTTATCTGCTCTCTGTGAAGTTGATCCTTCTGTTAAAAAATGCCTGTTGTGGGGTGGCGGGGCGGGGGGGGTTCCTGTTCCTGTTCCAAAACCAGTAGAACATTAAGTGTGTTATGCACGTTTATTCTTTAAAACACGTGTACCTCAGATATCTTAAACATTCCACTATTACACTGATATGAGACTGTTGTATGGATAACACTCCCCGCCCACTGATGTGTGAAATAGTGTCATCTGGCCATCCTCTCGGCACCTGCTTCAGAATGTGCCCAGGTCAGGAAATCTGCTGCTTGAAGGCTTCAGCTCAGTCATGCTTAGTCAGACTTTCTTTCATTTGCTTGAGTCTGATATCATCTGTGGTTCGTTGGAGCCTGCCCCTAGGGTGTGCGCTGGCCTACCACCAGGCATGCAAAATCTGCACAATTCTCCTGCTTCTCCTGATCTGTGTGATGCTGGACACCAGAGCCTCAAGTCACTTGCACAAGGATGGTGCCTGATGCTTTGATAACAGTAATGGCCAGCACTCAGTATCCAGTGTCGTTGTGAATCTGAAGTCGATCTTTAAGTAGTTCTGAGGTCACTTGTCCGTTTCCAGATCATGTGGGCTAAAGTTACAGCCCTACTGACTATTTTAAGAAAAAAATCCATTTAAAAACATACAGCCTTGTGCTGTATATGCATCTGCGTGTGTGTGGCTCCCCAGACACAACATACTGGCAGCATATTGTGCTCATCCCACATGCCCCCCCCCTCATTCTCTATAAATATTCCCATCCCCAATTTCTTCTCTGAAAAAAACCTGATTTACAGTGATTTAGTGACCTATATACACATAACCCCTCCCTGCTCCACGTGTGCTGCTCCACGTGTGCTGCTCCACGTGTGTGCTGCTCACTCCCCTGTCTGCTGCTCTTCATACTCACCCTGTCTGGTTTTCCCCACTTTCAGCTCCACTCCTCCTGCCCATGTGCTCGTTCTGTCTTTCTCTCCCACTCTGTCTCTCTCTCTCTCTCTCTCTCTCTCTCTCTTCTCTCTCTCTCTCTCGCATCCCCTCTCTCTTCTCTCTCTCTCTCTCTCTCTCTCTCTCTCTCGCATCCCCTCTCTCTCTCTTTTTCTCTCGCATCCTCTCTCTCTCTGGCTGGAGAAGAAGGGGGGCTAATAATAGTCCAGGGTGGAGGCTTAGAGCAGCCATGAGATTCAAGAAGGGAGATATTCAGTATATGATCACAAACACACACACACAGGTCTATATTATCAAGGACTTCACAAGGACTTCACAGAGACACCATTGCACTGCTTTATTCAGTTTTACGAGATTATGATATTACCAAGGACAGCACAAGTGTTTTGATGATGCTGTACCACATGTATAGTCCTGCCATGAGGAAAGATCAGAGCATTTCACTAACAGGAGAGCAGATCAACTCCCAGCAGACAGTGAGTTCTAATAAGCCCTGTTATTCTGCACAGAAGGCTCTGTGATGTTGTCACAACAGGGACTCTGCCTATTTCCTACTGAAGTGGTAGTGTGTTCTTGCTTTGTATATTATAACATGCTGTGTATGATTACATTGTTGTTGTGGCTCTGAGTGTAGGAGGTTTGGTGTTAACTGAGGGCTGTAACTGTAGCAGATCTAGATAAGGAGGTGATTCCAGTGGACTTTGCTACTGCATATTGATATACACCACTCAATATGAAAGCCCAACATGAAACAATACCTGATTCAAATAACCGCTTGTATACACACTCTCTCATTGGTGCATATGTTTTTGAATTTTTTTTAAGAAACTGAAATTGCTACTAAAGATAAATCACAATAGCTTACACCATAGTTACAAAAACAACTTAAAAATAAAGATTTTTTTATTGGCTAAATTAAGGCTTCTTATAGAATGTTTAGTAATCAAAGCTGGAACACACGCGCTTTTAAAGATGTAACTGTATGTTCAGTGCTAAATGACGTATATCTTTTTATCAAGCGCGTTTCAATTCCTCGGCATTTACATCACGGTATTTGCATCACCTTCTGCGTTAAGAAGAAGAATATTCTGTGGAGCTAGAGTGACATCTAGTGGCCAAACATGAATTTTACATAAAACACAATGACCTTGAAAAACCTCTTTAACATTTAAATGTGTTATTTAAAGCCCTTTTTCGCAAGTTTTAATAGTGGTGGGTACTACGTAACTGAAATGAAAGGACAAGAATTCCTGATAAAACTCCTTTTATTGAACAACAGTCTGTGATAAGGAATACAACAATTCGACTGTCTTCATGTTCGCCATGGTAAACAATAACTAAGACAATTGTAGTATTACAATTTAATATCTTTCACACTTAAATGTCTTCACATATATCTCCCCATCCCAGAGAAACAAACAGAGATGTTGTACTGTGTATGAAGTGGTTTTGCTTGTGTTTTAAAGTGCTTCATTGCACTATTCCTCTTGGAGGAAGAATACAAAGGTATTAAGAGGTGTGGGATGATTCTACAGCCTATAAAGGAAGTAGGAAAAGTTGCATCACATGATAGTGTTGCAGATATGTGAGGGGCTTGTTCTAGTGTCTAGGGTGATCCTGTCTCATTTTTATTGCATATAGATAAGCTGGTTATTATATAATCTATCTGTATTATTCATATAGACATGTCAAAGTGAAATATTAGATAACTAACATCTGAGCTACTAAATGGGAATCTCTCCTATTACTTATAATTGGTTATAATGTTCAAAGTTACATTCTCTGAAATAATCAGTACATTTAAATACTCTACAACACATTTGAGAACAAATTTACTCCCAACTACCTAGTAATTCATGTAAAGACTATATGGTATATGTTACCAAGAGACTACATGTGTGTGAGCATGTATGTGTCTGTGTGTAGAGTTTGTGCCTGATTAATCTTTGTGCTTGGTGCTCCTGGTGACTGTAAATATAAATTCTCTTTTTGGTGTCTCTACCTGTCCATTTTGGACAAAGGTAGGTGAGGACTGAGGGAGACAGGGGACGAGGGAGGTGGACATTCAATTCAGCATTACAACATGAAATAAATGTACTACAGACATCCACCCACATCCACCCACTTATGTAGATACGTCTCATATACACATACATACACTTACATAGACTTTACACAACCCCCTATGCAATACACCACCAATTTCCACTTTACAGTCAATGTTCACAGCTGATAAGACAATTACAATTAAATTAAAACCTGAACATTTTCAAAACAGCACAGTTTCGATGTGTACATAAAATAAACTCATGAGATGAGATGAAAATCAAAGTAAAACAAAAACAAAAACAATAATCATGGTTATGTAAGACAGAACAGAATGCAGAAATCATTTGGAATGTGTCAGAAGAGAGAGGACAAATGGAAACCCAGCTGGGAGGAGAACCAGCTCAAGGCAAACGTGGAGATTAAGGTCCCAGACCCACAGACCCACAGCGCCACAGTTCAACTGTGCCACAGCATCACAGAGCCACAGCGCCACAGAACCGCAGTACCACAGCGCTACAGTTCCACTGTGCCACATTTAGAAAGTCACTAGAACTATCAGTGAACGTGATCAAACAAGCAGAATGCTTAAACAGCAAAGGAGCACAAGACAAACCTCAGTGTAAGGGGGAAAGCTGTAAACAATCCTCATAACCAGCAGACGGTTTCTATCAGCTAAACTTTGCAGCCTTTTAAATGCTGGGGTATCTGACCCACAACTACAGAGCAAATAAATGCATTTGTTATTAAATAGCACAGTCTATACTCGTGTGTAAAGGATTCAGGATGTTTAAAGGGCCTAACAAGAATTGAACCAAGAGAAGAGAAGGTCAGCTAACTAAATGTGGGAGAGACCGTGTGAACAGGCTTCTGGGTTTCAAATGTTGGACTGAGGATAAACCTCTGCTTAAATGGCTTTTTCCTGTAGATCTACAAGCATTCTAATGCTACACAGCTAATCTGCAGTGAGGTAGGCTGACTGCAGGCCTTGGGAGCAAAGGTTGTTTGAGCATGGATTTGGTCAGGGTTCGTTTGGCAGTCAGAAAAACGGATCTCTCCATATTAGAGGCCATCAAAGCCTGCAGAACATGCCTGGGCTACGGATGCCCAGCATTGCATATATAAGGCTACCTTATCTCACTACGCAGTGCATATGTAGGTCAGTACATGCTCAGTGTTCAGTGGAACCAGTAGGAGGACTCTTTTCCATTCAACTGCCATACTGGGCCCCCGTAGCATGGTGGGAATGGCGTTTCACACAGGACGCCGGCGAAACTTGACTGAGAGGCAGTGTTTTTTTTCAAAGACACTATTCCAATAGAGTGCCACTTGAAAAAAAAAACACCCAGCATGTCGGGAGAGAGAGTGGGGGGGTAAATGTGCAAAATAAAAAAACACCCAGCATGTCGGGAGAGAGAGTGGGGGGGTAAATGTGCAAAATGTGCTTCATACAGTAATATAGCAATGAACATACAAACATATTAACACTAATTAAACAACGGATACAAATATATAGTCTATATATATATTATATTTATATAAGTAAGGAAATTTGATAAATATACTTTCAATCCCAACATATAAGAGAGAATCTTGAATCATTCATCGTGTGCTTTTGCCCAATCACTGCAAAGTTTTAAAGTGAGTGCAGGTGACCGGAAAATCCTCCTTTAAAGTCACTATCATCCTCCGCAGCCAACGGCAGGTCACAACTCGCCGTAAGCATGTCACGCGCGATTGGAGTTTGGATATGATAAATTCCCTAAATTAAAAGGCATTAATGAACATAATAATCATTTCATCCACTTCTTCGTGCTAATGAGAGTTACCTAAACAATCATACCTTGCATTCATTTTTGGCTTTCAAGAACAACAGAGCTGCATTTATCATTTGCCAGCTGTGTAAAAGCCACATCACAATGAAAGACAGATGCAGCGCCGTCTGTGTGGATGATGGGCGAGGGACAGGGACACAGAACTCCTCTAGAGCAACAACACTTAAAGCTATGAAATCAGGGATGGCTGAATCAGGACACAGCACAGCTGAATCAGGACACAGCACAGCTGAATCAGGACACAGCACAGCTGGCTGCTACATCACCAACCACTGACCCCTGACTGTGGCTTTAAATCACTGCCCAAAAGCTGAAAATGTTACATAACGATCACAAGCTTACAGGCTTGTGTTGCTGGAGCACTTACAAAATGCCATTTTAATCTGCTGTGTCGGTTATATAAAGTTAAAGGAGCATTAAGTATTAGTTTCCATTCAAACCCCCCAAAAAACTGATAACCAGAGTGTTAAGATTGGAGTGGTAAGAACTAAATGTTACTCTGTGTCTCGTCTCAACAAGGCCCGTTTTCTAAAGTGCTTCTCCTTTTTCTCAAAGGCCATCTAGCTGCAATTAACTGGAATAAGACTCTTCACACAGCCAAAAATCAACATGTTTGTGAAGTAATATCAACTGCTGAGGACCGCTCTCCTGGCAGGCCACTCAACCTGGAAACACTTTCATTCATAACACACATTCCTCTAGCATAAGACCCTGAAGGTCGTGACGTTGGTGCAAAGCACAATCGTGTTTGTCCATCACATGAATCTGTAACTAAGCCCAGGTGCTGCAGTGCAAAAAAGTGACTCTGAAAGGATTTCAGAATATACATATCTAGAATACACAGCAGTTAGAGGTCAGGCTACTTCCTCTTCTGTCCTCATGACTAGTTAGGTAATCTCTTGAGGTTTGTTAAATATAGTGGAGGTATAACAGACAAAGGAAACTGGATTTGGCTACTTACTGCTTCTTTAAAGGAATAACCCAGCAAAACATTTGATGGCTGGTCTTTTCTTTTCATGTCATTTTTTGCACTTAAGCTAGGAAGTGAATGTTGAAGTGTTTTCTGTAGATACAAGCTCCATATCCAAGTGATTCAACGCCTTGTTGTGTAATTTAGGACTAAGTGAAAACGTTTCCCCACAAGTGAAAAGTTTAACGTTACAAGAGCAACATCAAAAAAACAGAATCACTTTTTGCTATCACAGCCCCCCTCCACACACACACACACACACACACAAACAAACACACACACACACACACACACACACACAAACACACACACACACACACACTCACACACACACACACACACACACACACACACACACACACACACACATATATGTCTTATTATATGTAGACCTTTACAGTACTTTCCTGATACGGGAAATGTTTGCTTCAGTTATAGATTTTGTTTAATCATTTATATATATATGCATACATGGATAACCAAAATAAAACCCTTCATACACCTTGTAGCAATAGTAACAGTCCTGTATGGTCTTCATAATCAGCCAGATGATCATCATTAAAATGTGTTTTTGTTGAATACGAGACATTTCAATATGTGCCAGAGCTGTGCTGCTGACAGACAAGCCCTTAATTAAACAAAGGATTGTGAGATTCCGCACATTACTGCATGTCTAACACAGGGCCTTCCAGTACACACAGCCTTACCCTCACAGCTTAGCACAGGAGGCTGTTGAGGGCCTGGTGTCACACATCTGGGTTCTGAGAGTATGAAAAGACTGAAAAGCAGCTTGTTGGATTACTATGTTTAAAATCCTTTGGTGGCTTTTACAGATGCCATTTACAGTTTAACTTCTTATTACAAATCAAATGCAAGTGAACGGTCTTAATAATAAATGATACCCATTCAGGATGGTTGTGCTCACTGTACTGAGTTTTCTTTGTGGATGCTATATGACTGGGTTATTTCTCCTTCATTGATTAGTAGAACATTTGAATTGTACTATGCTAGACTGACAGAGGTAATTGTATGTATATTTTGCCTTGGTGAACCTGTCAACAGCAGTGTTTTGATCAGAGAGTCAGATTAAAGGATTGCAGTGGAATGTAAACTCTGATTGGCACAACAGTAGAGCTGAGGACACAATGGAGAATTTAGCAGTCTCTGGGCAAAAAGTGACTAGGGCAATGCTGAATCAGTACTGATTAAACTCAGTACTGTCACTGATACTTATCATTAATACTTGGGTCTTATGATCACTAAAACTTGGAAATTACGAAATGCTGAAAAAATACATTTAAAATACATTTGCTTTATTTACTTTGTATGTGTTGAGTGCAAGCATGTGTGTGCACACACGTGTCCATACACACTCTCTCGCACACACGTGTCCATACACACTCTCTCGCACACACGTGTCCATACACACTCTCACACACACCCAGCAAGCCCAAGGAAATCTCACAGGCTGTCTTATTTCAAAAAAACTGTCAGCAGCCACTAGTCAGTGCAGTTAAACATCTGTAACTTCTCAAACATAGCTGTGCTTTTTTTTTTCTTGGTCAGTAAGACTCTTTTTCTCTCTCACTCTCCTGCTCTCTGTTTCACTCTGTCTCGCTCTCTCTCTTTCTCACTCTCTTTTTTTTGTCTCTAGCTCATTCATGTGCTCTCTCTCTCTCTCTTTCTCTCTCTCTCTCTCTCTCTCTCTCTCCACTGTGCTTTTCTGATGGGCCAACACAGCTTTCATTTCAAAAAGCTGGTGAAAATGGTCCCAGGGTCTACAGCTGGTCATAAGGATTTCACTTTGAAATCAGAGCTGCTTTTTCAAGTTGTTTGCATACCGCATGCATGCAGTGTGTGGCTTCGAGGGTCCACATTAATTAACAAACAGAACTGTACTGGTTTCTTACTTCACCTTGTCTGTTCCTGTGACCCACCACACAGCACAAGCGCTAAATAAAAGACTGAGTAGATTTCCAAAAAAGAAAAGAAAAAAATACCATAGTTTAATGCTAACCATCAGAACATTCCAGACATAATATTTCTGACCCATCTGCAGAAAGATTAGGCAGAATGTTACTTCTGTGCTTTAGGTTGTTGCTAAGTGTAATCTCGTTAGAAATGGCTGTTGTGGTCACACTGTTAGGCCGGTCCAGTGAGCTGTGGTTGCCACTGTGGCCACAGGCAGACCGTGTTCCTGCCCAGGCCTTGATCAAACGCTGCACCAAACCAGCTTCGGCCCTGTGAGTCAGAGGTCAGCTTGCTCAAAGTGTGGGTCCTATTTCCACTTCAAGCCACACTCCAGAGTGTCAGTTCCTTGCTCAAATGGTGCTTTCCCCTTAGCCATGTAACACCAAGTCATTAGTATCCAGCTGAGAGCCCTTCACACTGACTTCACTGTCTATTTTACTTCTGAATAAAATAAAATAAAATAAAATAATTTACCAGTGTCGGTAGAATTAGAGGTCTCACTCTAATGTGACGAGTGTCACGTCCAGCAATTTGGCTTCTCACCCATTCTCACAGACAGAAGGTTGGGCAGCCAAAGGGTGACACCACTACCCAGGCCTCTCTCTTTATCCCATGTAGATGTTAACCAGTCATCCAGTGTCTGGACTAGTTGGCCTCAGATCTAATCAATATCAAAACCCCATTAGCACTGGAGGAGAACCTAAACCCTGTGCTGCTGCTCAGGTTTCATGCACTTGTAAAAGTCTGGACTTTTTTTCTTTCTTTCTACTTCTTTCTCAAAATCCATTGGTGCTCGGATCACACGCTGCCGTGACTTCAAAGGCGACAGGCATCAGAAGGCTTCCCTGCCATGGTCTTTCATCGCTTCAAGTTCCAGATCTTCTCCCAATTCTGGTATCCCACAGGATCTGCATGGGTCGTGTCTGAAGCGCTTAATCAAATGAATCACGCTTGAGCTTTTATCTCACCGTAGGGTCTCTCCGATTTGGACCCCCAAAACAAAAAAGCATTAATAAAACCTACTAGCAAACAATGGGTCTAACATTGAAAAGTGATCCTGGGCTTATCTTACAAGGACACAGTTAAAGGGAATTGAAAGATGAAGTAAAGGATGTGGATGTGATGATAAAAGAGTTAATCCTGCCCATCTGGGTCTGAGGCTGGTCATGAGACTTAAGTGGGTTGTTATTCTTTATGAATTTAATATGAAAGGGAAGGGAATGAGATGTTTTGTTTTCATCCAGGTTCCTCATTTTTCACACCCTGATATGAGGCTCACAGTCTTCTTGGTTTTTTTTTTTCCTTCCCAGGCTTTATTCTAGTAGAATAAAAGCTCTCTCCTCCGTTTCCTTTGCAAAGATCACAACTGATACCTGCATGAAAGATTCTGCAGTGATTCTACTGCATCGCTCCATTTGTAAGACTTCCTGTTACAACTTACTGCAACGCCACAGTTCTGCGCCTTCCAGATTAAACAGCTGTACATATTTTAAACCTGCCAAACCCAGAATGGCATCATTGTGATTGACCTTTCTCTATCAAGTTCATGGCTGGATTCATCATTCATGGTATCTACTGTGCCTACAAAGTAGTCTACATAGCATTCTTAAGACTTTTTCCTGTATGACTCTTGATGCCAGGATATTGGATTGAGTGCGTCACTGCATGTCTCCTGTGACTTGGAGCTCCACCTTTAGCCTGCTTATGTGATGGATGGCTTTATGACTCTATTCTCGTCTTCAGCGTCAGTGGGAACCCAGCCATTCAGAGCAGAGTATGTGACCTTTCCCTCTCTCTCTCTCTCTCTCTCTCTCTCTCTCTCTCTCTCTCTATCTCTCTGTGCCCTCTCTCTCCTCTTTCTGCCCTCCTCTCTCTGTTTTATGTTTTTGGATTCTTCTCACTGTTGTCTCACTGTTTCATATGTTGTCTAAGATGACAGAGGATGATGATGTGGTATATTTAGTATCTTACATTCAGTAGTTTGACAGTCCATGTATGTAATAGTCCATGTGATCGTACGTAGATGTAATAATGGCTGTTGAATCACCTTTAATCCTGACATCCATTTTGCAAGTCATGTTGATATATTTGATATAACAGCACAACATAAAAAAATAACAAACGAATCAAGAAAGGTCTTGTAGCCAGTGGCACTTTGGTTCTCTCTTTCTCCATAATGTCAAATCTACAACACTATAGAGAAATGACCACCAGAGGGCAGTGTGTAGCATTAGCAGACTAGATGTGTAATGTAATTGAGTACATTCTTGCATATGGTATATCATATGCTCCATGGAGTGTTATATTAATTATTAAATACATTAAATATTTATATCTTTAGATTACACAAATTTAAAGAAACGCTGCTGACATGACCTGCCCTCACTGATTGTTTGGGGTGCTGGAAATAGCATTACTGTTTGTTGTGTATCAAGGCTATGGAGGAGAGAAAGGTCAGAGGTGATGTAGATACCTCATCACATGTGCCAAGCAGGAGAAGCAGTGGGCACTCTGTTGCTGGGTGTGCCAGAGGTCTGCCACCAAGCCCTGTGCCATGCCAGGCATTCAGTGAGAGCCACAAACTCTGTGTTGCTGCTTCCCCAACACTTGCTGCCCCAGAAAGAACATAAAAATATTATCAACTGAGGAGAGAGAGTTCAAGGTAACATGTGTTAGTGTAGCCATAGAATTCAATGGTCGGATTGATCGAGATTAATATTTTTCTTCTGACGTGTTTGATTAATTTGGTTTCAAATGTAATGATTGCAAGTTTGGTCTTTTGTCATTATATTCATGGTTCTGGGAACACCTTCAAATCACAACAAAACAATATACATAAAACCTCCTTCATTGTTATTAGATGTGCATATCGTCATGCAGTGCATCTCCTTCTTCGCCAATCTTTTTTGAAACACAAATCTTCTTATATATACACAAAGTTTATTATCTATAAACAATGACCTGCTGTTGCCCCCTAAGACCACATGATTCCCTGCAACAGTGTCTATACACCCCTCACTCCCCCCGCCCAAAGCCTGTGCCATGTGTTCTGAATGGCTGGCAGGGGGAGAAGGCTGGCTGGCGCGTGGTACGTGCCAGCGTACATCCGTCACACCCCCTCCAAGCCCTTTGTCTGCCATAAAATCTCAGAGAGCCCAGATCTTCACGGTGAGCTTTCCTCCCTCAGCCTGGCTCTCCGCGCCCATGCCAGGCAACAAAGCACCAGTCAGGGCCCTGTCTCTGAAGAGGGGGGGTCTGCCCGGCAACAGGCCCTCGCTGGACACGCAAAACTCCAAACCACCGAGGTGAAGTGAATGAACGGTGGAAAACGAAGAGGTGCTGGTGAAATCATACGTCGGCTGACTCATGACTCGTACAAGTCGCATTAGTTTTAAATAGTTAATTCAGTTGTGTCATTCATGAAAAAAATGAAATGATAAGATGATCAGAATGAATTAATAAATGAGGACATTGCATTAATGAATTAGTAATGTTACAGAGTTTCTTGCAATGGTATGACAGCATGTCTGTTATGTTCTAAGTGTATAAAGTAATTCATTCCTTTAAGGCTGAGCCATCAGTAGGGTCTTTCCTGGTCTAGTGTTATGATGATGCATAGCCTTGAAGTGATTATGAAGTGAGCATGAACTGAGAATGCCAAGGTCGCCCTGTGCATTAGATCCTCCTCTGGCACCTGGAGCAGTGAGCTCTCCTCGGCTGGACAGCCAATTAGAAAGGCTGTTTAATCATAGCATGTCCGGGGCATCCATGGGCTTCTTTAAGTGTGTGGAGGAGTGTAGAGCCTCTTGTTAAGCTAGCAGCACCCTCCACCCCCGGCACGTCACCTTCTCTTCTCTTGCCAGTAATCCTTCACAGTTAAGGCCAGTGTAGGCGATGCACGCAAACCCCTCAATGCACCGTGCCAACCACCTTTAACAGCTCTGACATAAAACCATAACACACACATGAAAGCAATGGACACACATGTGCATATGAATAGACACACACACACCCACACCACATCACCCCATACACATGCAGGCCTTGTGTGCAGGATTTCACTTCATGGATTTTTTTTTCCTCTTTTCCATGGGGGCATCTTGTTTTTTCATTTGTGCCGTGACATTTGCTCCTGCAGCTGAACATGTGCAGCACAATTTCTCGATTCTTCCAGGGGCGGACAGCTGCGGCGCAAATTACACTAAAGCCGTTTGCTTTGGGAGGATTAGGGCTGTACAGTGTGCGTGGAGTGGAGGCAGGGGGTTCAGCCGACCCCATGGGTCACATTAACCCCATCCAGCCAAAGAGGCTCACGCTCTCCCTGTACCATCTCTGGAGAGCGGCCCAGGGGGCAGGGCTCCGGCACGGGCCGCAGGCTTCCTCCTGACCCTCGGGAAGACGAGGCATCGCTTGGGCACCTCTAAAGTACGAAATAAAGTACGACACGTGCGGTGATCGAATCGATTCGCTGTAGCCAACCAGCTGGACATGTATGCTCAGATATATCTTCATCTGTGATTTTTTAACAAGCGCATAACTATGTTGAAGCGTACGTTGAAGGGTTAAGTGGATATATGCTGCTGATCGTAGTGCAGGGCTGTGCTGGCAGAGGGGTTCCTTTGGCGCTGGATGAGCTCTCTGAAGTACAGTCTTGCACCGAACAACAGCAGGCAGCACTCTCTCCACTCCAACCTTGAACATGAATCATTTTAGAGGAGAAAATAGATTGATTTCCACAAGAAATAAGTTCCAAAAAAACCCCCAAAAAAAACCCTGAAAATGCTCCTCGGTAATGAGACACGTTGCAGCAGAGGGATGAAATTTGTGTTGTACTGAAACTCCTCTTGAGTCTCTTCAAATCCGTAGAAATTCTTTGTCGCTGCTTCTCTTTAGTGATGCTACTTCATGAGCTCATCACTCATCACAGACGTTACTTAAATAAATGTTTAGAGAGTGTTACAGTTTGTTTTTCTATGTTTCCATGTTTTATATTTGAGCTATTTACTAAAATAATACTTTCTTGCATTATTTGTTAGCTGCAGCACCTGTTATTCGCTTTGTTATTTAAGAGCTATCAAGTTTTTTTTATTGTTTGTTACATAACAAAGCAGTTGATAATGATGCAACATTGAAATGATTTGTAGTTTGCCTGTACTGGTCTGATATATGATCATTTTGAGAGAGGTTGACTTTACCATGCAGGACATATATCTCAGTCAGTAAAAAGGCTTATAGAGTACCATGTCATTGAATCTTTACGCTCATTTGGCTTGCCTTTCTGCCTGTAAGAAAGACTTTTTGGAAGAATTTTGTTTCTATTGTATAAATCACAAAGACCTTTTTTTTTTTTTTACAGAAGCAGTGTTAACAGATCAATCCCATGTGCTCTCACCCTTGGACATTTGCTCCCAGGATTGAACATGAAAGAGAACAAAATGGTGGATACTGTCTGTGGTCAATTAACGCAATTTCTAACAGATGAGCTTCATCCTCGTTGTTCCTGAACAGGTTGGGCAAAGTTCTTCCCTCCCATGTGGACTGTCTTAGCTTTTTATTCCTCTCCTCTGTTAGAGCCCAGCTGATGAATCACCATAAACCAATGGTGCTAAAGAGGCTCCCTGAAGATGCGTATAAAGACAGCACTTGACCCAGCTCAAACAGGGTGAAACCCTACACCAGCTCACTGGGTACTTAAAGATAAAACCAAACCAGTTAGTACCTCACATCTGGGTTATGACAAGTGTACATGGTATGTGTGTTTGACGTGCGTGCAGGGGTCCATGCGTGTGTGTTGAACCCATATCACCTCAGTGATTAGGAAGCCATCTGCCAGCGTCCAGTGGTTGGTTATCTCTTTGTGGGATTATGCAGAAGGTAACTGGCTTTTTTACTGCGCATTACATTTACGTGGCAAGCGGCAGGACCCAGGCTGACACACGAGTGTCTTTACGGCCGCCCACACACGCAGTCGGTGACTCGTGCCCTGCTCTGGGGTGTCAGAGAAGGCAGTGAGATAAACCTGCATCACTGCCTGGGTCCTGACACGACAGTGAAAGCCAGGCCTTTTTTAGCAAGAATAAAACATAAATAAAACTGAAGTGATCAAGTGCACGTTATTTGTAAGTTGGTCAAATTTCTAAATGTTCGTCAAAGTTTGAAAACTTTGGACACCTAGTAAATACTGTTTACCTGCCAACGCTGTTGCACCCTCCCAGTGTTTTGCGTCTCTCTCCAGTGAGAGACGCAAACCACACACACACCTTTGTGTTATAAGTGAGATTTCTTTTAGTGAGGCAAGAACATTGCCCCTGACCTCTGTTGATGGGTGTCAGACACGTTTTCAGGGGCAAGACACAGCAGCAGAAAGAAGACAAACATTTCCTACCAAAGCTGCTCCACTAGGGAATTCAGCCTGGAGAGCAGCTGCAGAAACAAGAGCTCTACCTGCAGATGCACTGAACTCAATCGAGGACAGAGTTAGGGCCTAATCCCCAAGCCTTCCCCGGAGAATTATCAACACACTTCAAACAGAACAGTGAAAACTGAGGCAGGGATTTTATGTGTAGACCTCAGATTATTGCCAAGTTTGTTCAGGGACATGCAGATGTTTATGAAGTACATGACATCAAGAAAAGCTCGACGTGTTAAAGTTTCACGGTGTTAAAGTTTTTCAAGATACTCAGAAACATTGCCGCATTTTTTTCCACTTGTGTTACGATACCAACATAATGCTAGGTTATAACTGTATTATACAGGTATGTTTTATGTGACATTGAAGTAGTATGAAGTGGGTTTTTTTCACTTGCTGTACTTTGTATTATATGGCTTTAAAAATCAGCTAGACTATTTTCCAAACCGTCTCTTCTAATAAAGAAACACACAAGACTACAAAGATAATATTTATAATGCACTGAGTCACTCTTAGGCTAACATTAACCTCTATGGTTATGGTTCACCTCCAAGAGCAGAGCTAGTCTTAATAAAGGGTCCAGGTTCTTCCGTGAGGCCCTCCTGCCGTAGGGGGAAGGTTGCTTGCAGGGCGGCGGCGGTGGTGGTGGTGGTGGTGGTGGTGGTGATGCGGGGGGTGGAGCGTGCTGCGGACAGGCCGCAGTAGCCGTAGCGACTGCAGAAATGACAGCTGCAGGTGTCGCCACGGAGCCTGGAAGGGAGCAGGAGGGCCCAACAGCAACTGCTGGCCTAATGCCGCTGGGATAAATAATAAAACAACTGTTAGATAAGCACTCCTATTCAAGAGAAAAAACGAG
>JAOXYF010000007.1:1017047-1035501 GCA_028565775.1 Sternarchorhynchus goeldii | reverse complement strand
ACCCCGCAAGGAAAGGCCTTTATGGTACGTACATGTGTGTGTGTGTGTGTGTGTGTGTGTGTGTGTGTGTGTGTGTGTGTGTGCGCGCACATGTTTGTAGCCCAGTTGGTTCACTATCCATTAACTGATAACACCAGTTATATTCAATAACTCCAGTCTATTCTGGAGAATTTTACACGTAACATTCAGTCAGTTTGCAGGGAAGTGCACTAATGAAAGTATGGTATAGACCATTATCACTTTATTTAGACCTAAAACAGGAATTTAAGTGTATATTACAGACCCACAAGCATATCAGTAACACATCCACCACCATCTAACTGAACGAGCCCTTCTTTCCGAGGCCTTCTCTACTATAATAGTTCCGTTCTAAATAGTTCATAATCTAAAATGCTTTGGTAAATAAGGTGTAATAACAGTCACTACCTTTTCAAATATGTATTCTCTTTTGTAATTGAAGATAATTTTAATTCTCATTAATTGAAAAAATTAGCTCCTAGATTCCTAAAGCTCTGTGCATGTATGACACACAGCGTATGTTATATGTGCAGAATAAACTCAAATATATGCTGTACTGTGTCCTATTCAAGGCTCAGAGAATACACACTATCGCCCTCTCCTGGAGAATAAGAAAACACACTCTTGTCCTTGTCTATACCCTTTAAACAGTGAAAGTTTAAATTGCATGTCTTACATAAGACAATAGCAACATCCCCTTAGGTAATAATAAGAAATAATAATAATGATGATTATGATGATTATTCTTATTGTTTTAGAGCCTTTTTTTAAGTTGATTGATAATCCAGGTGTTCTCACTGAAACATATTCAGCAGTCATTATGCTAAGACAGAGAATTGCAAGCTCATGAAGAAATTAATTTTAAAAATCTTAAAATAAATCTTTAAAGACACAAGGAGCCAGTAGGAGTTATTCAAGAGTCAGTGTTATGAGAGCTCTTATTCTGGTGCAGGTCACTGTTCTGGCAGCAGCATTCTGAACTCGTAAATTTGTAATAGAGCTCTTGGGTGGACCAGATAACAGCATTAAAGTAGTGCAGTCAAACGTAGTAAAAACCTGCTTGTGTTCATAAACTTGAAAGTATTTTAAAAACAAAACTGGAGGTAAATGAATTGCCATTACATGAAATTTTGTTCAGTCACTTTAGCTCAGTAATTGACCAACACATAGTAAGAATTGATTTAACACTGGTGCTAGACCAGTGATACTTCAGCTCGGTGTTCACATTTAGAACGCTGTCCAGGTATTAGTACTGATTCTGAAACAGATTCATGTTTTACCTCATAGTGAGAAAGGTTCCTGACTTTGCTCCTGAGGTTGTTCATTAGTGGGCCTTATTACCTAATTGTCTTACGATGCTCTTATAACACTCTGGCAAAGCAGCTCTTGCTAAACAGCCATGATGACACTGGATGGAACCACCTCAGACTGGTGGGAGTGCACTATGGTACATGGGTCCACTATCTCTCTCTGGGTTGGGGGCTTTCTCCACCACCCCTGGGCTCTCATCTCTGGCCCGTTATGCCTGGCATCCAGCACGGTCAGCAGGGAAACTCTATCTGCTTTTTGCCAGTGGACTCTGGCCCCTAGGGTAACTTTCCCATTAACTAAAACAAATGCAGTCTTATTTTTAGCCTCTGTAATTACCCTGTCTCAGCATCCTGGCTCTCGGAACAAGAACATATATACCCTTCCCCTCCTCCCCTAACACTCAGACCGCTCCCACCCCATCTGGAATATGACAAGTAATGTGATGTGGGGGGTAGTGATGCCCATGGTTCTGTGATGTGAGCCTGTAATACAGAGGCGTGATTTTTCCATGTAAACATGCCTCAGTTCTGATGAGGACACATGTTTGTGCTTCTTCAGGTTTACAGTTATATTTGGACATTTTGTGCTGATAAAGTGTCAGAAAAGCAACATAAACCTTTGTAGCAACCTTTTAGAATTGTGATCCAAACCATTAACGTGTTATTAACAGAGAATAAATTATTATAAACACCCAATATGATTATAAAAGCAACAACCACCATCGATATAACAGCTGTTGACCTTTACAACGATCACCATGACTCACAACAGTCACTTACAACGATCACCATGACTCACAACAGTCACTTACAACGATCACCATGACTCACAACAGTCACTTTGCGTCATCATCACTCACAAGCCAAACAAGAGAACTCATACCACCATTTGACATCTGCTATTCCTGAGCCTTAACACCACAGCTCCCGTGTCCAAGAACGAAGCCAAACAAACAGCACGACCGCTGCAGAGCGATGTCTCTGCACGTCCCCACACTTCCCCGCGTCCCCAAGATTAAAGGCCTCCTCCGTCCCCTGGCAGTCTCTTGGCATTGACACAAGCTGTCATTCCTCTGTGAGGTCGGAGTGTGCCCGGCCAACAGCTGCAGTGCTCCATCCTGTCCAGTAGCACCACTGATTGCCCATTATCCCGATCCCACCGCCCGCTGGGCCACTGGGGGGGGCTGGCGCGCGGGGCAAGTGTGTGCCTGGGCCGCCAGGGGCCCACGCCACTCAATGCCACCATTGTTTGGAGATGGTGCGCCCGGCCGCTGGAGCAGGATCACAGAGAGAGCGCTGAGGTCCAGCACATGGTGCAAGATTCATTTCACAATCTTATCAAAAGCAACAAAAGCTCAGGCCAGAGTGCTTAACATAATGCGATATCTAATTACATAGAGTTAGCAAAGCCTAGCTGACAAAATCACAACTGATTGGTGCAAGCTGTTCAGCCATTACTTATTACAGTACATCAAATGAGTCATTAAGGAACCTCATCAAAATGATAGCCTGCCTGCTTTTGTAAAAGGTATATGTGTGCTTTTCATAAACTGTGAAGGATGTCTGGACTCGCCTTAACTAACTCTGTTATGCCACTGACTTGAATTCCATTATATGCCACTTAGTTGAAGGTCTGTTGACCTTTGACCTCTCCCTGGCATGTGTGCAGTGCCCATCAGAACTTCTTTGACTTTTACTGATGTAATTAATACATAATTCTCTGCATATAGAAATCTATGTACTATTTTAATTAAATATAGTATTTAGAGGGTTAAAAGTAGTGGCAATAGGAACACTGAATGGGGTAATAGAATGATGATAAAAGTTTGACAAAAGTCTTTAATTGGTCAGAAGCCAAGCCAGGTATACATTTTCCTATATTGACAGCATCGTTCTGCACATGCTTCATTAGTTGAAGGCCTGAACTGCTGAGACCTACTGGAGAATGGTTCTGATGTAGGGCCTACCCAATGAAGTAGCTGTGGAGACAGCAGAGCTGTAGGCCGCAGATGATTTACTTTGTCATGCAGTGAGCTGGATCAGTGCTGGGGTGTGGATTGCCACAGATGGAAACCTGAGAACCTCACCAGCATGAACTGCTCTGGGTATGTCACTGTACCACACATATCTTTGCCAAACTACCAGGATACGCACCTCCTGCTCCCTCAGCCAGGCTGAGCTCTGACCTCAGAGAGAGATCAGGAAAATGCTTAATCAGTGGTCTAAAGATAACATGGTATGGAAAACAGAGATGAGCTTTTTTATTCCTAGTTCCCATTACTTGCCAATCTAAATTAAGATAAGAAATAACTGAATTTGTGAATTTCGCAGAAGGTGCTTTGGTGTCTTATTTAGATTTTACTAAAAAGATACAAAAGTTTGTATTCGTGGAGAATAACCAACAGTGTCACTTCTTCTTGACAGGGGTAATAACAAATCACTCATAACAATCATTATAAAGACTAACAAATCACTCATAACAATCATTATTTTGTTTGATTGCTTGTTTTTTAATAGCTGTATTTACAGGCCCTTAAAATTAGTTTATAATTGTGTATGTGAGTTAATACAACCGCCCACCCTCATCCCACCCCATTTTACTACACTGGATTCATAAATGTAGTAACTCAACATAAAAAACAGCACAAACACACTGCAGTTTAAATAATTAAATAAATAAGATAAAGAAAGAAAAAAGGAAATAAAATTAGTATTTGCACACACTTACTGACACCTAGTGGAAAACTAGGAAAATCGCTTGCTCCGCATTTCCGTCATGCGGTTATTAAAAATCAGGCAATATATTATGTATATTGAATATAGAAAGAATGAATTGCATGCACATGTAATGCACAGTGAAGAAAATATGTTGAAGATTTGAGAAGTCTGGTCACTATGACTTTATAAACTCTTCTGACCCAACAGGACAAATTTACTTACCAAAAGACATGGTTTTCATAACAAAAAGCCTATGTATACCTATTCAGAAAAAAACGTTTCAGCCAAAGTTCATGCTTATTTTGATGGGGAGCTGATGGGATACATTACAGACTATAATCCCACTCCATATAGTCACCCCGGGTCAGCTCAGGGTCCCAGAGCCCCCAGCCCTCAAACACCTCACAGCCAACAGCTGAACCAGCAGAGGCAAACGTTGCTGCTCCCCATGCAAAAGGAGTACTTTTTGCACACACACACACACACACACACACACCACACACACACATATGATTAAACTACAGTTTTGCACATGTTCTGCAGGTACCACACAGGATGAAAACATATCTTACTGAGTTGGACTACTGTAAATCATTCTTCAGCATACCATAACAAACACTCACAGTCACTAATGCTGTCTGTAGTGGATGGCTGTGGGTGGTCTTGGGGATTTGGATTTGTTATGGTGAAAAGACTGTAATAATTACGCAATCTAAATAACAGAAACATATTATATAGAATACAGGGGATATATTTTCAAAATACTGCACAAAAAATTAATGATTGCATATAAAACAATGAAATAAATCTTAGTAACACGGTATTATGTTTAATATCATTTTTTTTACAATCGTAAAACAATGAAATAACTCTTAGTAAAGCCATATTATGTTTAATATTCTTTTTTTTTACAATCGACCACTTACATCACATCTGTTGAAATAAATATCAATAAATATCTATTGATGATATTTGTCCCATTTGATTTTAATATATATTAAGTAACATTTGAATAGATAAGCTATTTTCAGATAGCTCAGAGTGTAAACTGATTCTCAAACCTTGAACTTAATCTATACGTTTTGTTTCAGTTTGCAGATGTTTTATTATAATTATAAGTCCATTTAATAAGTTTGTCTAATTTGCGACTCGACTAGGCAAAGATATTCCTATTAATGCTGTAACATCAACAGACCAAACAGAAATCAACAGTACTGTAAAATCCTTCATAATGCGACCTCTGACCAGAAGGCTGTTCGTGAACATGCAGGATAACACCTTACCTCGTTCACACCACCAAGTCAGCGTGAAGCGAAATACACGAACACAGACGCTGGTGAAGACATTTTTTTAAACATGGAGCGAAAAGTAGCTCGAGAATTTCGGCACAAGGTAAGCAGTTACATGTGTTTTATTTACTTTCCCAGACACATATTACAATAATATGACGCTTCAGGAATCTGACCAGTAGCCCTTTAAGAATGGCGGAAGAATATGTTCGTAATGTATCAAATGTTAAAGGCAAACTATGACAGTTTGCTTCAAATGTTAAATAACGAAATAGATATAAACATTCGGATACTTTAATTCTTATTTGTATTCATTAACTTGGATGTGAGAATGGTTTTGAACCGATCTATATATGCACCTTTCTCAATAAGTATTTTAGTTTAGTTAAAGTAGGACATTTTGTCTAGGTAGGTGGCTGATGTTGGTTAAAGGTTAAGGCAAATTTTTTACCTGTAGTTGGATAATAAGCTTTTTAAGAGCGGAGTAACAAAGTATCTTTTATATTGCACCATTTAGCTAGCTCTGTCTGCGCTCAAGACGTGCCAACTATTACACAGGTGAACGAAATACGAAGGATGCTCCTTAGTTCTTAAAATACACAGTTATACTTATAGTCCTACCGTTCCTCTACAATTAACACACACTATGGCACGTCAGTCCCAGTAGCAATGTTCAAAACAAAATCTTAATGTTTATTTGCTTTATTTAATTGAGGATATTTGCAAACACACTTTTGTCTAACAAGAACAGAGTACTGAAATAGACACGAAAGCTTCCCAATGTGAAGTATTTGTACTGATCTACCGTGAACCATCTGCTGGGTAAGAGGGGTGGATAACACAAAGGGCTGTTCTTTAGTGTTCTAGATAGATGAAGTGTCAGAGCAGTGCAGTCAAGCGGAGAGGATTGCTTCATTTACTGTTCGGCCACGCTGCCGTGTGTGTAGGCCAAGGACTAGTAATAAAATCCTTTTGTCTTATTATAATGTTTGCACGGAGATCCTTTGTCAGCTGTTGCGAATACATCACCGTTTTTTACTAGTTAAACCCTCAACAATATTTTTTCCGTGTACATTCACAGCACAAGAAGAAATGTGATTCATGATCTGAATATCAGCTTTATTGGTTTATGGTGCTAAAGTCCAGTCTATGAAGCATGCGGGTTTCTATTCTATTCTATTCTATTCTATTCTATTCTATTCTGTTCTATTCATTGTTATATGTATCAAGTTTGTTAATTAATACAATATAACATATTTGAGAATACTGTAGCATCAGCAAAGAAGAAAACTCATAGAGTGTCATCTTCTCCGAAAGGACACACTCTTATATTAAATAACTGCAGACCACAACAGAAAAAGGACTGACTATGAGGGATAGTGGAGGGAAGGTCAATAAATGCCCAACAAGAACACAAAAACAGCTTATATCAGCCAGAAATACAAAAATATATAATGATCAAAGCCAAATACATTTATACAGCCCAGTTATCTAATGAACAATAATTCAATGTTAAATTTAATTGATCAAAGCATTGGAGAGGTGCGCAACATCCTCTAGGACTTGAGATGTCCCTTTCTAGGGCACAGATTCACATTCACGTCCCTGGAGAGACGGGCTGAAGTGAACCCTGTGGACACCTTCATGGTGGAACAGCATGCCTCTCACGACCAGCAGTGATGACAACAAGCTGAGTGCCTTCCTCACCTTCCTCAAACTGGGCGGCAACAGCGACTGCCACTCATGCTACCCGAGTACAGACTCCTCCCACTCACAGTACAGACTCCTCCCACTCACAGTACAGCAGCTCCTCCTGCAGCCAGAGACTATCCCAGCCAGCATTAAGCGCCTTAGTTGTGGGCCCATGCACCCCCAATATGGTTTCCGCCGCCCTTGGAGCCATCCGTACACCCAGGAGAGCTCTACTTCCTGGGCGTGGCCCCTTTTTCTCTCTCATGTCAGCACGGCAGCTGGTGATGGATTTGAGTTTGGACATTTGTCACTTCCCAGCTATCATGAGGGAACATCCCTGGTCTTGGATCGACTCTGACCAGCCTGTTTCACTGACGGCAGCGAGCCGCTTCCCAGTTACGGTGCACTCGACCCAAAAGATTGCAACAGCTGCCACTTCCCCACTGTGGTGTTGATGTGGAGGGTTGTTCTGTACAGCCCCACTCCCTTGTTCCAGCCGCCTTGCTCTCACTGTAATGCTCATGTGTAACCTGAGAAGTGGGATGCTCTGTAACCTCTTCCTCCAGGCTCTGTCCTCTTCACTGCCTGCCTTCGAGTTCGATGCAGCAGCCTATTTCGTCAATTTCGGTGGTGAAATTCTACTTCTGATAGATTCTGCACAAAAGCCAGAGAATTCCATCTTCTCTGTCTCTTTATTAAATAACTGAACAAAGCTGTGGACTCTTCCCTGTGGTCCTTTTACACTCTTTCATTGGTCCAACTCCCAGAGTAGTGTGGCAGCCTCCACATTACGTTGATGAATATAAACATATTCTCCACTACAGATGCATTAAAGATCAATTATGCAGTCTAATATGATTTTAAAACTAAATCTTAAATAGGACCCCCTGAAATGCACACTCCTTTATAATAGTATTTTATACAAGCACTCTGTTTTTAATAGCTCACTTCATCTGTGGGATATTGCTCATTTTTATTCTCCTCACATGTAAGCCTTTACTGTGATATAGCAGAGATGCGGAACAATGCTGTAAAATGAGCCTGCTTGGTGTGAGAGAGCTGAGAGCAGGGGCCATGAGCAGGTGTAGTGGAGCAGAGCAGCGCCCAACTAGTTCCACTTGACCCGCCCAGCCTTCAACAATAGCATCTGGGGGTTCATTTCCCCATGTCACAAACATACCTCCCACAGACACCCACACACACTGCTACTCTCTCTCTCTGTCTATCTCTCTCAACTTGTTCCCCCTCTTAATGAGAGCGATGTGCTATATCATTGACTGGCCCAAGCGCTTCCTTAAAACCTTTCTACAGCAGTACAGCCGGTATCAGGTGAGTAGGATGCTTCAGGAGGACTCTTGCATGTTTATTGCAGCAGGTCTTTGGAGATTTTCTGTGTTGTTGCTGTTTGCAGGTGGAGTTGCTGATTGATAACGAGGCAGAGAAGGATTATCTGTATGATGTTCTGCGCATGTATCATCAGTGAGTTCAGACCACATATATCTGTGATGAAGTGTCATCTGAATTCATTAGTCTAGTTTGATCGCTTTCTTTCACTCTCATTAATTGATATTAGAAGTGGAAAGGGTGTAGCAAACAATGAGAAATACAGGCATGAAATCTTTTTGTCACTAATGAGAAATTAGTTAAGAGTGTTTAAATATTTAAATACTTTTCTGCTTATTTCTATCCTCAAATTTGTATGTAATTGATTAGGTACAAATATTGAATTCTATCCTACAAACACTGAATTCTATCTTACTTACTGGCTAGGATACGTTCTGTGATCCAGCAGCAATGACATTTAATTAAATATAAATAAATGTATAACCTTAAATTTAAATGTAAATCATGTTTTGTTGCTGTGTTATAGTGCCTACCATGCTACAGTCTTTTTATATAATATATAAATCTTATATATATATATATATATATATATTAAGGTTTTTATTAAATCTGGTTTATAGACCAATAAGAAAGACTTTAATCATGTTCTAATGAAACAGATATTACATATTCAGTTACATATATAAACAAAATACTAGGTTTGTATTAAAATCTGGTTTATGGACCAATAAGAAAACACTTAAGACCTTAATCATGTTTTAATGAAACAGATATTACATATTCAGTTTCTATTCATCCTACTCAAGTAATAAGAGCTGAATACAGCAGAAACATACCTGCAGGTTTTCCTACCTCATCTTTGTTTGGTGGCCAAGGACAAGGAGCCCAGAGCTCTTGGATGGAGACTGGATAGTTTCCACTCTCCTCCACTCCTTTGCAGGCAGCCACCCACTACAGTTCCTTTGCCTCTGATATTTGAGTCAGGAATGAAATACCAGACATAAATGATTCATAGACAAGGCCATAAAGAGATATTATTAAGGACCATACTGTTTTTAATAGATTTATTTGGCCATTCATGAGCAATGTATATTTTTCCACAATGAATTTGTGTTAGAAATAGGATGGGTGTGAGTAGTATAACTTGCATAGAACAATAAACTTTATAAGTGACATGGTTCAAAGGCTTCATTTAGAGTGTGTTCGTTACAGTTATAGATGGTTGCAATCTGGGTGTGTCAGCATGAATGGCTGAAATCAAGAGGCTTAAGAGAATTTCCTCATTTTACTGATCTCTCAGTAATGGTGAGATCACAACTTAAGCAGTTAGACAGGATTAAAAAGATTTTAATGTTTCTAAACTAGGATCGCACACATTTGAAACTAATTGTAACACATTGGGTATGAACCTTCTAAAATATATGACAGAGCAGCTTTTTTGAAATTACGCGAAAATTATTTGAAGTTGCTTGAATCACATGTTCTCTTACAGTTACTTGACTCCACATGCTCTGCCACATGCTATTCCAGTCCTTTGCAGCAGATCTAGCTTAGCCACGGCGCTACACCACTCTGTTGCCTTTTAGGTCCATGGACCTGCCTGTTCTGGTGGGGGACCTGAAGCTGGTGATCAATGAGCCAAACCGCCTGCCCCTGTTTGATGCCATCCGGCCCCTCATTCCTCTCAAACACCAGGTGGAGTATGACCAGCTCACACCCAAGAGATCCAGGTGAGTGGACAGACAGATCATTCAGAGAGAGGAACAAAGAGGTGAAGGGAAAAAGCAGACAGACAGAAAGGGATGTTACATTCCCAGTTTGCTGGGCCGGTGTTATTGCTGACCCTCTCGCTCATGTGAAGCACGGCAGAACAGTGTTGCTTGAGGCCGAGGAGCACATGAGCACATGAGGACGAAGAGCACATCTGTGTCACACACACAGCTTGAATGGAGCAGAGCTTCAGCTTAGCCAAGTCTGGTCTTCAGATACACGGTCCAAACTCAGAAAAGCTAAAGCTGTGTTTTCCAAGATCCAAGTCAAATTTTTTTAGCTTGTGATGAGCATTTTCTCAAGCATAACAAGGAAAACACTAAATTTTTCAAAACAAAGTGATTGTATCTTTAACAAATGTTGCTGACATCTTCCTGAATTTATGGTAATCAATTACTTTAACAACTTGTTAATAATTTTAAGTAATTTAAAGTAATTTGATTATTCTAATAGCTGATGTATGCTCTGTTGTACAGCCTCTTATACAGTGTGACAGTGTGTTATGCATGTGAATGTAATGTCAGAGTAATGTCTCATACCAGCAGCTTCTTAAGTACTCTGTGTGTGTAAGCAGGAAACTGAAGGAGGTGCGTTTAGACCGGACTCACCCGGAGGGACTGGGACTGAGCGTACGAGGTGGGTTGGAGTTTGGCTGTGGCCTCTTCATCTCACAGATCGTCAAGGATGGACAGGCTGGAAATGTGGGTTTGCAGGTGAGAGTCAATTGTGATTGGAAACCCATTCTGCCATCTACCATCAAGAGCTGTGGAAGGTTCATATAACACTGACATTGCTGTGATTTAAAATTGTCTTAGTTTATTGCATGTATGTTTTGGGGGGATTACACAGGTCACTATGTACACTATATGGCCAAAAGATCTGGACACCTGGGATTGTTGGAAATCCTATTCCAGTATTATGGACTCCCCTTTGGAGCGGTAATATCCTCCACTTTTCTGGGAAATATCTCCACAAGATTATGAAGTGTGTCTTTGGGAATTTGGGCCCATTCAGACTAAAGAGCATTTGTGTGGTCAGGCACTAATGTTGGATGAGAAAGCTTGGATGGCGGCCAAACACTACATGTCAGCCCAAAGATATTCTGAGAGGCTGAGGTCACTGCTTTGTACGGGCTTACACATCAAACTTGTCCAACCATGTCTTTCTGGACCTAGCCTTGTACACAGCGGCACCGTAATGCCAGAACAGGAAAGAGCCTTTCCCCAAACTGTTCACACAATGTTGGAAGCATATAATCATCTAAAATGTCTACCTTGAAAAATTAGGTTAGGCTCATGTTGCAGCTGTTGGACCATGGAGACCCATTTCATTAGGCTTCCAAAGCACAGTGCTGATGCTGCTTCCAGAGACAGTTTAGAACTCTGTAGTCAGATATACGATATTTTTACTACACACTACAGAATACACACTCCTATGACCATGTCATGTGTCATATTTAACATCAGTTCTTTGGTACGACCCGTTCCACTGTCAGTGGTAGTTTATGGACTCAACATCACCATGTGTTTAAGTTTGGGCACCTGTTATCCAATGGATGTGAGTAAAACAACCAAATTCAATAATCAGGAGGTGTGTCAACATACTTTTGACCGTGTATTTAGATAGTGCCACAGTTTATTGTTTTAGTCTGTTAAAGATTTACTCTAACAGGTTCTGAATATACTGCCAAAGCATCTATGAAGTTTCTCAGTGTAAAAGAAAAAAATACAGTGTTCTTTACCAGCCAGGCCTTGTTTGAGTTGCTTTAGACAGTCATCCAATACAATTATCCAGGATTTGCCATCAAGTAGTTAGTAAGCATTAATTATGCTTAAACACATAAAAGCAAAGCTAATATGACATTCAGGAGATGAACCTTGTTGTTACCGTTTAACTGTAAAGTTTAATTGTAAAAATTGTAAAACCATTGTATGATCATGCCTGACCTTATTGCATTGATGTTATTGCAGCCTCACACCACTAGATGGGGTAAAGACCTTTACAGATATTCTGCATCCTATTGCTCATATGTAGAGAAAAGCCCTCAGATTTTCAGTGGAAGTCTGGATTCATATCACAGAAACAGAAAAAATGACATTAGTATGCTGTCCATATTTTGTGAATGGTAAACGGTTAGTGAGATGATGAAAGTGACCTTTATTAAAATGGTAATTAATACAGAGCCTGGAAATATGATATACAGACACAATGCTTTCTTAAAAATATTTCATTTTATTTCAGTAAATTTACAGCAGAACACACATTATTATGTATCAATATAGTGTAATACAGAAACAAACATCTGCTTTCTCTCAGCCAGTCTCATTTCTTCATGCCAGCCAATTCATCTCTTCTTCAGTTTTAACCACATGGAAGTCAATTGATCTATTGTCCATCCAAAATGAATTGCCTGCACAGAATGACTTGCCAGACAATTATATAATAAAAAATCCATTAATAAGCCAAAGCATCCAGGACCTGATGGCTAGACCATACAGTTAGCTCTTATCCAAAGGCTATTTGTTTTATGCTTTTAGTGTTTATTTGGGGTTTAATCTGTGGATTTGATCTTGCTGTGTAACCTCTCACGACAGGTGGGGGACGAGATTGTGCGCATCAATGGTTACTCAATCTCCTCCTGCATCCATGAAGAGGTCATTAACCTCATCAAGACCAAGAAGATTGTGTCCCTTAAAATCAGACGTAAGTGAGGATGTTGAACTGTAACAGTTCACTGGAAGAAAGATAAATGTGCCTTTTTCTCTGAATATTGGATGTGAGGGTCATTTAATGACTAAAGGGTTGAGTGCCAATTTGTCTTGGATTTCTCCTCAGATGTGGGAATGATTCCAGTAAAAAGGTAATTTAAGTTTATCATCAGCCACTGTAATCCTTCCCTACAACTCGATTGCCTTTCAGAATTTACATGTGCATAATTTACATGTGCATAATTGGACAGTGAAATATTTTTTATTGTTTTGGCTCTGTACTCTGTAGCATTCTGGATTTAAACAATTACTGTACAGTGGAATTTGCCAGCTTTAATTAAAGGGTATCTAAATCTATATTGCATTAACCATGTAGGAATTATAGTCCATTCATACAAAACTCCTTGTTATGGGGAATCCAAAGTCAGATCAAATCACTGACTTGGTCATTTTAGAACATTTTAGGCCCTAAAACACCAATGGTTGCTTTATGACTATAATTCAGGTCTTTGGCTCACTGCAAAGTGTAATATCATCCAGTAAATTCAGAAGCACTGGACTGGACCCAAAAAAGATATTTCAATAAACTTCATAATCCATTCTGCTGCTTCCTTTGACAGGTACAAAAGAATAAGGCACTAGCAGCCACAAGTCAATCCCACTGGCAACCATAATCCCACTGGCAACCATAATCCCACTGGCAGCCAGTGTAGTGTTTCTAACCTGTTTGGTAGTTTTTATGTATAGCTATAAATATCCTTCAGTCTAAGTAAAGATGGTGTTCCTGCAAGAATCTAGTTGGAACCAGCACTAGAAACATAACCCTAAATCAGCTATGAAAAATCAATGGAGCAACCCACTGTCCAGTTTCTTTCACATCTCTAAACCTGGAGGAGTGAAAAAAGTTTCACTAATTTTTCACCCAGTTCCGATGTTAATATTCTTGAATTTTCATAAACATTTGATTTTTTAAATTTTGTTTCATTATGTACTGTATGCAGTAAACAAAGCCAAACAATACCACTGCATTTCTGTCCAAATATGCATGCACTTCACTGTAAAAATATGAGAAATCTTTGTTCAGGAAGGAGATCTATAATTATCATTATCTCCACTAGTTCCTCTGATGAACCTCTAAAGTGGCAGTTTGTGGATCAGTTTGTGTCTGAATCAGGGGTAAGACCCAGAAGCCTTTTCATCTCTGTTACCTCATCATGCATAATAAAGTTTTACAGTTATTTTTGGTGTTGGCTAAAACTGTCAGGAAAAGAAGAGCAGTGTTGCTGGTCTGGCCTCCATTGGAGAAAAAGAGATCAAGGAGAAAAAGGTGTTCCTCAGTCTGGTGGGCACCAAAGGCATGGGCATCAGGTGAAATGGAGGAACCGTCCACTGTATCCTAGTGTCTGTTTCACTTGAAGGGTGGTACTTCATGTGATACACATTTTTGCTCTAACCGACGTATGTCCAATGAGCACATTAAAACAAATTAAACAAATTAGTACTAAAATGGAATTTAGTGTTGAACAAGGTGTCGCTGTGTTGACAGTGTTTGTGCTTTGATCTTACTCTGTGCTGCAGCATCTCAAGTGGCCCTACTCAGAAACCAGGCATCTACATTAGCAACGTGAAACCTGGCTCTCTGTCAGCCGAAGTGGGCTTACAGGTACTGCCCAGCTCAGTCACCTTTAGAACCCACATTGCTCCATATAAACATCTTCAACAAATCACCACCTATCTGAATATATATATTCTGTGCACCTGCACAGCTGATGAAGGACGTCTGTCAGAAACATCCTTTTTCTCTGAAAACCTTGTGTACTTCACAAAATTTTTCAATCGCTCTACTGTCCTTCTACAGTACACACTGCAGTTATATATATACACACACACACAGATACTAATGTGCTTATTTGGGGGGTATGTTTAGGTTGGTGACCAGATTGTTGAGGTGAATGGGGTGGATTTCACTACTGTGGACCACAAGGAGGTAAACCAGATTACCATGGCGACACTGTACATTGGATGGAATTATCTCACGCATCTTTCATATTGTGTTATAATTCTGTGTTATTGCTATTCTGTGCAGACTCATCAGAATGGGGATTTGACCTGGAAGTAATGCAGTGTGGTGTTTGTGTTTTTCTAGGCAGTTCGAGTGCTGAAGAGCAGCAGGAGTCTAACAATCACGGTCCTCACAGGAGCTGTAAGTAGTTCTGCCCTGGCCCTCCTCCTGCACACGGGGTGCTCTCCAGTGCTCCATGGGGCCTCATTAACACCTAGCATGGCCTCTCGTTCACAGGGACGTCCATTAGGCACGGACGACCCATCCTCTCAGGCTTTTCTCAAGGACAGGAAATTTAAGCCGTGTTTCTGATAGAACATTTTCTATTTTGAGACGTAATGTTTGGAGGAGCATGTATTTCATCTCTCAAGACAGTGTGACCATGAAACCTGATCAACCTTTCTGTCTCGGATGAGAGCAATCAATTGTGAAAAGAAAAAAGATAGTAAATGTTTAAAACTGGTCATTTAAAAAGTGAGATTTTGTGTGTAAGATATGTGTGTAGGGATTGTGTATGTGTGTTTATGTGTGCTGCTTGCATGTGTGCACGTATGTGTGTTTATGTACCAGTATGTGAGTGTGCACGAGTGTGTCATATATATGTGAGCTTGCGTACGTGAGTGCATGCACGTGTAAGCTCTTAAACATGCTCTTTATGGATCCACATGCCTGCGCATGTTCAGGGCAGTGAGCTGTTCATGACGGATGAGGAGAAGATGGCAGTGGAGGCTCGGCGGGAGCTGGAGCGTCAGGAGCTCATGCAACAGAAGAAAATGGCCCTGGAGACCAACAAAATCATCAAAGACCAGCAGGAGAAAGAGCGCTTGTTAGTGAAACAGCAGTCCCCGCACATGCAAACCAATCCAGTCCATACCTGTGCCACTGCACAAATGATTCACAACCCACTGGTAACTTTAGAAGCTCACTGGGTGTAGCATGTTTCATTCGGACACAGGAATAACAGTGATCGTGTTGCGTTTGAATCTCATGAATTCTCACTTTGAGAGATGCAGTCTTCATCCAGGTTGTGTGTTTGAATTTCCTGTCCCTTATTCCTGGCTACATCAAGTTGAGGTGATTTTTTTCTGATTTGTTATGTATTTTCTTATAGGAGAAAATTGGAGATGTCTCAAAAGACTGCAGAGGAAGAGGAACGGTATAGACAGGAACTAGAAAAGTATGTTTCCTATATATTGAGTTAAAAAGAGAAGTCCATTTTACAGATGTGCTAATTTGCTCCTTGTTCCTTGTGGGTTTTTTTGTGTTAGGATTGAGGCTGCAGAGAGGAAGCATACCAGAGAATGGGAAGAAGACTGGGGTTCTCAAGAGAAGCCTAAAACCCCATCGCCTACACCTTCACCTCCACCTCCATCCCACTCCCCACCCCCACACAAGCCCAAAAGCTCAGGTATGATCCCAACTACGTCACTCTGACGCCTCCCTTCACATGCATTACGTCTAGACACATCTCACTAAAACCTTCCTGTTCTTTATTGATAGTAACAGCTACTCTCAGATGTCTCTCGTATTCTGAGACTTTCTCTCTTTACTTAATTTTTTTTATCCTCTTCTGTGCATGAGTAGATGTGCATTCAGTCTTTGTGAATGCAATCTCTTTTTCTATGTGTGCGGTGTGCTGTGGCGTGAAACCCTGTCCCATACAGCCGGTGAGGCAGACACCGGTGTTGATGAAGAGGACAAAGAAGGTGGAGAAGTGAGTGGTGGAGCTTGTCTGTTATAAGGGAGAAGTGTGGTTTTTCAAACTCTACAGACACAAATATTTCCTTTGACAGCCCCTTCTTTCAGTTTTCCCTCTAATTCTACATTACAGTATGTAATATAAGGCCACAAATTGCCTGGTCTTTTTTTACCTTCTTTTCACTGGTTGGGTCACTTCTTGGCAGCTGTTGCATTTTCATTTGTGAGCTCGATTTGCATTTTCATCGTTGTCCCTTTTTAACACTTTGCACTCTTGCTCCCCTTAGCTCTCAGTTGGTTTTACCGCTATGAAGGAAAGTTTCCCTCAATCAGAAAGGTACTGTGTGTGTGTTGGAATGCAGTGCAGTTTTGGGGGGAGGATGTAGATTCCAGAATTCCTTCTGTGACATCTGCAGAAAGAGCTCGACTCTTTCTAAGATGGAATTAGTAGCGTTAAATTAATTTATTTATTGACCTGTTGTATCACTGTGACAACCTACTACATATCTGTTGTGTTCAGTCAAGCTTTGGATGGTGTTTCTTTCATCGGAAGTATTTTATGTGGCGTGTAATACGTCTGTCCTGCAATATCAAAAATTGCTGTTAATACTCAGAAATCAAAAGAAACAAAAAAGAAGAAGAGGAAGATGATGAAGACAGACACACTCCCAACAGAACGAAAAAGTAAGAAAGAGATGGAATTTGAGCTGAAGTTGGCCATAGAGAAGGAGGAGATACTCGAGCGAGAGAAACAGATGAAAATCAGTCGACTCCTGCAAGAGGTACAACATTCAACTGACTGCTACTGCAGAGTGTTTACCTCTTTTATTCTGTGGTTCCATTATCCATGGTGTTGAAGGGTCCTCTAAGCCTCCAGTGGAAGGCATATTGGTTCAAAGCAATGCTGTAGTTTCTGCTGACATTTGTTGCACAAGGGGGAAGCACACAGATGTGTTGAAGGCCCTAGTGATGTTTCTGCATGTCAGCATGGCTCTGCTGGTGTGAGCAGGTATCAGAGACCGAGCGGGAGGATCTGGAGGAGTCAGCCAAAGTGCAGCACTGGGTGGAGAGGCTGTGCCAGACTAGACTGGAGCAGATCTCTTCAGTGGAGAATGATTCTCCAGAGGTAAAAGTGCCTGGCTTACTTACAGGACTCAGGCTGGATGCAGACTGACATCCAGTTAGTTTGGTGACCTCATCTGTCTGTAGATGTGCTACACCGATCATTTTATTATCACACAGAATTTGGAGATGTGTGTGTGTGGGTCAGATGTAAATGTAGAGTATGTGAATGGTTATAGTGACTCTCTAGAGAATATGTGGATCGAGACCTGCAGGGTCAGTTGTGATGTGCTGCATGGTGAGGTTTGCGTCAGTGTCAGTAGATGAAGTGTTTCTGCAGATGTCACCAGCTCGTTCTCCTGCGTCCACTGGGCCACCTGTGAAAAGATTCGCTAGAGGTCTGCAGCTTGCCACCACTGACTTGGATGACATCAACCTGGATGATGTAGACCAGAGTCTGAGGCAGCCCTTGAAAAAACTGGCTCCTACTCCACCCACATCTACCCAACCCCCACCACCTTTACCTCTTCCGCCAGCCTCATCCCGCCTTTACCACGCGTCCATCCATCCCCCTCCATCCCCAAGGCCCTCTCTTACCCCCTCCCGTGCTGCTCCCCCTTCCCCCAGACCAGCTGCTCAGCACTCCCCTTCTCCATCCATGTCTAGAGTGCCTTCGTCTTCGATAAGTCATAAACGGCCTGCCCCAGTGCCACCTGCACCCTCCTTCCAAACTAAGCCTCCAGTTTCCTGGGCTCCATCTTCCTCCCATCCCCCACCTCCACC
>JAOXYF010000007.1:999386-1016947 GCA_028565775.1 Sternarchorhynchus goeldii | reverse complement strand
ACCTCCACCCCCACCACCTCCTCCACCACCTCCTCCCCCTCAGCATGAAGAAGACAAGTACCACACTGCCCCTCCCAAGTACCGCCAGCCCAGCACCACCAATGACCATGGGAGCGACTGGGAGGGGAATAGCTACAGGCGCCGAGGGGGATACAGTGTGACTGCCTACCCTGCCAGTCAAAAGGTAGCACCACATTAATTCAAGCATGATGATTATCGTATCTGTCAAGCGTGAGAGAGAGAGAGAGAGTTCTTAAAGAGCCACTCTTCTCTTAAAATGGATTACAGTGAGGATCAGTGTTTGATTTGCATATTTCAGTAGTTTTAACTTGCATGTGGTTTGCTGTGGTTGAAATACTGACATACAGGTGCCAGTATTTCTCCTAATAATAGTACAAGCAATTTGTCCAAGATTGCTTGTGAGTGTTAAGGGGAACAAGACTGATGTGGTTTTTGACGAGGCTGTTTTTCATGCCCTTGTATTCTCGTCTTATCTGAGTTGTTTGAGATTCAGATGTTCTGTGTTTGATGTTATTGATGTGGTCTAGGTTATGAGAAACACTTCTCATGCTAGCAGAATATCAACATCCAGCAATCCACTGGTGAGCCTTACCCCCCCTTTTCTGTGAGCTAGGACTGACACGTAATTGCTTTGTCTATCTGAGAGACACTTACACCTAAACTGTAATTCAGATTGGATCCTGTGTTCAAATAGCTCTCCACCCTGGAGCACGGGTTGATTTTACTTGTGTGGTTTGAAATCACTAGCTATAGAGATGACATTCGATTTATGATCCCTGCTAATCCCCCTTGCCTAATTCTGGCCATTCTCTAGCAAATAGCCCCCAGCCCTCCTAACCAGAGGCGACAGATCAGCTCTGTCATGTCAAAGCCAGTCATGCTGCCACAGTCTCACACCTCACACAGACCAGTGTTACGGCCAGAGCCCACGGTAAGTGTGAGCATGTGTGCGCGTGATGATGTTTATGGAAATACTCAGGCACACTGGCTACACTGGAGTGATTTATGGCTGGATTCCCCCCAGTAAAAGAGAGGTGACTACAGAATATAATTGCAACATAATTGTCTAAGACTTAAAGTTGAAAATTCCCTTGAGTGCATAGATTAATGAGTCCAGAATTTGAGAGTAGATGTTCCTCCTAAGGGAAAGAGATCAGGAAGCTGATCACATAATTATGCACTGCATTGAATCATAAAGGCTGCGATTAATAGACTCTAATAGACTTCGATCCAGTTGCCTTATCCATTATTAGCTGATTATCTTCTTTTATTAAATCACAGAATAGGGCAGTTCCTCTGCACTGGCACAGTTTGTCTTTAAATGTTATCTGTGTGGTTCTGCAGAAGAGATTAGGAGGCATGAATTAACCAGGGCCAAACACACTCCTCTATGTGCCTGCTGCTTACTGGGGCCACACGTTCTGCACAGAAATATCACATTGCATTTACATTACGTCGTATTGCAATTCCGATGTGTTTTGCAATGTATTAAACATTTGTTAATGTACTAATGGTGAGCTATTCACATGGCATGGTTTAAACAAGAACTGAATTATTTTGACCCAAATGTTTGCTGAATCACATAAATGGTGAAGCATCTGCAAACATCCCCAAAACACCTGGCCAAGATGCTTAGGTTCACACACACACACACACACACACACACACACACACACACATACACACACACACACACACACTGAGAAGGCCAATATTCTGATAACAATCATCAAATGATATATTGCGCAGCCCTAACATTTGTTTTTGATTAACCGTTTTACACTTACATCCAAGAGACAGTACAGTCTATCACATATACTGGAAATGAGTAAAAACCTCCCTGGCTTGGCAGTTGCAGCTTAACTGCTTTTGTATAATATCAGCTCTGAGGTTAACAAGTAGGAGGCAGGAATGTTGCCTTACAGTCAATCAGTTTCCATATTTCTTTTATTGAGATGGTAGGAAAGTAGCCTGTGTTTTGTACAAGTTAATTACCAGCATTACCTGCTGGGATGCTGACATAAGAGCAGGAGGGAATGCTTTGTTTGTGTCTCTGTGTGTGTGTGTGTGTGTGTGTGTGTGTGTGAGAGAGAGAGAGAGAGAGAGAGAGAGAGAGAGAGAAAGAGAAAGAGAATGAAAATGCTTTGTGTTTTGTAATACTGACCTGCATCTAATTCTGTGTTATAGTCACCGCAGATGCTTAAGCGAATGGTGATGTACAACACATCCTTTAAGGGCAACAAGAAACAAGTAAATCCCAGGCATTACGAGTGCTGCTCCCTCTGCTGCTCCCTGTGCTGCTCTGAGTCTTTCCTGTTTGTTACTCCCGTTTGCCGTTGGTGTCTGGGGATGTGTCTATTATACTGCATGTGCTGAGGACTGCTTTCCATCTTCATTTGGAAACTATATACACAATACGCCCTTTTGTTCTCATTTGGGACTAAGGTTACCATTTAAAAAGCTAAATGCTAAATTCAACACTGTTTCAATATTAGTACAAAAGGCTGTTTCTACCAGGTGTGCTGTGAAGTGTAACCCCACCCCCTTTCCCCTGGTTTCCTTTTTGTTTTATTTCACAGTGGACCTTAGGTGAACCTCTACCACATCTCTAGTGGCAGGTCTTTTATCGTCCGTAGTGTCAGGCAGGCATTTCCACAGTACGAGGACACAGCATGTCCTCCATGTTGACTCAGCACACAGAGCATTAGCTAGAGCAGATGATAAATCACTGTACTGGGAGACTAACCTGGATCATGCCATTTGAAAACCATTAAATCTTTGACAATAAGTCTTGAAAAGCAGATAGTGCTTGGCACTGTTCATCGTGGATATGTTTTAAAGCGTTGGGGTTTTGTGGCTTTGCAGTACTGACGCAGATTATCAGATTATGTAGGTGTTTGAATAGGAGCGATTATAAACTGCATCACACAATTATACATAACTATGAGGATAGAAATGTTTTAATCTGATATTAATTTGTTGTTGGTAGTGAAAATTAAATGAGCATTCTTTAACTGCATTGTGATATTAGCTGTGTTTATGTCCACAACTCGTTCAGACAGCTCAATTAAATATTAAATATTAAATGTTACCTTTGGTATGGCTTGTTCTCCAAATAAACTAAGGATATGTATTATTAATATCTTTTGAAATACAGACAAATACAGACAACAACAAATACGGACATCACATCAATGGTATCATTATGAAATGCATATTTGTGTGTGTGTGTGTGTGTGTGTTTGTGTGTTAGAGAGAGACAGAGTATACACATACATCCGTAGCAGTTTGTCGGCCTTATTCATACCGAATAAATAGCAATTCAGTCACTCAGGTCACGTTTGAGGGGGGGTTGTGATGTGGGTGGCATAACAGACAGTGTAATCTTCCACTGTGACTACAGCTTAATGTTGCAGATTGCAGTGTGGCACTCTTTGTTTAATGCCATTCAATATTTGCCTCTATCCGATTGAGCCACATATCAAAATTGGCTTTTGATTTCATACACAAAGCTGCCAGTGATCCAACCAACCAAATTCTCCTTGTCTCATGTACTATGTTAGTCATATAAGTCCCTGTCTGGGCTTTAGAATATATACAACTCCAGTTGCTTGTTTATTATGCTTGTATTTATAAAGATACATGTACACTATAGAACACTATATAAAGATTTTTCTTCTTCAGATTGCAATATTTGAAAGAGGGTTGTCAGTTTAGGATATTCAGGATATTCTTTCCATATGTTTTTTTCATATGTATTTCATCTGTATTCATCAAACATTGAGAAAATTGACTTATATAGATTTTTTTTTAATGTAGACTAATGCTTTATTGAGAGTTGAGGTGATTGAAGCTAATGAATAGTTATTGAGTTGGAGACAGATTTGAAATGTAATGACATGGAAACTCAGGGAAGATCAATACAGACTTGAGCTGCTTAAGTAAGACCTTTCCACAGATTTCTTCCTGATGTAGGACTACCTTAGAGATCCAACAGCTTCTTTTCTTATTTGTCCAGGGATTCCAGAAATATGAGGATGACTTTGATCCCTACTCCATGGTAATGTACAGCTTGTTCTACATATGGTAGGGTTGCATTCTGAGAAGCACTGGTCTATTGCTAAGCTTCAGTTTCCACCACTGAGCTTGTATCCTCCTTCCTCTTTTGGAGTCTGGAGACTATTGAGATTGACTTGCAAGCAACATTTTATGATGAAAATACTATTGCTAAAGATATTGCCCAATATTTTGCTAAAGAAATTACCTGACTGTGTTAACCCGTTATCTTAAATGCTAGCTGGAAGGAATAGCTAAATGGATGATAGTTCTTAACAGGTGGCAAACATTTTTGGTGTTACTTGGGCATTTGGGAACTACTTCGGGAAATCAGGAACTACTCGAGAAACTACATGAGTTTTCCTATTTGTCCAGTATAATAAAGAGCCTGCAGTGCATTTAAACATCTCATATGCTTTTCCGTCTAAATACAATTGTATGGTAAGGAATTGACAGCTATTCATTTCTATTATCAGACAGTCATCACTGCTCCCACAGTGCATCTCTGTGGCACGCTGCCAGTATTCTTCTGTGCTGCTTTGGGAATGTTTTGGTGTTGATGCATTGTCTCTCTGTACTACTTGGTTATGTCTGTTACCAGTTCACACCAGAGCAGATATCAGAAAAAGATGTACGGCTGCTGAGAATTAAAAAGGTAATCACTTCCTTGTCCACTTGATACAACTTTCCAGATTAGGCTTAGAATTAACATTTGTTTATTGAAACATGCAGTAAGGATGTTTTAGTTTAGTGTAGTGTTTTTTTTTAATGTATTAAAATATTAAAGGAGTGAGTAATAAGGGCACATCTTTGTTGGTAGAGAGCTGAACAGATGTTCTATTCCTGTGACTGTGATTTCTCTGTTGAATTGGTTACCATGCAAATCAGTTGTTTGTATGTACAGAAGCTGATTAGCAGAAAGATGTTCCTAGCCAGTATAAACATTTTAAGCTTTCCATTTTAAACATATCAAGGTTTTTCCATGCTTTAACAGTCCTGATATGTGTCTGTAAATCAAGGGATTATTTGAGATCATTAGGTGAAGTTAAATCATGTGTGCTGGAGCAGGGACATTGGTGAACTGTGTAGTGCTGCAGCCCAGACTTACTGTGTGTGTAACTGCAGGATGGCCCACTGGACATCGCAGTAGAAGGGGGAATAGACTCTCCACTAGGGAAACTTGTGGTTTCAGCCATATATGAAGGAGGTTCGGCTGACACACATGGTAAGATGAAATATCATTGTTCTTACTTTAATAATTTAATTGCTTAAGTCCATTTGCAGATCATCAGATAAATATATGAACTTTGTTGGGCACTGCAGATATGTGTCCTAATGTTTGTTTGTCATTCTGTTAGGTGGTGTGGTGTCAGGTGATGAGATCATGGCAGTCAATGGAAAGATTTTGACAGATGTGACCCTGACTGAAGGGCAAAACTCTTTAGCTCGAGCCTGGAACAGTGGAGGGGTGAGATGGTTTTGTAGAGGGGAGAATGTTTGGCTCTGGTTTTTACTGCCATTGGAGGGTGTGTTTGGGAACCTCTGTATAATATATGAGTGACCTGCTCTAGTTTTAAAGGTTTCTTATTATGGGATTTATTCAATTTAAAAAATTGTTGGCACCCAATTTGAGTGGAATAGGTGTTGTTTTACTGTAGTTTTAGCATTCTATAACTTGAATCTGATAAAATGTGAGGGAAGACGAAGATATTGTTTTCACTATGGAGGTACAAATTTTTATGTGAAATTGCATGAATTATTGTACTATCAAATTAGATTGCACTAGTAGATATCACACTGCATTCTGATAGAATAGAAATAATATTTGTCATTATTTAAATGTTTTGCATTACTCAAACCTTGATACAGGAGTTTTCAAGGCCAGCATTATTTAACTGGGTATGGTGGAGATGTTTATAAGGTTAGGGATAAATGTCTATTAAGTGTATGTGTGTGCGTGTGTGTGTGTGTGTCCTCAGGACTGGATTGACCTAGTGATAGCAGTGTCTCCTCCAAAGGATTATGAAGATGAAGTGTATGTACACTGTCAATGTCTGTCTGTGCTTTATACCAGTTCTCTGATATTGTTTGGTTTATCACATTACATACTTTTAATTTGCTCTGTGAAGATTAATCAAAATATTGAAAATTCAAGCCATTAATCTTCATTGAGCTGATTTCAGTATTATGCTTTGTTTCCTTTTTACTGTATCTCCATATCACTAATCAGAAATACTTTGCATAAACATGTCTGTGAAAACAATCTTATTCTTACGCTCTGCCCCCTGAAGTGTCTATATTTAATTCCAGAATCTAATATATATATAGTTTCAGGGCTCTGTTTAATATCTGTGTGAAAGGAGCAGCTCTTGGCTTGTACCTGTGTGTGCTCAATGTGTGCCTGTCCTCTACACTACATGTCCAGCCCTAAAGCAGCATCAGTCAGTTCCACTACAAACAGAAAGGTTTTCCAGGGCAGTGCCTCTGTGTACAGGCAGGGCTATGTGCTACAGATGAAAGCCCCACGCCCCACGGCCTGATCGGCTACCACTCCTGGGTAACCCCTTTGACCCTCTGACCCCATACAAAGTAGAGTGAGCGTATGTATCATGAACATGTGACTGTCTCTCCGTCAATCAAGAAGCCCAGCTGTGCTAGCCAAGTGATTTTATTGGATTGTGATGTTTTGGTCTGTTTATAAGGCAGCTTTCTTGTAACCGTTAGTGGTCATTAGAATCTTTAAACAGTGCATGAACCTTGTATCAAGTATTCATTTGATATTTTCATTTATCCATCTTAAGAAAAAGCAGTTGTCTGAAATGTTTTCCAAAATTAAATGATTCTGCATCTAGGCCAGGACCTTTAGCAGTCACTCTGATTGATGTTGTTCAAAGGGACTGTTACATGTCATGACTCATACTGAAACATATTGATTTGGATAGTTTGTTCTCACCTTCTGCTAGTGCGTGTTGCTTTTAACTGTCCATAGAAGTAGTCATGTCATACTGAGGGCAGATATATAAGGGGGCGGTTGAAATGAGCTAGATTTATGGAGTCATCACTCTATTTGTTATACGAATTTAATTTGTTATATGAAAATGATGAGAAGATTCTGCTGTAGTCTAATTTAGCAACAAGCTCTGCAACTTCTTGTTTCTGTCCCTGCATCTCATCTAGTGTAGCCTAGTTGTGTTCAAATCTCTTGTGTGAAGGTGTGAGACAGTGAATATTTCCTCCATGTCTGTTGGTCTTCTTAACTGTTCATTTTGTGTCCTTTGTTTGCAGGACATTCTTCTGAGTCATTCTTCTAGACTCTGCAAAGAGGAGAAACACAGTGTGAAATCATACATCATTATTTCTTTACTTCATTCTCCTTTTTTGTAATTTTATAGATCATGTGTATCTGGTGTGTTAAAGGCAAACTGGATGATCATACAGATAAATGGATTTATGTATGAATTTATGGTTTAAATATATTAAAATGGATTACACACTAGTTCCCCATATGCTGCAATGATACAGCTTCGGTGGATCTGTATTTTTCCCCAAAACATTCCAAACAGGCTCAAGAGATTTGTAACGCAAATAAAGATGTATTTCCTGTGGAGAGTGGGTGCGGTTAATTGTTCTGTTGTTCATGTACTTCCTGGTATTAGGGTTCCTAGGGTTAGTTGTGGCTTAACAGCAGTTCAATTAATAAAAGCGAGATCCTATCTGTGAGCCACGCTGTTATTGCGTTTATCTACTGTAGGGGGCAATAAAACGCTTCAGGACTTGTTAAGATCCCTGACTGACGTTCAAAGTCCAGTTAATCTAAATCACTGAGTAGCATTATGCTTTTAGCGACCTATTTTTCACTTTTATGTAACTTTTGTTCTCCCATTCTGATGTACGACCAGCTAAATATTACTTAGCCGACGGTGTTAATATTACTTAGCCGACGGGCCAAGTCGCATATTCTTGAATTGTAATGGTTTTAAATATGTGGACCTACAACTGTATTATTACATTCTTTGCAGTGCTATTACTCAAGAAACCACTAAGCATTCTGTTAACGATATAACCGTTCTTGTACTGTCATGTAGGCAAGTTGAATGCTAAGACCTACGATTGATTTTTATAGTTCAATTTCATATGCGGTTGGATACACAAAACAGGCTAGTATTGTAAATTATATGTGTACGTAACAACCATGTTGGGTTGCTGAGCGTTCAACCCTCCCAGACTTCGTACTTCATCTTCGCAGATTCCAATGAGGAATTTTACACCTAATTTCAGCACCATGGCTAGTTCCAAAGAACAAACCGTGACCATATGCCACTGTATCCCGGTTTCTCATCGATCGTTTCTGCCTGTTAACCCATTTCCTCGTGATCTGGCAGAGTGTAAAGCACATCAGTGTCATCGGACAGAAATCATGGAGTCAAACGACGCGTGTCTTCAGAATTAGTGCTGGAATTGTTTTAAATCGATCTGTTGGGTGATTCGCATGATATTTGATTTGGAAAGAAGCTGGATTTTGATTTCAGGATGATTTCGCGCTACAGACCGGTATGCACATTATTCTTTTGTTAAAACTGTAGTGAATGGAGGCGCCATTTATGACACATGGTTATTTTGAGCCATGTAGGAGAATGCAGAATTGAATATTTTTGCGTCACGTTTGTTTCAATCCAGTATTTATTATGCATGTTTGTCGGCCAGAATAATTAGCCTAGGTAACGGACTGCCTTTCAAAGTTAAAAAAAAACTTTTCGTTGAAATAGCGTATTGTGAATCTGTCCTCCTATGACATTTTCTCCCATTTGGCGTTTAATGAGACAAAGACAAAATAATAACGAAAATTCAATTGCATTTGATTCTTAATTGATTTGGTTTTGATTGATCCACTATGCTCGATTTAGGAGTTATCTCAGTTCTAAACTCGTGGTCATGTGTTGTAATATTGATACGAGGAGATTGTGTGTAACACACCAGTAACACTGACCTGAGATAAGACAAGATAATTAATCTGCTTCTGTCTACAAACTATCGCAATACTGGTTTCCTGGTCGTACTTGAATTACAGGTTTATGTGTCCATGTATCTGTGCGTGTTTGTGAAAAACTGAGAGTCACAACTCGAGGATTCTCCAGCTGCTAAGTTTATAAATGACGCAAGTTCATCCTTGACCCCTGACCCTTAATTCCCCCTGCAGTCTATCCCCTGAGCAAATTCAAATAAATACCAGATTCAAACATCTTTCTCTGACGTTCAAAAAGAAATCTCTCATGAGCCACAACGAAAGGTTCTGTGACGTCCTAAATGCCTGCTGTTGTGTTTTAATGCATTTATACAACATTTAAAATCAGGTTTAAAGTTGAGTTATTTCAGACATTACCGTCATAACTTTACAATTACTCACAATGACCTTATGTATAACCACAGATATAACCTACAAGATTAAATGTTTTCTCTTTAAAAATATGTGCAATGTAACAGTGCTGAAAGTGTCCAGCCTAAAAAAAGCTGACATTTTAAAGGCATCTTTAAGCTAGTTAGTAAATCATTTGTGTTGTTGGCGTGTAGTTAGCTAGACCACTTGTAGCAGGGAAAACGGCCACGTTTCCGCGTTGTCTACCCCAAACGGCACACTACTAGACTATACTGTATTGGTAATGGTGGAGTAATATCCTTGACATACTCTGTCATGGTAGTAGCTGTGTTGTCAAGTTCATACGGTCAAGTCCAAGTCACGATCGAGACTTTGCTATTGGTCGAGGGGAAATTTTGATTAGAAAATTAGAATTAATCGCAGTATGTCTCAGTTCATGTTATTACAAAATTGTTATGGTATTAGGGTGCAATATAGTTGTTATAGTTGAGAGTCAGACGGTTTAAAATCACTATTTTGTCTGCATCTGCCCGTGGAGGTTCTATGCCCCCTCCTCCCCCCCCAAATAATCTGTTACTGCCTTGACACTTTTTGAGACAAAACGGAACAAAAAGTAAAAAAAAATCTAAATATAAAAATTTAAGACAGACGGGTGCTTCAATAAATAAATAAATAATTGAAAAATCTGGTTGATAAATCTGAGCGCCGTTGCCGTGGTTGCAGTCAAACCTGGCCACCGTGGCAACATTTCATCTTGCTCTTGGCAGGGCACAAAAGCTTAGCCACATAGCTTGCTAACCTATGTGGCTAGCAAAACACTGATTATAAAAATGCTTAAATTACAGAAAATATATGGAGGGCCATAGCAGAACGCTCGGGGTCTGCTGTGAGTACCTTAGTACAATATAGCAACTGTTTAAAGCTAGTATAGCTTTATTTTTCCGGAGTGTACGTTGCACAGTCTGAGCAAGGAAGAAGCACGCACTGTTAGCTAGCTAGCCAGCTTCCATGGTTTAATGAAAAGCACGTGTTTGTATTTTACTTTGTCTTGTTGATTATGTTATTTAGTCGATGATGTTAAACATGGCCAAAGGATGTTTTAAAAAAGAGAAGGGAAATGTAATAAGGTAAAACCTAAATATTGCATCTAACTTAATGCGATGATTCCACTAGCTAACGTTAAAGTTATGTTATGCTAAAAGTCGCTTCTGTTTTTCCGTATTTATGTGAACGGTACTCGATTTTAATAGCCATGTTGACATGTAGAATAGTGAAAAGAAAATCACATTATAGAAAATATATCAATTGATTTGCATTTCATTGAGCAAAATAAGTATTTGATCCCTTACCAACCATTAGAAATTCTAGCTCCCATTGACCGGTTAGATTCTCCTAATTTCAACTCTTCAATTAAAGACAACTTGTTAGCTGTATAAAAGACACCTGTCCACAAAATTAATCATTTATAACATAACCCACCTTAGGCAATACCAAAGAGCTGTCTAAGGATGTCAAGGACAAGATTGTAGACCTGCACAAGGCTGGAATGGGCTACAAAACCATAAGTGAGAAGGAGACAGCTGTTGTGGGCAATTGTTTGAAAATGGAAGAAACAGAAAATGACCATCAACTGACCTTGGTCTGGGCCTCATTGTGGAGTGTCAGTGATAATACAAAAAGGTGAGAAATGAGTCTACAACTACACAGGAGGAGCTTGTTAATGATCTCAAGGCAGCTGGGACCACAGTCACCAAGGAAACCATTGGTAATACACTACGCCGATTAAAAATCCTGACAGTGACCCCAAACATACAGCCAAGGCAACAAAGGAGTGGCTCAAGAAGAAGCACATGGAGTGGCCTAGCCAGTCTCTGGGCCATAATCCAATAGAAAACCTGTGGAGGGAGCTGAAGCTTGGAATTGCCAAGCGACAACCTCGGACCAAAATTCTTCTTGATATGTGGGCAAACCTGGTCATCAACTACAAGAAATGTATGACCTCAGTCTTGTTTTGCTAGGGGATCAAATACTTATTTCACTCAATGAAATGCAAATCAATTTATATATTTTCTATATTCTGATTTTCTGGATATTCTTTTCGTTATTCTATCTCTCACTGTTAAAATAAACCTATGATTAAAATTATAGACTGTTCATTTCTTTGTCAGTGGGCAAACTTACAAAATCAGTGAGGGATCAAATAATTATTTCGTCCACTGTAAAGCTGATAGTCAAAGTCTGTACAGTTGTAAAGTGAGAACTGTCAATTCAAGCCCGTTATGGCCTCTCTGGCTGTGTAAGCGTGTGCATCAGTTAGTGTCAGTTAATTTAGTGATTTGGAGGGGATTATTTGAAATTTGTAGCCAGCATGGTGAAGATGAAAATACTTTCATCAGCAAATTTGGCATCAGCAACATATACCTAATGTTTTCTTAAAATATTTAGCTAAGAAATGCATGTTATTTTATTTTAACAGTGTTATGACAGTATTTGTACTGATGTAGACAATAGTTTTAATCCAGCCAGGTACCCTGATATTCAAAATCTGAAGTGCAAACCTAGACTGATGTTTAGATATTACTACTTTGTAGAACCTACTGTACTACCATGTAGAAACTACTGCCCTTTTTGTACATAGTCCTTCCTTTAGAGGGCCATACGTAATTGGATAACTGCATGCCCAGTTTCTTAGCCAGCTGGGTTAGTATAAAAATTAACAGCCAGTAATTATTATTGATTTTGAATGTGCATTTACAGTTTATTGTTGTAGTGAGTACCAAAGAACCGTCAAAGCCAGAAAGCAAGCCATCATGGGGAAGAGAAATCAATAAATAAATCAATTACAGAAAATGGTGTGTCATCCATTAGATGTCAGAATTAACTGATTGGTACTTTTTAAACAACAAGAATTCAGTGGTGGTTTTAGCAGACGGGTCACCACAGAGAACAACTTTTGGATATGTTCAGTTACCAGGATGTAGGCATAGACATATTCAAGAACTGAGCACCATCATGGTTTATTTGGTTTTACTACAAGATGCAAACCATTGCTAAATCACATGAAATAACTACCTTAAAAGCTTTCAGAGTTCTGGAACAATGCAGATGAGATGAAGCCAGCATGCCAGCAGTAGCAACAGAGTGACTTCTCAAGTCACTTCAGTGCTACAAAACCAAATGGATGGTGTTTCAGAGCCAAAGATAGCAGCATCTGAGCGTTTTCTCTAATTCGAGACACACACAAAAACTCTGCAACTGAAAATGACTGAACTATAGGCCTAGCAAAGCATCACCATGGAAACATTTCGATTTCAATCGATGACATATTAAGATTATGTAAATGTGTCCAGTTACTTTTGGCTAAACAGTAAAAGGGTTGTGAATCCTATATAGTTCATCTAACCTAATATAATTAGAAATGCCCAGAAAGTAAATTGTATTTTCAATTTCTCAGCTGTTTTATTTTAAGGCTAAGGCTAAACAACAGAAATTGTGTCACTGTACATCTTCTGGGCAGTGTGTCCTTGGAATTACCTTTCACAAAATAACAAAGTAGGTCCCTTATAAAGTGGAAGATTTATAACTACAGAAAGATTCAGGTTACTAAATTACATCAGCCAATCCCACTAGTGAAAGTGTTGTACAGTTGAGCACAGCTTCGGTTCTGTTTGCACACTGCTCTCTGGTAGCACAAACAAGCAGACTTTTAAAACATATGTTATTCAGGCACTTAAAGGGTTGTGTGTGTGTGTGTGTATGTGTGTACCACTGGACAGTCATGCCTATCTCATTCATTGTGGGTGGGTGTTTGTGTGTATGTGTGTCCTGTCTCATTGTGCGTATCTGTGTATGTGAGTTGCTTGAGTGTGTGTGATTTGCATGAGTTTGTATATGTGTGTGCTACTGGACAACCTTGTCTCATCTTGTATATGTGAGTTATGATTACCATACGACACTTCTTAACAGTAGATGTTCAGAGAGGAAGGGGTGTACCCTCCTGATTGTGAGTTCTGAGGGATAATGGTTGTTGTGACATCATCTCTGCATCAAAACCATTTCCTTATCTTCAGAAATATAATTAAAGGCTAAATACATATGCCAGGTCATTTCAGAAGTAATCTGCTGATTAAGATGTTCAAAATATACACATCTGTGTTCAAGAGGCATTTCTGGGTTCGTTGCTTTGACATGCTGTGTCCTGCGTGTACTAGCTTATGTATGTTTCTGCCATCTTGGAGAATTTAACATGCTGCTTGCTACATGTGCAGAAAAAGACTAATTCTGAAAATGTTTCATTTAAGCCAGTGATGTGTGGTTTATCATGCCAGACACGTACCTGTGTGTGAAAAGCTTTCTGACGCTCAAGCATTCTTCATCTTCCTCCCCCCGTCTCTCCATCTGAGAATTCCCTCTCTGTCTCTCCTTCTCTCTCTCTCTGTCTCTCCTTCTCTCTCTCTCTCTGTCTCTCCTTCTCTCCCTCTCTCTGTCTCTCCTTCTCTCTCTCTCTCTTCCACTCACCAGTCTCCTCTGTGATGCGAACACACACCGCTAACACCCACACTCTCCCAAGGTCAGCTCTCCATTCACCGGAGCAGAGATTGCTCTGTGTTTTTGCTGACGTCCTGGTCCGCACGTGCACTCGCGTGTGTCAGCATCCATGTTTTCTCCGAGCTGAGATGCTGCCGTTTTTCCCCTTCCGTTCCGGCGCTGAGCTGTGGTGGTTATCGGCAGGATGTCTCTGAGCTTCAGTACCGGAGGTTTGACCCGACGCAGGAATTCCTCAGCAAGCGAGCAGCTGCTTAGCGAGCAGAACCGCGGGGAGGACCGGAGCGGCCGCTGCCTCCACAGGCGACCCGCCGCCTGACTCATCTCCTCTGCGCAGCCCCCACCTGCGGCAAGGATGTGACTGTGCCCGCGGAAAGGCTCTGCACTGACGGCCTGTCTTCTGGCTTCTCCCCCCTCCTCCCCTCTGCTCTGTCTCCGCCGTCCCTGCAGACCCCAAGCTCCACCATGTCCCTGTCCTTCTGTGGCAGCGAGAACAACTCGGCTGCCTACAACGTGGACCGCGGCGTGCTGAACAACGGCTGCTTCTTGGACGCCCTCACCGTGGTGCCCCATGTTTTCCTGCTCTTCATCACCTTCCCCATCCTCTTCATCGGTGAGTGTCTGGGACAGGTGTGCGCCAGGGGAAACGTGGCATTACAAGCCTCATAGTTATACTGTTACACATCACAAAACACATGACTGTATTCACTGCATGTGAATTCACTGCATGTGGTCTGCTGATGTCCCAGTTGCCTGATTAGTGGAAGTTTGCCTTGGTAATGCATGATGCTTTTGGTGATGTTACAGAGAAGCCAGAGCGTATATGATTCAGTCATGATTTCTCTGAAGGTAGAATTAGATATTGATCCTGCAAGGCTCCTCTGGATCAAACATTAGGATTGCAGGTGCAGAAGTGATTTTGTGTGAATGGAAGCAAGCGAAGGCAAGAAGAGGATCAGGACACATTCTGAGAACACAGAGAACAAATGTGACCTTAGCAGTGGAATTTACCGAACAGGAGCTGGAGTCTGTTGGGGGAGGGGGATCAGGTTACAGACAGCGTCCTCTGCTCTTAACCACAACAGAGGTGCCAAAGCTGTATGTTCCAGTACTGATCTCATGTCTTTAACTAATAAACTTTAAGTATTTAGGTATTAATGTTAGGGTATTTTATTTAGTAACTACTGTGAATCACTTAGCAACGACACGGACACTGATATGAAAGAGACATAGTTACAAAGGTATAAGGAGTGAAAATCTACACCCGCTGGTGACTCTTTGGAATGTAAATGGTTAATAAATAATCAAGATAGGCATGAAACCTTTACCTCACTGTTAACCAAAAGAAAACATAGCCAGCCAGCCTAGCTTTTATGTAACAACGCACTACGAGCAGACTGTTTATGAGTAAATGGCATGGTTCTGTATGACCGAGAGGCCAGAGATCTCTGGGCCAGTGAGGTATTAGTCCATGAGGGCGGGAAGAGTTTGAGTTACACAGATGGATGGACGAGGCACATGGAGCTGGAGGCGTTGAGTCGTTCTCTTGGATGAATCTCATCCCTTTGCCTGGCAGAGCTCCAGGCTCCTCCATTAGCATAATGTAATTGGTGAGTAAGTGGCCTTGGCTGAAAGCAGCGCCACACTGGGCAGCCGCCGATAGTCAGATGCATTTTGCTCTTCTGGGCAGGGGTGGATGTGCCACTGGCTCTGCATCCAGGAAACACTCATGTGCTCAAAAGAGAAAGTCTGCAATGCAAAGTGCAGGTTAGGGGCTGGGCAAAAATGTCTGATACAAGTCTGATACAAAAGTAAACGCAAAAGTACAAATACACATGTTCAAAAGTAAACTGATTTCTGCAGCTGCGAGAAGCAATAGCCTGTGCTGGAGAGAATGAAGGGCGTTAGTCATGTGACTGTGGTGATTTTGTCCTCTGCTTCTATTTGTAGGCTGGGGCAGCCAGAGCTCCAAGGTTCACATTCATCACAGCACTTGGCTGCATTTCCCTGGACACAACCTGCGCTGGGTCCTCACCTTCATCCTCCTCTTTGTACTGGTGTGTGAGATTGCCGAGGGCATCGTGTCCGATGGGTGGGTTGTGGCCCTAGAAATCCTCTTTGATGTGAAGGAAAGGTTGTGTAGGCCGTACTAATATGCTTGATCTCTTGAGCTGATCAGGATTGACTGTCCTTTGTCCTTTGTGTCAAAAACCCCCATAGAAACCAGCCCCCATGCACAACTTAAAATGAGTCAATTATTCCACCTAAAACTCTTCAACACCATTCAGTATCACTTCACTCAAGTGTCAAGAATCAGGATGGTCAGTGTGTCAGCAATTACTGTATGAGAAGCGAAGTATTGCTGTGTGTTCATTATGACCTGCAGCTACACTGCTATAGGTTTGTTTATTTGTTTGTTTTTGTTTTGTGTTTTGGTTTGCAGTGTTTTACTTTAGGTTAAGTAAAACAGCACTTTACAACGAAACAAGCATGTTTACTGGTTTATATGGTTTTCTTTTGGGTATTTACAGGATGCTCTAACACTGCATCTCCTTCACTCTCTCCCTGTCTCTCTCTCTGTCCTCTTTCCCTCTGTGTTCTTATGCTCTCTCTCTTTCAGGTTCACTCAGTCTCTCCATCTGCATCTGTACATGCCTGCATGCTTGGCCTTCATGGCTGCTATCACCTCTATAGTCTACTACCACAACATAGAGACGTCCAACTTTCCCAAGCTCCTGATGAGTATGTTCATATTCTTCAGGCTGATCACACCGTCCACACACAGACACAACTATGGGTCACACAAACTACAGTCCCCTAGTCTGGTACTGCTAATCATACACACTGTCCACACACAGACACAACTATGGGTCACACAAACTACAGACCCTTCTCTTTTCTAGCACTCGGACAGTTGTGGGTTTGAGCGTCACCTTTGCTGATGATTTCACTGAGTAATATTATTATGGTTTTAATGACCTTTTGAAGTGGACGTTTTGGATGGAGTTCAGCAATGGAACAGTTAGGTTGCTGGCAGCTCTGGGATGTTCATATGGCCAGTAACACTTGACACAGCTGCATGTCAAATAAATATGTCCAACACTGTAATTACCTGGGGTTTGTGCAATTAAAAGGGATATTAACAGCAGCACAAAGATCACCATGGCAACATGCCTTGCCTGTGCTTTTTGTCCCAGGGGCAGTTGAGATGATAACCACGACCACAGAATTTTCCTCATTTGCACAAAATTACAGCTGCATTATCTCCAATAAGCCACTGGGGGCACATTGTATTGTTGTATAAAAGACACTGCATTGCAGTATGTGAGATTAATGGTTACTCTATGGTTCAACAGTGGTTTTCTGCTTTGTACTACAATTTCACCTATTTAAAGTCAAAGGTCAAGGGGGGAGGGCTTAAGGAGGAAAAAAAGAAAGAATCTGCAGCCCTTTTGACTGGGGGTTGTTAGCATCTCTCTGCTTATTAATATGTATTAGTATGGTTCTCCATCACTTACAGTACTGTGCAAAAGTCTTAGGCCATCATTAGATTTGTGGTTTTAGC
>JAOXYF010000007.1:978836-993545 GCA_028565775.1 Sternarchorhynchus goeldii | reverse complement strand
ATAGACCAGAACAGTAGCTGAGTTATTAGCCTCTGGCTAAAGTCAATGTACAAACTCTGGGAGGCTTACTGCACTCCCCCCCTCTCTCTCTCTCTCTCTCTCTCTCTCTCTCTCTTGGTCTGACCTCTACCTCTCTGTGCTCTTTCCTTCTGCTACTGGCTAACAATGTTTAATTATGGGTTCAAGCTTTGCATTGAATTTTAATCAAAACCTTTTCTAATGCAGTCTTTAAATGTGCAATTACAGTGGCTATAATCTCTCACACTTAAGGCAATGTCTTTGAGAACAGGCATCATGCAGACAAAGGCAGTGAGTAATTCTCTAAGGAAACTTGATGGTGTTTCAGACTAAGAGGCCATTTTTTCTGTGAGTCTTAGGTCAATTGTTTTGATATGACAACTTATAATTAAACAAGTTTTAGTGTGTTAATGAGTGAAGAGGCCTAATTATAAACATCTTGTTTTTATTTTCTTTCTGACTAGATACTACTTTGCATGTATGGGGATTTTTTTTTGAGAAATAGATTAGGGTTGTTTCCACATTTTCTTTGTTGTCTGGTCCTGATGTGCTGCACTCCTCCTGTGTGGCTCCTTTATGAGGCACATTTCACTGGGCTTTGTAATCTAACGCACTCTGAACAGGTCCACTGTTTCATGTGTCTGGTCACTACATGAACAATGAACTGGAAATGTTCTCAAAAAGATCATCTTTATGTACTTATAGTGAGTTGGAAATGTTGAGTTTGTAAACAGATTTGCAAAGGGAATGTTCAGCAGTTTGTTAAAAGCCTTGCCAAGGTTTTCTATTTCAACGCAGTGTGCAAATTTAGCTGATTTTCAAGTCCTGTGCACTGGAAGCCTGCAGCATTTGAACACATATATAGAAAGTGTCCAGCAGACATCACATCACGAATGAGTATGTCCCATGTACTGCCTTGGTTATAACTTGATTATGACTTGTTTATGAACAAGCTAATGTCCCTTTGACTATCACAATTCTTGCAGAAGATTTTGGTCCAGCATCTAATGTGGGATTCTAGTCTTGGCACAGTGTTCAGGACTCAGTCCTGCTGAAGCAGCGTCCGACCTCCTGTTCCAGATTGGACGACCTGGGGTTCAGATGCTAGTGGACAGCTTCACCCATGCTGTGCTCACTCAGGCATGGTATTGTCTTTTTTGCTCCAGGCCCAGTGGTTAGGGATCTATTTCATCTCATCACGGGAGTTCCTGGCCAATGCCTATGTGCTGGCAGTGTTGCTCTTCTTCGCCCTGCTTCTCCAGAGAACCTTCTTGCAGGCCTCCTACTATGCAGCAATCCAGACTGGCATCAACCTGAGAGGAGCCATGCAGGTGTGTAAGCCAGCTGCACTTCATGCACAGCCTGAGCTCCTCTGGGTGTGTTTTTTGAGAGGTGTGGTGTTGCTGATCCAAGGGTATTTGTTCTTATAGTCATATGAGAACAGCTTTCACCCATCCATTATGGCAATAGCACAATATAACAAAAACGCATTGATTTATTAGACAGTAGGGATCTAATCTCTTCTAGTTGTAACTTCATATTCCACACAAAACATTTTGTGATCAAAACAGTTTGACTTAAGAAACCTTGTAATAGAGCCTACCAAGATTGCCATTAGTCATGGGCTGTGTTAACCTTTTTTTGGGATGACTGCCTTTTCTCTGGTAGACAAAGATCTACAATAAGATCATGCGCCTCTGTACCTCCAACATGTCTATGGGGGAGATGACGGTGGGCCAGATCTGCAACCTGGTGGCCATCGACACCAATCAACTGATGTGGTTCTTCTTCCTGTGTCCCAACCTATGGGCCATGCCAGTACAGGTAAAACCCATGGGAGCCTCCTACAGACTTGTGTTGTTTGTGTCAAAAACTCATAGGTAAAATGACCTCGCCCTGCTCCGTGTGTCTTGGTTACACATATTCATGCATAGCTGGTTTGTGACATCCTACCAGAAGCGCAAATAGAAAAAATACACATAAAATTTCCCCATTGGAATCACAATGAGGTGCTGAAAGTTTTTTGTTTTAGGAAGATTGCAGATCACAAAATAAATAGCTTTTCTCCGTGATATTACTAATACATTTAAACATTTTAATTAGGCTTTATTGTTCCTTAATATGACTCATGTATTACACTGTTACAGTCCTGCTGACACCTGCTGGGTCTTTATTAACTATAGTTCTCAGAAAAAAGGAACATCTGTGATCTTTTCTTGAAGGCAACTAATTATGATGTTCTTTTTTCAGTTTTCAGTACTCTTAAATATCATGAACCCCATTTTAGCATGTTTCTTCATACTAGTTTAAAACAGTAGTACATGTGCTGACAGTAACGTCAGTTATGTAAAATGAGCGAGGCTGCTTGTCCCATACTTATACAAGGGGCTCGTTGTGAAATAGTTCAGGCTCTTTCTTTGCTAAGCAGAGCGCAGTGTTATTTTTGTCCTGCAGGCCTCTAGACTGCTCTTAGAACAGCGTTTCTCTTGGGACCACTGATGTTATCAGAGCACCCTTAGTGACTCAGCCTCTCCTACAGCTTTGAGCTGGTCCACCTTCATCTACAGAACGCATCGGTACCAGGTGGACAGTCACACTCAGATGGTTTGAAGTTTTGCCTGCTTCCTCCACTGGATTAACTGCATCGCTTTGAATTAGGAGCACACTGGGTTCAGATCAGATTGAATTTTGTAGGCTGAAACACAACAGCCCAGTGACAGCAGTGAAACACTCCCACCCTGGCACTTTTCCCTCTATTATCATTTACGGTTCCTCCAAGTGTCTTGTCACGCCTGCTTGTCCTGAGCTTGCAGAGAGAGGAGAAAAGTCATTTCCAACAGCAACACATGCTATTTATAGCTCTGCCCTCGAACATCCCTTTAGCAATCAAATGCAGTTTCTCCCGGCCTGTTTTCTATAACTCGCTGAAGGAGTTGATCTTATAATGTACGAATAATTGGGTAAAACCCTTAAACCTCTTCTCTGATTAAGCAGTTACTTTAACCTTCATATGATCTGCGCAGTGACTTTTTCTAGCAGGTGGCTGAGTCACTCTGGTGAGGAAAGCAGATTTTTGACAGATGGGCCAATATGGCCACAGTGTGAATATTAACTCATCTCTCATGCTTTAGGGGGTTTCAGGGATAACAGCCTAGAACCTAAATTATTGCTTGACACTGATGAACCATATGAACCATTATCTATATACACCATTTTTGCCGCCTTAATTTGCTTTAATTTGTGGGCAAAATGTTTTTCATACAATTGATAAACTAAAATTGGAATTCTCTATTCATAGTTGCATCTGGAGCCGTCCACCACATGCCGCTCTATAACAGCTTCGTTTTGTGCTGCTCTATTAGCTGATGCTCGTGCACACCTAGCCAGGCGGTTTGTTATTTATTGGTCAAGTGCAGCGTCTCAGAGGATGTGGTAGTGAGAGCAGTGCTATCTGTCTCAGTCACTGAACCCTTTTGTGGAATGTCTATCTCAAGAATGACTGGGAGTAGGTTACCGCCTCCGAATGAAGATACATTCCTCTACATAGTGCTCTGTTACCCTCCCTCTGACTGCCATTAATGCAAATAAAATGATTATATGCATAAGCTCCCTGTATATTTGCATAGCCACACCCTAAACCTCTATATCTGTATTTGTGCCATGATCCAGTTTGCAGCAGTTTGAAAAAAATATATAGAGCTGTCTAAGAATCTCTTTCCTGGCTAAGCTTACTTACAGTTTCTCACAGTAAATACATAACGTGGAAGTTAGCCATTATATCATGATATTGATCAGACCATAAAGTCTTCACTGCTTAATGGCTAAAAAATGAGCTAAGGCTTGTGTTGCTCTGTTGCAGATCATAGTGGGGGTGATTCTACTCTACTACCTCCTGGGAATAAGTGCCTTGATCGGGGCCACTGTCATTGCTTTCCTGGCCCCTGTGCAGTATTTCGTGGCTACCAAACTGTCCAAAGCACAAAAGAGCACCTTGGTGAGCTCCTTTCCCACACAGCTACCATTTGTCCTTCAGAGCTGAGCTTGGTTGTGTTCTCCTGCGATTGCTGTAGTTAACGGCATTCACACAGCGCGGCTTTAACCCTGCCCTGCAGGAATACTCCAGTGAGCGGTTGAAGAAGACCAATGAACTGCTGCGTGGCATCAAGCTTCTGAAGCTCTATGCCTGGGAGCACATCTTCTGCTCCAGCGTGGAGGAGACCAGAGGAAAAGAGCTCACCAGTCTGAAGGCCTTTGCCCTCTACACCTCAGTCTCCAGTGAGGAGCCCCTGCTTACACCTACAGATTGAGTCCTTACAGTGTACTGTAAGGATTGTGTTCTTTTGTGACGGGGTGTTAATTCAAGCTGGATTGAGGGTCAGTGATGTGGAAAGATCTGAATTTCGCCTGATTTGAAATCCTATTATGCCCTTCGTGTACATTATCTTTTTCAGTATTTATGAATGCAGCTATCCCAATTGCAGCAGTTCTTACTGTAAGTACAACTCTTTGGTGAGTACTGAATACTGGCTATCTTTTTGAAATGTCAAGTGTTTTCGAACATTGACATTTACTAATTGCTTTACAAGAGGAACACAGACCTCACCTGTGTTTACCTTCACCTGCATGCACTCTCTTTAAATTGCTGCCAACAGTTACAGCACTGAAAAAGTAAACTGAACAAAGTCTATGTGTGTCTGTGAATGTGTTTGTGTCTGTGTTCACATGCGTGTATCTGGTTCTCCCAGACGTTTGTGGTCCACGTGCACCTATCAGATGATGCAGACTTGTCCCCAGCTGTGGCATTTGCCTCACTGTCTCTTTTCCACATCCTGGTCACGCCTCTCTTCCTCCTGTCAAGTGTGGTTCGCTCCACAGTTAAAGCTCTGGTCAGGTATGTCCCACACCACCACAGAGCACACCCAGACTGCTTTATATCCTGGTCCCTGTTACAAATCTTGGCATTCCTAAATGTATGTATCATAAGCATGTTGTATCTCGGCCTTGGTTCCTTGTTTTGTTTTTGTGCAGATTTTAAAAGCCATATATCTTACTTCTGGCTGTAAAAAGATGTATTAATATTTGAGTGTGTAATTAATCTGATAAAAAAAGCTCTGAATTTACACTCTCTAAAGTAAATCAATGTACATCTGTCCCTAGAGGCTCTGGATTTACTGTCAGGAACCAGCGTAGGTCACAATTAACTGGTCTTACCATTTCTCTTCATCTGCGTCGGATAAATCATTTGGGCTGAGCACAGGCTGTGCACGTGGGGCACTGAGCTTTCTTCTACAATAGTCCCCCTTTGAATGTGCAAATGGACATGTTTTGTGGTGTCTTATAAAATCAATGAGGAGGAACGAGTTTAAAACATAAAGGCCACATTTAGAGTGTACAGTTGCTGGTAGGCGAAAGGCAAAACAACAGTATGGGCCAGTCCTCAAGGCTGTCTGTGGCACCAGTGACAACACTTACCTACATCAGTGTAGAGATGAAACTTTTGATGGGAAGTAGGTGGGATGAAAAGGGACAGGATTCCTATATACTGTAATATGGAGCGTTTTTAACAACAAAGCACAGCATACGCGTAAGTGTGAGCTCTGTCGTGTGCTTTGAAAAATTGCTTTTGAATTGCTTTTTAATGAGGGTCCCATGTGTAATCTGCCTCCCTTGTTCTTACCGTCACGCTTCATTTATGCTGATGAGTCACGTATTCTCTAGCCTTGCCAATTAGAGTGATAGGCACTAGGAAAAGTTGTAACTTGAAAGAACATGGAAGAATTGCCTTGGGTGAGATGTTTTACACAAATTTACTGTGCACATCCCTGAAATGTGAGTATCATGATGTTTTAAATGAATGTATGACTGTGAGTGACTGTGTTAACAATTGCGCAATGCTTGTTGTGGTCAGCGTGCAGAAGCTGGGTGAGTTCTTCTCCAGCGATGAGATCGGAGAGGAACCAGAGCCCAAAGCCACCATTCCAGCCAGCTCCTCCAACCACAGCAATTACCAGGCCCTGGTGAGGACACACTGTCTCTCTCCACCCTGTAGCTTTTTTATTGGACCTCAGCACATGCACAGCTGACCCTTGTGTAAGTACCATGCGTTCCTGTAGCCACTGAAGGTTGTGAATCGCAAGTGCCCAGTGCGAGAAGAATGGAACAACTATGCACTGCAGAGTGAACAGAACATGGAAGCAGCTGCACTGGACAATGAAGATATCTGCATCAAGGTGAACTCCTGAAAACCGTGTGGAATTACCCCTTACTAAAGTACCTGATGAAGGATGGAAAAAAAGAGAGTTCTGGAGCTGTGAGTAACTTTCAGTCTGTTCTGTGACCATTCTGATAGATAACCAATGGATATTTCAGTTGGACTGACGGTGCACCCACACTTTCCAATGTGGACATAAAAATTCCATTTGGTGAGTGTCCAAAATGTTTCTATAACTGTAACGTAATATGTTTTGGCTTTGCTACTGTGTGTGTACAAATATTTATGTACACATGAATGTGAATGTTGTGGCCGCATTTACATGTGTGTGTGTGAGTGCAATTATCTTGTGTGTTTTCCACCAGGTCAGCTGACTATGATAGTGGGTCAGGTGGGCTGTGGGAAGTCCTCCCTCTTATTGGCTGCACTGGGAGAGATGCAGAGGATGTCTGGCTTTGTCACTTGGAACAGGTAGACCTGCAGCATCAATCATGAAGCTCATTTTAAGGTTCAATAATTAGAATTTTCTTCGGACACTTGCCACTCTGTTGTTTTAAAGGTTCATGTCAAAACCCTGTGAATTTTGAATGTGGCTTTGACACTGGATTTGTGTGGCTCTCTGCAAGGATGGAAATGCTTTCTATAAATGAAACATGAAAGGGTCTGGTATTTGAAAAGGGTAGGATCTATAGTTTAGGTAATGGAGGACTGTTTCAGCTGACTGCTGTGTGGAAGGTCATAAAGGGTATTTATGAGACTCGAACACTGCTTGGAATATAGTGTTTGCATTATTATTGACACTTGAATTTAGAAAAAGTACATGTAGCAATGCTGGCAGCCTATTTTTCTTCAGTATTTCCGAAACACGTGACTTTTAAGCATATTATAGATATTTCTGACATCTGCAAAACAACCAGCAAATCATTTAAAATTATTATGCAGGGCAGAATTCTGTTTTGTTCACCTGCTGTATCCATTGTCTCTCATTCTTACTGTCTTTAGTTTGACAATGCCAACAAAGTTCATGGGATCTAGAGAAATACAGAAAAAATACAGAAAAATCTAACTTTGTTGCTGCTGTCTTGCTGTGAGAAATTCTTTGAGAAGCGAAGCTGGTCACATATATTGCTTCTTTATCTGAGACTGGGTGAATAATCTTGGCGCAAGAAATTGTCCATAATTATTTGTATGCCTTTTACGTGACCATTAGAAGAGTCACGTTTGGGTGTGTTTTTGTATTTCTAAAGGAAATGGTCTTTAGATAGTTGGCTAAGGTTACGAGAGTTGTTTTATCAGGAGCTACAGCAGGAAAACATTCCCTATCTACATCATTTATCAGACAATTTCTTTTAAATCTGACAAATTATTCTCCCAGCCTTAGATTTCACATCCGTCTTATAAGGTCTGTGGAGCAGTTTATTGAATGGACCGTGAAGATGAAAGCCTACTGTCATCATTTAAGCAGTAAATGATGCATTTCGCTGATTATTCATTTAAACTTTGTTTACAATTAAGCACGATTACCTAACTTGAAGGGGGGAGGCATCATAGCACTTACAAGTGGATTTTTACACATCAGGAGTGTTTTTGTTGGTTTTCCATTTGTGTGTTCTTTGTGTAAGGCTAAAATATAGACTGAGGATGCAGATGACTGTGGTGTCTGAGATCAGTCACCAAGGGTTCATCCAAGAGCTAGAATTCAGCTGAAAGCCCTAACCAACATCCCATAATTTATATCAGTTTTAGAGCTTTTTTACTTATTTATTATGAAGTGTAGCTATTTATTACGAAGTGTAGCTAATATCAGCTAGTCCCTGTCCCTACCCTTCTTCTCAAGGCCTGTGTACTTGCCATCTCTACTGTTTGATTGATAAATACCAGTCTGTCTTCTGCTTGTGTTCCCTCTGCCCTCAAGACTGCAGCTCTTAAATCTATTTTGAGGAAAACCAGCTTTGACCCTACTTCTCTTAGTGGCCATATTCAACCTCCCTTTCATAGCTAAGTTATGAAAAAAAGTAACCACGCAACTAGATATTTTCTCTCTGAAAATAGTCGCTATGAACCTTCTCAGTCTGGATTTTGCTGTCATTCTAATACTGAAAATGCCATTCTGCGAGTTGTAAATGACCATTTTGCTTACTGCTGATACTGGACATCTAAATATTCTGCTCCTACTTGACCTAAGTATAGCTTTTAATACCATTAATCACAATTTACTGCTTTCCAGCAGTCTTGGTATTGGTATTACACAGTTTACTTTAGATTGGTGTAGGTTATACCAAATGAAAACAATTTGTCTCCATGAGAAAACCAAAATCATTCACGGCCCCATCCCTTAAGGTGTGCCCCAGGGATCTGTTCTTGGGCCCCTCATTTTTATTATTTACATGTTGCCCATTAGACTAATTATCTATGGAATTAAAATGGAAGGTGTGGCTGTTAAACCCATCCAAGTTGTTAGAAACCGTGGCATATTAGATTTACTTGATTTCTGTAACATATCAGCACGGAATTGCTAAAGCAAAAGGCAGGATAGCGACTAGACAGAGAGTCACACCCCACGCCACACACATCGATGGGTGGCCACCTTGACAATTTCTGTGTCTTGAATATCTCTTTGAATCCCATATCACATCTCTACAAAATTGTCCTTTTTTAAATATTAATTTGCCTTTTTATGAATATTAATGATTCTAAAACTGTAGTCCATTCCTTCACCTGTTCCTGTATTAACTATAGTTGTTGCGTTTTTATAGGTAAAAAAGACTTCCTTTATAGGCTTCCTGCTAAACATCTGAACAGACTTCTACTGCTAGAGTGCTGACACACACACAGAGTTCTGCTCATATTCTACCTGTTTTGTTTTTTGTCAGTTACACTGCTTACCTGTGCCATTCAGTATTAAATATAAAATCCTCTTTCTTACATTCAAAGGTCTGCATGTTGTTCCTCCTGCATCTTTCTAATCTTCTCACACTCTTAGATGTTCTGCAAGTAATCACCTCACTGTACCTCATACGATGCTTATCTTCTGTGAGTGGCAGTGCACTGTTGCACTGAAACTGTGGAAACCCTCCATCTTCCCAGAACTGTTCTATCACCTTTTTTTCCTGTCTTGAGTTTTTTTTTTGCAAAGGATCATGGATACGAGAAAGGCCCTGTATAAACAAGCAAATAAATAAGTAACTCGTTGGATTTATTGTAACTGTAATATGTTTGTAATATTTTATTTTACACAGCAGTTTATCTATCACAACTACAATACTAATAATCATAAATGTAATCTCATCATCTACAGTATTCCAAAGCTGGATTCAGAGACACATGAAAGGTACTCGTTCTACTCTTATAACATAACACACACATATTCTTTTGACGGTATGTGAGTGCTGTTTATTATAACATTCTGCTGTTGCGCTTGGATGTGTGTGTGTGTGTGTGTGTGTGTGTGTGTGTGTACTGCACCATTCTGCGTGTACTGCAGCCCCCTTCCTTGTAGGTTTTTTTTCAAGAGCTCAATGGTGGATTTCTAGAGAGCTTCCTTAGTCATCCTTAGTGAGGCTAAAATGTATGCAAAGCCATTTTCTATTGTACTCCTTCCCTCCACTGATTTCTTACGTGAAGTGTGCTGTATAACCCCAGGGGCTTGGTTTATGAGGGACATGACCTTTCTCCTAACCATTCAGAGGCTAGTGTGTTTTTTTTACTGGCACACAGCACTTCTTGTCAAAAGTGCTGTGGATTGTGTAAGTGCTCTGAAGGGTCATTAACAAAAATCTGTTGACTCTTTTGAGCTTTGCTAATAGAAAGGCCTTAGTGTTCCTGAATATTCATTCTTGCCTACATGGCTGTAATCTGGCACTTTACTCATCATTTAGCATAGTGTGTGTGTGTGTGTGTGTGTGTGTGTGTGTGTGTGTGTGTGTGTGTGTGTGTGTGTGTGTGTGTGTGTGTGTTTGTGTGCTTCTCTATATCACTGGGCTGGAACAGCAGCCAAGGACAGACAGCTCTTGTTACTGTTGGCACCCTTCTGTACATCAGAGAACTCAAAGCTTTGAATGGAGGTTTCTCATGATATAGACTTAACCTTAATTTTTTAGCTTAATCTGAACATCTAAACAACTCCTACAACCTTAAATCCTTCCCAGTACAAAGTGATTTTTATAAAGTTGTATATGGTTTAGACTCTAAAGTTTGCCAGGCTCCACTAATCAACCTGTCTAATGAGTCTTTCTGTGAAGTGTTTGCATTTGCATGTAATGATGAGTATTTGTGTGCATGTATGTATGCTTTGCTCATGTCTGTTTATGTATGTGTGTTTGTGTTTACACTTTTGTTTTCAGCCCCGATGCACCTGCAGATGATGAAATCAGGTATGTATTTGTGTGTGAGAGTATATATACATATAATTTGAGTATCAACAGAACAATATTATGATTTTTATCATTCTGCAATTATGGTTAGTTCTGCATTGCTGTCTATGAGTTGATGTAAAGTAAGCCGACATATAAAATTCTGTTTAACAATATTCAGAACTTCAAAAGCAATATTTTGATTTTGGAATTTTACAACTGATAGTAAAGCTTATTTCCAAACTTGCATCTTGCTTTCTAATCATAGTGCAGTACATAAATGGAATATAGAATGTTGTTTGCTGAAACTCCTTTACTGAAACTCTCCTTTGCTGTCCTGACAGGAAAAGAGGGGCTGTAGCATACGCTTCCCAGAAGCCCTGGCTTCTTAACACCTCTGTGGTGGAAAACATTACTTTTGAGATGCCTCTGATCAAGCAAAGGTAAAACCTGGAGATTTGCATTGATTCCTTTGGGGACTGTCATTCTCCCGTTCACGTTTGTGCCTGTCTAAGCTACTTTTTCACTGTATCCAGTTTCCCAGGGTCTCTTTTTCAAGGTCTCAGTGTGGTTCTGCATTTCACAGCATTTTTCAGAGAGCATTTCAATGCCATAATGGTCCCATTAGTTCCATCACTGGTGTTTGGTGTGCATTTTCTGTTGCTCTGTGCACTAGAGGACTCAGCATACACAACAGAGGACCCCAAACAACCCCAAAACAAAAGTTTATGCTTCCTGTATTTTTATATTTTGTTTTGTTTTTTACCTGCAACTACTGGCAACAGGGCCATGTTTTATCACTTTACTAAATGACTTCTCATCCACTCATCCACATTTGCTGTGGTGCTGTAACTAGCCCAGCTGCCTGATGGCCAGTTTCTGGCCCTGTGTTTCTGTGGTGAGGTTAGACTAAAAGGGCCGGTGTTTACCCTGTCCTTCCCTCACTCTCACTGCCCCCTCCACCACCTGTTTGTGTCATTTATAGTTCATCTCTAAATTACTTTAACAATCATGTGACACAAGTGTGAAAATCTCTCTCTCTCTCTCTCTCTCTCTCTCTCTCTCTCTCTCTTTGCCTCTGTCCCTGGGTCTCTGGATACACTGGCCTAGATAAACAAATCAGTCTTTTGTTATGTATTGTTACGAGTCTTTTGTGACGTTATGAGTCATGTGGCTGACCTTTTTGACCTCACTTTGATAATGTGATTGTGCAGTGACAATTTCAGTACATATAATGGCAGCCAGTTTGATTCTTTGGTTGAGCAAAACACCCCTCAAAAACTAACTGCAGTAATTTCTTCATTTTCCTTTCCGATTATCCTGGGTCTTCCCACCAAAGACCTGTTATATGTCTCTGATAGAACACCAGAATTACTGGATCAGAACTCACGCTGGAAGACATAACCTCCCCTATAATACATATCTTTTATCTGGAGAATTACATCAGGCATGATTAAGCAGTATGCATTGTGTTCAGTGCTGCATGTCTTAACTGTGTGCAGGTATAAGGCAGTGATAGAGGCGTGCTCTCTGCAGCCAGACATCGACATCCTACCACAGGGGGACCAAACAGAAATTGGAGAAAGGGTCAGTCTGCTGTCAATCACACTATGACCCCTCCCTCTTTATACCCCTGCTACAGTCCTTGAAGAATCACATCTAATACAAACAAGCAGATTGTTTTAGCAAATTGTTTGCCATACCAAAATGAAACAATGTTTTATTTCTGTCTCAATGTGCTGAAGAGCCAGTACCCCCTCCCCATGCCTCGTACTCTTCACTCCCTCTTCTGTCCTTCTCTGTTTCTCCTCTGAGGTTATCTGTCTGTAGAGGGCACCCATCTGCTTAATGCACCAGCTTTCCACATGAACTAATGATTTGTATAGAGCACAGTTAGCATTCAGCACACCCATTATTTTTACTTAGCTTTGTCTAAAAAAAAATAATGTTATTTAAATATTTATTGTGGTCTCCACCTTTCATCATGTGACATATAACCAAAGAGGAGTAGAAACTAAGTAAGTTAGCTAGTTTGTGATGTCTCTGTATCTCTCTCTCTCCCTCTCTCTGCCTATCACTTCAATTTAGTTCAGGACACCTTTATTGGCACAACTGTATATAGGACATTATTGCCAAATCATGAGAAATACAATTGGGGAAAATTAGCTTGAGCATAATTTGTATCTGTACTAGAAGTAATGCTTTTTTGTGTGTTGTTAGCGCTATGTTTGTGTTGTTAGCGCTATATTTGTGTTGTTAGCGCTATGTTGTTAGCACTGTGATAATAGCTGTACGGGGCCTTTGTCCTTCTCCCCAGGGGATCATCCTGTCTGGAGGCCAGCGACAGCGTATCAGTGTGGCCCGAGCTCTCTACCAGACCACCAACGTGGTTTTCCTGGTGGGTCCAAGCATCTGTCAGTAATGACATTGAAAAGCCGTCCACACACACAATTCAGTCCCACCCACACACTGTCCAGGCTCCTTCATACATACAGTCCAGACACCTCACACACATAGAAGACTGAGCGCAGGTTCTCACACCTCTGAGTGTTTGTGTAGCACAGTCGCATTTCAGGCAGTGATGGACAGTTCACAAGGTTTTATTCCACCTGAGTGGATTTTCTGATTAGCACAAGTCAGCAGATAGAATAAATTGGTGCAATCACACAAAATCAGGACAGGATCTTTAGGACCTGAAGTGGTCCACCTCTGGTTGCAGGATGACCCATTCTCAGCGCTGGACATCCACCTGAGTGACCACCTGATGCAGGAGGGGATTCTGAAAATGCTCAGAGAGGAGAAAAGGACCGTGGTGCTGGTCACCCACAAACTACAGTACCTACCTCATGCAGACTGGGTATAAAGTACACACACACACACACTTACACCTGCATATGTACACACACACAAACACATACACCTACACCCGTGCACACACACACACACACACACACCTGCACACACACACATACACCGGCACATGTGCACGCACACACACACACACACCTACACACGTGCTCACGCAAACTGGCTGGCAGACGTAAATGCACCCTTCTCACATCTTTAATGATGGATTAAAACACTTTGACACTTTCCTTTTATTTGTATTGTGTTGTCTGCCTGTTGCCTTATTTTCTTTGTCTTGGATCCTACCTTTCCTGACATTAATTTTATGAAGCGCCAGGCTGCCTGCCCACTCTGCCAGTGACTGGCATAAAGAACGACCTGCTCCAACACTGATGCCCCTGCCATTTCCCAGACGGATGGCACTAGCATGGAGGAGAGTTGTTTACCTACACTGCATCGAAGCCTATTAGTCAGCCCTTAATTTGACGCAGCAGGCGACCGTTCTGTTTTATCGCCAATGGCTTCATCAGTCATGTCCTCTCCTCCCCCTGAGAGGCACCAGCTATCTATACTCATAGCTATCTATACTCATCTGTGCAGTGCGAAGCCTGTGTGATTGGAAGCAGAAGGACGTGCTAATGGGTTGGATTTCCTCTTTGCGGTTTGTCTGTAGATCATCGCAATGAAGGATGGGACGATACAGACCGAGGGGACGTTAAAAGACATTCAGAACGCTGAACCTGAGCTGTTTGAGCAGTGGAAAGCCCTGATGCATCGCCAAGACCAGGAGTTCCAGAAGGTTCCACCATCTTTTACAGGCTCTTGTTCACTCAGTATATCTACATATATTAATTCATAATGTGCTATACAGGATTGTAGTATACAGGAGTATACTATACAGGATTGTAGTATACAGGAGTATACTATACAGGATTGTAGTATACAGGAGTATACTATACAGGATTTAGTTTATTACAGTTTTTATTGATTGCTTTGACCTGTTTGAAGAAACTGGGAATCTCTCAGTCTTCATCATCACCATCTCAGCAGAGCAAAAGACACCTCTTGCAAACCCATTGTGTTAACCCATTCTCATTGGATTGACACAGTTTTCCCACCCTTTTGCAAAATAGTTAACGCAGATATCATTCAAGTAGTCCAAACTCCATTGTTTTAGCTGTGGTTACAGAACAGACACCATATGCTCCGAGCTCTTAGAAACTCCCTGATCAGTATGAAATCACTGAAAGCACCTGTTTGACACCTCTTCACAGAATTTTT
>JAOXYF010000007.1:968217-978736 GCA_028565775.1 Sternarchorhynchus goeldii | reverse complement strand
AGGCCTCTGCGTTAACTGTTTTGAAAATGTGGATTTTGAGTTGACGGCTGCGTCAAAACAATCAATAAAAACTGTAAGAACTATTTCAAGAGACTAACGTTTGGGTTATAACACAGATGGGTGTTCTAAGTGTGTGAATAAGCTTTGTGTGGGTCATAGGAGACAGTGGCAGAAAGCGCGACCATATTGGAGAGGAAGAACCTAAGGAGAGCCATGTACTCCAGAGAGGCGCTGAAGACCGAGGAAGAGGAAGAGGGTAAGAGGAAGCATACCGTGCTTGTACCTTCCTGTTCAGGATGTGTCTCAGTCCCTGTCTTGCACTTGTCCAGTTTGCCATCCATTCAGAAACTTGGTGTTTCCTGTAAATAGGGTGTCAGAGCACATCCAAAGAGGCTGGATCACTGCACAGCTTTCTGCAGTGAAACATCCTCAGCTGAGCTTATCAGAGAAGGCCATTCCCCTCGATGTGCTTGTGCTCGTGCGTACGAGGTCAGATGGGTTGTGCATTGGAGGCTGAATGTGTCCCCACACCGGTCCTTCCTAAATGGCCTCTGGCACTCACCTTGCATCCTGTGTCATGTTTCTGTCTTCTGAGACTGTAATAAACAGTTTGGCCCCACTCTAAACCAGGTTTGGCAGCTTCAAGGTGACGGCTGGTGCTGAGCCCAGTCACGGCGTGTCAGACGACAAGGTCTGAAAAGGCCCAGAGCAACGTTGCGCTGCGTTGCTGCTACCAGCATCCTTCAGCCTGACAGATAGATGCACTCAGGGGGAAATTTCATATAATCCATTGTCTAACAAAAAAATCATGCTTACCCAAAGGGAGAACGAAGCTCTCAAAAGAGACATTTTCATTTGTAACTTTGTCAGTTACTGTGTGTTCTTTGCCAATTTGTTTTTGTCCAGTCGATTAAAGCTGACAGCGGTTTGTCATATTTCACCCAGGCTCCATTCTCTTACCCAAGCATGTTTTTCATCTTTTTGTGCACGAGAAATACCCTACGCAGTCACACAGGCGTAGTTCCGCCGCCAAGCAGTGTAGCCCCGCCCTGGGTGCTGAAGTGGCCTCTTCACTACCAGCCAGGCTGCGTCTGACTGACGCCAGCGTGCCCTTCGGTGCTGCTGCGCTGTGACATGCTTGTGTGCAGTGTTATCAGGCTGTTCTCTGTCTCTGTGTGACCATCGTCGGTGGCTCTCCACGGGGCCTGTGTGTACTCTCTGCCCCTGCAGCCCTGGGTACCGCGCTCACTCCTGAAGCAGGTGTGCATGCTTTCTCCACTGTGTGTGTTCGTCTTGTGTAGATAGTGATGCTGCGCGCTCTGCCGCTGCCCTTGGCTGCATGCGGACGTCCGTGTGTAATCCCGCGCCACTCGGCCCTGTCCTGTGGGGAGACGCTCCCAATGTGTGTGAAACGCTTCTCGCTCCTGTGTCCTCCGTCTCTCCTCCTCTCTGTGTCTTTCTCTCTTTTGTGTCCCGTTTTTCTCTTTTTCTCTCTATCTCTGTGTCTTTCTCTCTCTGCCTGTGCTTTCCTCCTACACCCAGCACCACCTTTTATTGTTCACCCTCTTATGCGCTTAAAAGGATGGCATGAGGCTGTGTTCTAAATTTAGAGTGGTGGAAAAGCTTAGTGCTCTTAGTAGTCACCAGTGAGGCATGAATCAGCATTTCTCCCCTGTAATGGCCACATGGACGAACCTCTCCACCTGCCACTACCACCATCTCCATTCCTAAGGTCTATCAGTCCCATTAATACAGAGCTCTATTAAAGATAAGCGGAGTGTTCATTGGATTTCTTCAGCAGAATAATGTCAGGCATAACTGTGTTCTTATGAATGAGCTATCCAACTTGTTACTATAGACTGGTGGTTCTCCCAGATTTTCACTCTTCCTCGTTATTTCCTGCCTCGATTTTTGCTTCTGTTCTGTCTCCCTGTCCTCATTCTTCTCTCTCTGCATGAACAGTCTGACATCTCTAGAAACTCCCTAAAGGTCTTGGTCCCGCCCCTCTCATCCACAAGCCACGCCCCTTCTCAGCAGCGTCCGCTTTTACAGCAGGCGGCTGCAGCTTGGCCCTGCTGCATGCTGGGCTTGTCATGTACTGAATACTGCGTGTTTTCAGCTAAACACTAGTGCAGCTTCAAAGAACATGAGTGGTGAAGGGAGTGCAGTGGTATGTCATAGTGTTAGCTGTAGACTGACGAAAACGTAGCCGACTTGGGACTGAGAATCTCACTGCCCGCCACTTAAATGCTTGAAGAGTTTCATGCGCAGTAGTGATGGCCGCTGGTAGAAACGCATGCTCGCCGCTGATTAGTTTGCTTTAGCTTTTTTCAGCCGTCATGGCTGGTAGCGTCATGCGTTACTTGCATCAACATCGTCCGTAACTCCGTAACCGCCGTCGGTAGTTGTAGATGACGAGCTGGCCTTGCGAACTGCGAAAGCATGAGGCTCGGAGCTAGATCAGCCACTCACCCCGCGCTGCTGTGGCCCACCCCCTCCCCGCAGAGGAGTCGGCGGAGAGCGACGGAGAGGACAGCCTGTCGCAGGTCATGCGTCATCGCGCCACCATCCCCTGGCGCTCGTGCTGCAGGTACCTGAGTTCGGCCGGCGTCCTGCTGCTGCCCCTGCTGCTGCTGTCGCAGCTGCTCAAGCACTCGCTCATGGTGGCCATCGACGTGTGGCTCGCGCACTGGACCTCTGCCGTCATCCGCGCCAAGATCGACGCCGCCCGACACAACTGCACCATGGGGCAGGTGAGCTCCGCGCGGGGCCTCGGCCGGCCTCCCACTGCTGTGGTGACCCGTTTAGCAATCCCATAGTTCTGTGGGATTTTCCAACATTCTCCGCCGCTGGTAAACGATGTATTTTGTGATTCCGAGACGCTGTGGTTTAAGAGTTCCACTGGTCACTGAGTATGGTAAAGCACACGCTGCTGTTAAATATGCATGTGCTGAATTTACATATTAAGGCTTGTGCTGAATTAGCATACTAAAGCTTGTGTTAATGCAACAATATTTATTTCTCAGCCTTCCTTATAGACTTCATGGTAGGATGCCATAGTATATGTAAGCACAGTGATCTGCAGGAAAACCCTTTTATCTAAATATCACAGTGTACTATTTTATGTCTGGGGAAGAATGTGGAAACAAGTGAAGCATAGATCCCCTTGCAGGCACACACTGTGAGTAGTACTTTAGTGTTATTCACACATTCAGCACACAGCAGGTCTATGTGGTTGCCTGACAAGACACACACTCACTTTATTATTAGACACTCCAGTGTAGCTGTGCCTGGAGATGAGGCATGATTAATCACCCATGTACACTCCTGCCCCAATTCTCCTTACAAGACATGGAATACATAGAGACTAGCCTGCCTCTACTGCCTGAGCTATCGTGAATGGGTGTTCAAAAACATACTATTTAAAAGATGTGTAAACTTCCACAGGCTTTCTGCATAGCTTCAGAGAGAAAGAGACTAAGTTAAAAAAAAACTAATCACATGAGTTGATATAACCCACACGATGGTGCACTGTTTGGTTTCCTAATTATTATTTAAGTCACTGCTGTTCCATTTACTCAGTAAAAGCTGTGATGTAAGAAGCTGTGATGTAAGAAGCTGTGGTAAAATGCTGTGATGAAACACTGTAGAGTCTCTTTTAATTTGTCTGTCTCATTTATATGCATTACCAGGCACAGATGAATATGTGTAGAGTGCTTAGGGTTATCATTAGATTGATCTACTGCTTTTGTTTACTTTAAGCACGGGTAATTAAGGATAATGTGTCTTAAAAGGTTAGCTTAATGTTTTAGAGTCAATACTGGTTAGCTCTCAAACAACCTTCCCCAGCTGTCTGCACTCATGCTGTACTCTGTGTCTGTTTGTTCCCATGAACCATTATGATCACACACATACACACAAACACATATACACTTATACACATAAACACACACGCATATATTGTATAGGGCAGCAAGACAAGTAATGTCTTGTGTGTGCTGCTGGGTGCAGGACTGTGGGTTCAGTCATTCGTCCTACCTGCTGGTGTTCAGTGTGCTGTGCTGTCTGGGCATCGTGCTGTGTCTGATCACATCCATGGCTGTAGAGTGGACAGGCCTGCGTGTGGCCAAGGAGCTGCACCACAACATGCTGAAGAACATCATTCTTGCCCCCATGAGGTAGGCACACCTCATCACTTTATTAGCATGATATTCAAGAACTCATTTAGTGTGATTGTATGTATGTGTGAGAAGAAGTTCTTATATTATGTGGAAGTGCGCGCCTGTGTGTGTGTGTGTGTGTGTGTGTGTGTGTGTGTGTGTGTGTGTGTGTGTGTGTGTGTGTGTGTGTTTAACTATCTGCTTGGGCACATGACTGTTTAAAGTGTTTGTACCATTTTGCATAGTCAGCCATTGGTGAATTCTGTTGACTGATGTGTCCCATGTATCTAAGTTGAGGACAGCAAACAGTCTTTCTGCTTTTAGCACCATGGCAACATCAGGGTGCAGATGGGTACAGAGAGAGGCAGTACACTGTGTGTGATCGAGTGACTGATGATCGCTGGCCTTGCTTAACTCCTCCTATGGACCAGAGTTATTACGTCAATCCAACCAAAACAGACAAATACGGATTGAAAATAGCCGACATGTATGAGGGAACTTCCAGAGTTAAAGTGTGCAAATTATTTAGGCATGGGAAAGGTCTATCTTAATTTATTTCTGAGTATTTACTCTGATTTATGTTGTTTTGGGTTTTATTTGGCCAGACTCTTTGAGACAACGCCTTTGGGAAGCATTCTGAACCGATTCTCATCTGACACAAACACCATAGACCAGGTATGCTCCTGAGTACTGAAGTACTTGAGACACCAGTACTGACTCAGCCACGGACTCAGCACCTTTCTTTCTTCTCCTAGTGCTAATCATGTCCTGCACTTGCAAAATGTTTGAACCGTATTACCAGAGAAAGAAAAGGCATATGTTTAGCTATAAAAGAGTTTTTAGAAAAACAATTACATTAACAACAACACAGTGTTCTCCACTCTGAAATAGAAAAAATACACAATATTGAGATTTGACTGCAAGGTCATTTGATGACTAGGTCAGATGACAAGGGCTTAATGAGTAGTTTTCACTTGTGCGTGACTTTGCAGTTCTGTTGGTCACCCTTTATGTTTACTTTGATGTTTTGATGATAGGGTTATGTATGATGATAGGGTTATGTATGATGATAGGGTTATGTTTACTTTGATGTTTTGATGATAGGGTTATGTATGATGATAGGGTTATGTTTACTTTGATGTTTTGATGATATGGCTATGTTGTGCTCGTACTCATAAAAAAATCACCCTGCATAGAATATGCGACAAGCTATCAAAAGATTTAAGCAAAACTTAGTTATTCTGTTAACAAGAATATATTCATAGAACAACATGCTTTCTTACTCTCAATAGGACTCCTATAGAATCCATCATCAAATTTAAAGATGTCCGAGTTTGTTTTCTAGTAGACTAACAGGGTTTGATGTGCATGATTCAACAAAACAGTGGTGATTAAGCTAAACAAGGCACTGACACTGTGATTAATGAGTGTCCTCTCTATTTCTTTATTTCTTTCTGCCCCGCCTCCACCCCCCCCCCCATTTCTCCAGCACATCCCTGCTACACTGGAGTGTTTGATTCGTTCGACGCTGCTGTGTGTGTCTGCCTTAGGTGTGATCTCATATGTCACACCTGTCTTCCTCATCGCTCTCACACCCCTCACCATCGCCTGCTACTTCATACAGAAATACTTCAGAGTGGCGTCCAAGTATGTCATCTAGAGAAGTACTGCTTTCACATGGGACAGGCACCGTATTTATAGACATGTTTTGAAATAGATCAGCCAGCTAGCTAGGTAAAGGACATCAAGTATATAATCTATAAATACACCATATATAAGCTAATATTGCCATCCTGGAATGTACAGGAAAGCAATGAAATTCTTTTTTTCAAAGTGATGTGTTACACAAAGAATGTATTATATATCCTCCCCACCCACTTTATTAGAAACTCCCACTCCTACATCTGTTGTCTCCTTTATAAGCTACACCTGTGTTGTAAGTGCAGTCTGTTGGTATACTGTTACACACTCTTACAGACTGCAGCCCGTCTGTGGTCATGCATAATTTGTCAGCCATCCTCAGTCATCTGTTAATCACTTGTCAGCTCCTGACCACAGGACTTTTCCTGACCAGAGACGAAACATCGTCAGTCCAGCAGTGACACTATGGTGTGGTATGGTGTTATCAGACACAGCAGTGCTGTAGTAGTGAGTGGGGCGCCGGTATGGTGTTATCAGACACAGCAGTGCTGGTGGAGAGTTTACACACATCAGTGTCACTGCTGTGTCAAGAGTGGTCTGACAACTTAATACAGCCTGCCACCTGTTCACTGATGAAAGACAATACACAGTGGTCAATGCAAACTGTGCATGACAGCACATGGTCACTCTCTAATCCTACACCTACAAGCTGTTTCTAATTAAGAAATGTTTCTAAAAAAGTGGGTAAGGAATGTAATTAACAATTTAACAATGTTCATTCTTTGCAGTTTGTGTAGCCTTTGTACTTGTTTAATTGTACTTGTTCTAACAGTGTATCAACTAACAATGTAAACGAAAAAGATGTTAATGGCCTTAATTGATATACACTGCTGACAAAGTGGTGAATCAGTGATGATGAGGATTGGGTAAAAGTGTGAATGTGTGTGTCCTCTGCATCTCTCCTGTGTGTGTGTGTGTGTGTATGTGTTTCTCCAGGGATCTGCAGCAGTTAGAGGACAGCACCCAGCTGCCTCTGCTATCTCACTTCTCTGAGACGGTGGAGGGACTCACTACCATCAGAGCCTTCAGGTCAGAGCGATTTCCAACCACCACTTGTAAAAGACACGTGTTTACCAGACAAACCACAATGTCACTGTGAGTAAACAACGCTTAAACGAGCTGTAAGGTCTCCTCTGCTCTGTCAGTAAGCTGTTGTGCTGTGTGTGTGTGTGTGTGTGTGTGTGTGTGTGGCGTAGGTACGAGGCCAGGTTTCGTCAGAGGCTTCTGGAGTTGACAGACGCTAATAATGTCGCGTCTCTTTTCCTCACTGCTGCTAACCGCTGGCTTGAAGTCCGCATGGTACGACTCAGAACTGCCGCCAGGACCTTCTGGCACGTTCTAACAGGCGGAACTCAGGCGCGGCTTTCTGTGATGCCTTAATCTCAGCACATGTAGCTCTGAATGCAAACAACCAGCTGACTGCTGCCGTGGACGTGTGTCCCTGTGACACTCTGACTACACATGCCGTCGTCGTCTAATCTATGAACTGTAGCTATTATGCTATTCTCATCCGTTTGTGTGTGCATAATCCCCCTAATACCCCTGTAATAAAAGATATGCATAGAGTAACTTTTATTTATGACCACATGGCCGGGAGGGATATTTCTTAGAACTGATTACATTGTAATATGACTCATCCGATCTCTTTCAATTGTATTAAGTGATTACTCCCTCTGTAGGCTTTTCTAGAATTACATGATGTTCCAAAAATGGCAGTACGTTCTAAAAAAAACTAGCCATGCCTTCAGAATGACAAGTAAAACACTCCCTCTATGCTTATACCTTCTATGCTGCTTTTCAAGAAATGAATGTGGCCAAAACAGATAATTAACCCTTTGATTTTCTTGCACTTCTTCTTTCCCAGGAGTACATTGGAGCATGTATTGTCCTCATAGCTGCGGTAGCATCCATCACCAGCTCTCTCTACAGCCACCTGTCTACAGGCCTGGTTGGGCTGGGGTTAACCTATGCTCTCATGGTACCGCCTCAATCAAAGCATCACAGATTTCACTTATGATATTAAAAATGTATCATCTGAATGTAACACATCTGAATCACACATGAACACAGAGGAATCTGTCTCTTTAGATACCACTTTATATATGCCTTATCATTCCAGGGTTATGGTGACATCCATTTCATCATCTTGATCTGGATTTTGTCTCTCTCTGCAAACCCCCGTGCAGCCTCTGTTTCTTACGCTTCTGTGCACACACACGTTATCAGGTATCAAACTACCTGAACTGGATGGTGCGTAACCTGGCTGATATGGAGGTGCAGCTGGGAGCGGTGAAGAGGATTAACAGCCTTCTGAAGACCGAGCCGGAGAACTACGAGGGGTTGCTCTGTGAGTGAAAGCACTTTGATGCTGACACACATCCTACACACACCATGCAAGCACTTGTTATTACTCACTCTGCTTATTTATCACCTTCCCACTGCTGTGCTTTACAAAGGCCTTTTATTTTGTATTTCCATCCCTTTTCCTTCTCCATTCCAACTTCCCTTCCATTTTATTGCTCTCCCCCGTACCTCTATTCTCCTCCTTCTGTCTTTGTCTGTCTCCTTCTTAACTTCCTCCCCCATTTATGTCTCTCAGCTGCATCCCAGGTCCCAGAGGGGTGGCCCCAGCGTGGCGAGATTCAGATCCAGAACCTGAGCGTGAGATACGACAGCTCTCTCAAGCCTGTCCTAAAACATGTCAACGCCCACATCAAACCCGGAGAAAAGGTACGGCCACGGCTCTCCGGGATGGGATCCCAGCCCTGCACAAACACTGCCCCAAGCACTGCACTTAATGTTAATCTCTACTCCGTCATGGCCTATATATGCACCACTTTGAAGGTAGCTGAAAATAGTACTGGTGTTGGATGTGAACATGATGAGCTCTGTTCTGTTACTGCTTCCTCTGTGTTTGCTGTAGGTCGGCATCTGTGGTAGAACAGGGAGTGGCAAGTCCTCCTTCTCCCTAGCCTTCTTCCGCATGGTGGACACTTTTGAGGGTATGATTTCAAAACCACTTTTTTGCTGACCTTAGAATGTCATCGTCCTCTTCCATCCTAAGTGATATGGCTGGTGCTCTGCTTTTGTGTGATCTCTTAACAGGACGGATAATTATAGATGATATTGACATAGCGAAGCTGCCTCTTCAGACACTCCGGAGTCGTTTCTCTATCATTCTCCAAGACCCCATCCTCTTCAGTGGAACAATACGGTTAGATACGACTAAAATGCTAAGTTAATAAACCAACCAGCATTTTGCAAATTATTAAAGCAATAGATCAGTCAAAATACTAATATCGGCCACAATGTATGAAAGCAGATGACATGAAATTAGCATGTTTGTGCATAATGCTAATTGGTATATACAGTTCCATTAAAATTTGGCCATGATCGCATGTTAGATCAAGCTGTTCATATAAGGCCACATTCAACACTTAAAGTTATTTTTCTGTTCAGTCAATGCATTCCTGACCTTCAAGTGACTCTCCTGTGTTAAGTGCCGCTCTACCACTGTGATCAATGAATCTCAGTGGAGCCATATGCTGTTGCTAGTTGGGGGTCCCCAAGATGCTGTTGCCTGCAATCTCATTGGCTAGAATTGAAAGCAGGCTGCCCCGCTGTATCGTCACTAAGCAACGCTCCAGAAAATCAGGGCATCTGCTAGACTGAGTTGGGTGCCCTCCTCTGAGCACTGGAGGCACCCTGGGCAGCTTGATTATGCTGCGTTTTTGTTCCACAGTGGTGGTAGCCAGCTTCACACACACTGGAAGGAGGTTTAGAAAACTATATTAATGAAGAAAACAAGAAGTCAATTTTACTTGATTAATATTCTCTTTACATGAACATTTGTGTTCAGTTTTAATCTAGACCCAGAGATGAAGGTCACCGACAGCATGCTCTGGGAAGCTCTGGAAATTGCCCAACTCAAACCAGTAGTGAAAACACTGCCTGGGGGACTTGGTAAGGGACATTTGACATTGCTTTTTAATGGTTAGACCCCCCCCCCCCCACATGCATACACATACTTTTTATTTTAAGTTTTAGGTCTTTAGCAGTCAGTAACTGTTGGCACATGATACAATTTAGTCAAAAGACAAACCCTTCATTTCCCATCTGAGACTTTAATTCCCAGAATATGGAAATTTGTCTCAGATGTAGTTGGGTAGCCAACAGGGTTATGAAGGATTAAAATCTCATCTTCGATTGTAGATGTGTCCGCAGTTTTAAAAGGGTGCTACTCCACTTCCCACTCACTAACAGTGATGATAACAAAACCATCACTGTGGCAGTACTGTCACTAAAGGAGGGCAACAGAAATAGATACATTAGTGAAACCTAAAAAAATATTTCACTAAAGCTTTTGCTAAGATTTCTAATGCTAGAGTCAGCTTGGTTGGTGATTTTCTCTCTCTTCCTAAGTCCTAAGCTCTTCTTCTCTGTTTTAGACGCCATACTGACAGAAGGTGGGGAGAACTTCAGCCAGGGGCAGCGTCAGCTCTTCTGCCTGGCACGAGCATTTGTGCGCAAGAGCAGCATTCTGATCATGGATGAAGCCACTGCCTCCATAGATATGGCCACAGTATGTGTGTGTGTGTGTGTGTGTGTGTGTGTGTGTGTGTGTGTGTGTGTGTGTGTGTGTGTGTGTGAGAGAGAGA
>JAOXYF010000007.1:948759-968117 GCA_028565775.1 Sternarchorhynchus goeldii | reverse complement strand
GTGTGTGTGTGTGTGTGTGTGTGTGTGTGTGTGTGTGTGTGTGTGTGTGTGAGTGTGTGTGTGTGTGAGTGTGTGTGAGAGAGAGGGGGATGGGGAAGGATAGAGGCGGCAGAATGTAAGTGATGGATTGCAGCTTGCTGTAATGGGTCCAATTTGTGATTCTTTCAGGGAAAGCGGAATAAATGTTCTTTATTTATTTATTTATTTGTTTAAACCCAATCTGGCAAATGATCCAGCTTCGATTGTTTGTGTTATTCAATAATCCCCTGCTCTCGTTGATCATTTTCTCTAATGTGGTTTTTGGCCATTTGACAGGAGAATGGCAGTGATGGCCGATTTGATGGGTGAGCATGCGTGCGCGTGTGTGTGTGTGTGTGTGTGTGTGTGTGTAGGTGGGAGTGTGTGCGTGTGTTTATGAGAGTGTGTGTGTGTGCGTGTGTGCTCCTGTGTGTTTGTATGTCTGTGCTTGTGCATGTGTGTGTGTATGGGTAGGGGGGTTGATTTTAATGATGTGATGCTGTAGTTTCTGGGAGAGCAAGAGGAGCCCTGTCAGTATTGAAATGCGTGCTCTGCTTCTTTGCTAATTAAAGCAGCAACTTCAGAGCCACATTAATAACCATTAATTAGGGGAGTGCTATTTTCAACATAATTTGCTAATTAGTCAGAGAGATGGCACAGTGGATGTGGCTAATTATTGGTAGGTTGGAGCGACAGATACTTGTGACTTGAGTGAAAATCACACCATTATGTGATCCAACAGTGTGGCACTGAACCAGTCAGAAAAGTGTCCCTTTTAAGAGGAGAATCTTACCGCTCTAGTAATAAACAGTATATACACTCATATACACTCAACAGCTACCAGTCATACACCTGCACAAGCTGTGGAAAAACAGGAGACACATAGAATTATTATACAGGCAGAGAGATAAAAGGTGTAGACACACACACAGACATACCGATGTACACACGCACACGCATACACACACATGCACACACACACACAGACTAATGAATGTGTTATCAGGTTTCCTCTTGACCAGGTCAGGTGGGGGTGATATCACAGAACAGTTGGAAACACTTCTCACCCGTCAGTGTGTGTCACTTCCTACAGTGTAACCTCAAGAGCCCACAGCTGCAGTGCTACAGTATGTGTGTGTGTGTGTGTGTGTGTGTGTGTGTGTGTGTGTGTGTGTGTGTGTGTGTGTGTGTGTGTGAGAGAGAGAGACAGAGAAATATGTCATAATACATGCTATACTCAGCATGTGTCTTTAAGTAAATGGAGCATACCAGTAGTAAATGAACCAGAATGTACTGGCTTCATTTTATAGCTGATCCAGGAAAAGCTTGATATGATAATTAATTACATTGTTTATGAATAGGTTTATCTTAGCTCTCAGACTACAGGTACTGTAACGAAAACTGTTAGAAGTTTAAAAAAAAGGATAAAAAGCTATAATTATAAACCTCATTTTATTTAGGTTTGTTGTATATGACACAAAACGGTGTTACCTGGATTTGGAAATATACTAATTTGGATAAAATATACTAATTTAGAAAATCCTACTTATTAACTGCAAATAGTTTTGTTTCTGTGAAACATTTTTGACTGTTTCTTGTTTTACAGGAGAGCATTCTACAGAAGGTCGTAATGACAGCCTTTGCTGATAGAACTGTGGTTACTATAGCAGTGAGTAACCAGCTCAAGATCCCTATAACAACTCCACTGTTTATTAGACATTTATTCATACTGTGATCTGACGTGCCTCGTGCTGCATGTTAGATGACACAGATCTCACATGGATCAGATTCAGTTGTGTGTTTTGTTCTTTTTTGTTGTTATCTCTTTGCAGCATCGAGTACACACCATTCTGAATGCAGACCTAGTGATTGTAATGAAGAGGGGGGTCATTCTGGAGTATGATAAACCAGAGGTTCTGCTCGGAGCTGATGACAGTGTTTTTGCCCGTTTCGTCCAGGCAGATAAATGACCACAGAGGACCTCCCATTGAAAGTGCAATTGTACCATGACTTATTGTTTTATATTTTATCATTGCTTGTAAATAAGATGCAATTCTTTACTAATAAAAGAGAAATTCTTACATATACCCATTTTAATATCCTTAGCCATTATTTCTTCGTAAAAGTAACAATGATATGACGGTGCGTATTGCCATTGAGAATTGAGCAAATTGATTGAGTTGATTCAACTGAAATGTGGCAAATAGCCTAAAGTACAAATTTGAAATAAGCAAACGCTTTGTGTCTGCCAGCACCATTCATTAGGCTACTTAATTCATTAGGTTAACAAGCAGTACATATAGGAAAGCTAAGAAAGTCTTACCAGAAAATCAATTTAACCTTTTATCCAAGTTAGCTTCATCTGTAAATTGCCTTGTGAAGAAGACAGCAGAAGATATATGAGGAAACAAGGACACGGTGTCATTGACGGCAAGGAGCACTGCGGCATAAATGCGCCTATTGTGTTTTTACCACCTAGCGAGGAATTTACAATGTTTTCTAACCGTTTGTGAGTGAGTTACAATCCAGTTCTATAAGGTGCTTTTCTTCTAAGAATAAGTTATGTGTTCCTGCATGCTGGACCAACTCTAAACGGGAGGGACTTAAATTCTTTGTTATTGGTCTAATACTAGTAACTGGTCTAATATGCACATAGGCTCTAGTCTGTGCTTTAATTAATATTTCAGTTTTATGAAATGGATAAAAAGATGATGAAAAGATGTTCCATCACTGGCTTACGGTCTGATTTGATCAAAGTTGCTCATCGTAAAAAAGTGATTCTAATGTTGAGAATACATTGGTTGATTCAATCTAAGCTATCAAAAAAACCCACTATGGGTTAACCTAACGGTTGCTATAATAAAGAACGTTGTTTACTATAGATCAGTTAATTAGACTTCGATGTGGAGCAAATCCGTATCTAGTTACACTCTTTGATGTTTTAGATTACAAAAATAGATATCGAGCTTTCTTCAAGTATTGACTACGCACGCAAACCATTAAAACATGTAATTTAAAATTAGGAAACAGTAGAAACGCTGGACGTCACAGAAAAGCCATTGCATGACCGTACAGCCAATAGCCAGCACTCTGAGTTAGGCCTGAGGTACTCCTATTTGTAGTTAAATCTGCCTGTTTTTATATACACCCCTCCCATTTGGAGGTGGTCCCGCCTACATTCTCGCTAGCCTCTCGTACAAGATAGCTGAAGAGATAGGCTATCACCGTATGTGCAGTCGTCAGAGTAAAAGCTTGTTCTAAAAGCTCAGGCAAGATATTAAAAAACTGTTTAAATACTTATATGTTTAGGAAGAAAACCTGTTCATTATGTAAGAAATTATATAGCCTCTTATCATGTATATGTTTTATGTATATATCTGACGCGATATGCCCAGAAGCGTTTTTAATTTTATTCATTTTTTTTAATAACCAGTAGCGTTAGTCATGTATGCACTGAATGGGCAAAAATGCACCTTAAATGTTTTTTGTCTTGTTCCACCTCATTAGGTGATATGTTTACACTGACAAATGATGTTTCTCACTGACATGTTTATGTCTTTTTAACAAAGTTGGGGGTGTCTAATGTGAAATCGCACATCACTAAATTGACACTTGAATGATAGACACTTCCATTCATTTATTTGCTTATTTTCGCTAATTTCATAAATTATGAAAAAAAATGATAAGCTATGATTTATTTTTAACATGTTCAAGCGTTTGACATTATTTATTAGCCTATATTTGTTTATTTATGATTTTAATATTTCTAACATTTAATTTGTCTAACATTGCCAGAAAACAGAAAATTCTGCGCAATTTCCCAGAAATTTTTCCATTTTCCAAAACGCATTGGTTTACCGGATCGTTTTCCATTTTCCAAAACGCATAGGTAGTTTAATTGGACTTTATAAAAAAAATTCAGGACACTAGGTGTGATACCTGGCTGTTTTAAATCGATGTTAATCCTAAATCAAAATACATCCTCTTTGCTTACGTTGTAGTGAAAGGCCCGCTAGAATGACGCGGCGAAGTCCTGGATATCGCACATCGACCATGCACACACTAGACCTAATGCAGTCGCCATGAACAGGTGCAGGGGAGTCTAAGGATGGCCGACAAAATATCCAATTTCAGGTGACAGGCAGCGGCAGCTGAGGCACTGAAAGATGAATCTTCTCATGAGACCTCACCTCAGCGTTCGGGCAGCGCTCGGCCGGGAATGCGGGTTGGCGCGCATACTTTTTGAGCAAATGATAACACATGTTACGGGTGAAGGACTTGTTTCGTAAACTCAAGAGGAGCTGTGTTTTCACTGAACAATGCCAGCGGTGCCTATGTATGCCTCGTAAGAAACAATCAGTGACTTATAGAAGTGTCGAGAGTGTAGTATGGAACAGCTATGTTGTCCAGAAAAGGACTTATTCCTGACGATTACGTACTGACTCGGTTGGCAGAGGATGTATTACAGCCCAAATTCAAGGCAAAACAGAGGAAAGCACGGTTCGTGGCAAAGAATGGAGCCTGCAACGTAGCCCACACAAATATTCGTGAACAAGGACGGTTTCTTCAAGACGTTTTCACCACACTCGTAGACCTAAAATGGCTTCATACGCTTCTTATATTTACCATGTCTTTCCTCTGCAGTTGGCTTTTGTTTGGTATGATTTGGTGGCTCATCGCTTTTGCGCACGGAGACCTGGACGTGAAAGGTGACGATTTTGTCCCGTGCGTTACGGACATCCACTCGTTTTCCTCCGCGTTTTTGTTCTCAATCGAGGTACAGGTGACTATAGGATTTGGTGGCCGTATGATTACAGAGGAATGCGTGTCTGCTATCATAATGCTAATAATTCAAAATATTGTAGGCCTGGTCATTAACGCGATCATGCTAGGATGTATTTTCATGAAAACAGCACAAGCTCACCGACGGGCAGAGACATTAATTTTTAGTAAGTACGCAGTGATTTCCTTGAGAAACAACAAGCTATGTTTTATGATCCGCGTGGGTGACCTTCGTAAGAGCATGATAATCAGCGCTGCGATCCGGATGCAAGTAGTAAGGAGGACCACTACGGACGAGGGTGAAGTAGTCCCGCTAGACCAAATTGACATTACCATGGACAATCCAGTTGGCACCAACGGTATTTTTCTAGTTTCCCCTCTAATTATTAGTCACGTCATCGACAAAAGCAGCCCGTTGTACGATCTATCTGCAGCTGATTTGCAGCACGAGGACATTGAGGTTGTAGTAGTCCTAGAAGGAGTGGTTGAAACAACCGGGATCACGACTCAAGCGCGGACGTCATATGTGTCTGAGGAGATACTGTGGGGACAGCGCTTTGTACCAACAGTGTCGGAAGAAGACGGCATGTACGCTGTGGACTACTCGAAGTTTGGAAATAGTGTCAAAGTGCCAACTCCGAGTTGTAGTGCGCGAAAATTAGACGAAGAGGGAGGAATAGTTCAACTTAAAATGAAAGACTCCGCTTCCTCTATGAGGTCCCCATTACGTATGCGATTAAAAGACCCAAGCACCAGTCAAGAAGAGTGATTTTTAAGGGAAATGTTTTGTATTATCTTCTGAAATGGAGTTAAATGAAGTTGAGGAGAAACACCACGCTTGAAACTCCTCCCTCCGAGATCACCTAGTTTGCTGTGACGAATATTCGCACTGACATCCCTATGTGACTCCGAACACGCCACTCTTTGATCTTCTGCAGTGTCTTTGATCTATGCAGTCTTTCAACGCATAGCAGAAGCCTAGAACTTAAATTCTGAGGGGTTTTTTTTTTTTTACGCCCCCCCCCCTTTGCACCCACTACTAACAGCCGACAAATTGAACGCATGGTCTGCAGCTATAAAATATTATTAATGCCTTAACATAGAACACAGCTGTGCTGTACGCCTGTGCATGTCTGGAGTAATGAGTGTTTAAAGCACATCACAGTTTACCAAGTAAATGCTCATTGTCTCTGCTATGGAGCCCGCGAAATGGCATGGTTTTTTTTTTGTAAAGGACAAAAAACAATTCTTGTTTGCCGAAGTGTTTATTATGGTGATGCATTTTCTCCAGATCTTTCTCAGGATAATTATGTCAAGATCATTCTGTCGGGATAATTAACTCGAGATATTTTTCTCGAGAACCTTTAAAGGATAAGCCTCTTCCCTATAACGAACACTAGGTGACAGCAACACACAATTCATGCAGCATTTATGCACTAAGTTATGTCTGAGTACGCATTGTACTGAGCAAGTAGGAAACTCATGCCTATTCTTATATATTAAAATACTGTATAATCCTTTCCCCCAAAGCGTTGCGTCTTATATAGCGACCTGATTGTTATAGCCTGTCTTTATATTTGATACCAAGTTCAAAATAAAGCCTTTGAATGAATGGACGCTCAATTAAATGCTGCCATCTACAGGGCTTAGGGAGTATAAGTAGCAAACTTGAATTTTCTTGAGAAAAGTATGTCGAGATAATGATCCTGAGAAAAAATGTGTAAAAATATTTCGAATCTGGGCTGAATTATTTTTAAGTCAATGATATTTTTTTTAAAGCCAAGGTCCTATCGCGGGCTCCCCACTTCATCGTAAAATGGCTTTGGTGTGTAAATAAACTGGAGTGGTATTTACGATCTGTAACATTCACGAGCATGTCTGGACATTGCATACCTATTCATAGAACTGTAAAAGGAACTGAACACTCTGGACACGCAATTCTGAGACTGACGCGACACCCGAATGTGTGTCGACGTTGAGCACTCAGTATCAGTAAAGATGGATGACAATTATAAAATCGACAGTAGCCTTTTTCTTAGCTGATACATCGCTGTTCAAGCTCTTAATCACACCACCACAGAAAACTAACACATTAATTTACGAGAAAGACCTTGATGTAATCCGGTGTCCTGACGAGTTGTGCTACTCCGTCGAACAATGCTATCGTACACTAATCTGTCAAATAATGCTCCCAGACAGGCCATATTATTATCACCGTTTTACTATATGTATATTTTACATATGCACTGTGGTAATAGGGGGAGCATGTTTTTGTACTTTGTATCTTTATTACAGGTAGCGTATACACCAATATATATCCTAGCAAATAGTGCTCCAAGTATTGAAGCATATTATTGTACATCACTATTTACTCCACGTTTAGGTCAAACGTTACAATGAAGAGAAAAAAAAATATTGCTCACCTCGAACGCGAGAATCGAGCCCAAGAGTCTGCGCATGCGTAGAGCCCATAAGTGGCACACATCGATGAGCAACACAACTCGATAGAACACCCGGATCATTATGCGCATACTCTCAACGTAGAGGTGCACTTACATTTAGATACAAATAAAATTATTTAATTGTAATTTACAAGAAAATTACTACTCACAGTTGTCCCCGTCTTGTTTCAAGCATCACACACTGTGGTTGCTGAGCAACCAAACAAAAAACAAACTTAAAAACACCCATCTGTCCATAAAACAAGCTGCCCTGAGCAGTAAAATAAGATAAGAAGCACAGGCTTACTTTTAGAAATTAGAATAGCAAGATAAAACAACTGGAGCCAGGGGGGCATTTTCACCTTTTATTAGATTATAATTTGCAGAGCTTAAAATAATTGCTTTAACTTAGATAATTAAAATACGTAAAAGAAAGCCAGAACTGAAGAACCCTGCAAATAATAGTCAAAATAAATAAAAGAGGAGACCAACCTCCCCCATAGAGGGCATTTTGACATAACCCACTTGCGATTTCTTTATATAGTTACAATCTACTTTTAAAGTTGCAAGCAGAATGTGCATGTTCTACACACTTGTAGGTTGCCATTATTTCCATGACCTTTTTGATTAAAAAAAAAGTTTGCGATCCTGGAGGAAACATCCCCCATCCGAACACCACAGCAAATCTATTGCCACAAAAATGGTTGATTTATTCACATCTCTATAGCCGAGTCTCCACTTAAAGTGAGCCCGCAGAGATCCCTACTGTCTCTGTGCTGAGATCAACGGAGCAGGCTAGTTACCGACTGCTATTTACCCACGTCGATCGTTCCACCTCATTACGCAAACCAGGCCGGACATGTTTTGGAGAGACGATCATAACATTTATCACGCGGCGCCAAGACATTCACTCCTGGTGATAAATGACTGTAACCTCTCAAGATGTTTGAGCACATTAGGATTAGAAGTAACTACAATTGGAGAGGGCGGATACAGGAAGGATTAAGAGTCGACAAATGACAAAGTGAACAAGCGAGAGGTTGGAACCAGCTCACTGAGTGAGTGTTTTTGTCCCGGTCAAAGAGTATTAACAGTCAGAACAGTTGGCACGTTTTAAAACTGTTCCTCCAGAAGGGGGAGCTAGAGATACATTTTCTATATCTCTCATAAATGAGCAATAGTCTTATGTATTAAAAATACATAAAGTCCAAATGAAAAACACCACCCCCTTAAAACACACATCCTCCAAGAATGTGTACAAAAACAACAACAACAAAAATAAAACCTCAAAGTTAAAAGCAAATAAAAACAGTTCCTAGTTAGATTGCAAGGTAGACAGGCGGGGCTACTGTTATTAATATTATTAATATTATTCTTCTTTCAGCTGGGGGGAATTCCACACCAGCAGGTGCTGTGGCTGGAGGCACTGCCTTCCCCTGCACCCCTATAACTAACTTATGGTGGTAAAAAAAAAAAGATCAGGATGTCAAAGGGTCTGTGAGTCCTGCCAGCAGCCCGACCCTTCCAAGGGCCCTCACTCCCTCTTCATCCTCCTCTTCCTCCTCTTCTTCGCCAAGGGGCTTGGCCGTCCTGCAGGCGGCTCATCTCTCGGTCACATGGTTTTGTTGTGCGGTGGGGGGGAGGGGGGTGCACAGCACCTCTGACAGGTCGTCCATGATGCACGTCTCTTTGGGATCGACCAGGTTGAACTCCCTCACGAAGACGATGAAGTGTGCGTAGAGCGTGTTCAAGTGTCCCTGAAGCTCCAGTGCCACAGTCTCTTTAAAGTGCGCCCAGTAGATGTGCGCCAGCACGTGGAACAGGTACCGGCAGATCTTCTTCACCAGAGACTCAAACGAGTTGGGGAACTCTTTACCTGCAGGGATGCACCAATGTAAACAAACAGTCCAGTGTAAACAAAAATGTATTAATGCTGCAGATCCAATGATGCATGTGAAGAAGCAAATGTAAGCAATTGACCACATGGTGGCATCATAGTCCACTCACCATATTTTGTTGGGAAAATTTCTTCATCCGTCACTAGTTTCTGTACTAAACTCATGACGAAGTCCACATACTGAGGTGCTGTACACTTTGACTTCTTCCCCTTTTCATCATACCAGTAGTATATTCTGCACCAACGCAAAGATACAAGAAGTTCACACAACACGGAGTTTAAACGCAGACGTGCTGATTTTAAAGTGCTGGTTGTTAAACACTGGCTGGGTCAGGTTGTGAATAAGGGTAAGCCCCACTGAAGCCCAACACCAGCAGAAGCGTGTGCCTTTACACTAAGCTGCAAGCTGGAAGTAGCACAAGAATTCCCCTCCCGTCAAGAGTGCTTAAGGAGGTGTACAGCAAGAGGGGTGGACAGAAGGAGGAGTACGAGGACCTCCGGGGCCCGGAGACGCTACAAATCCCCAGGAATGTGGCCCTTCCACATAGCTGACCATGCTACAAGGACCCACTGACCACTAACCAACGCTACAGGTGACACTGGGTTCAACAGAGGACGCTTTGCAGATGAGCGCACACACCCTCAGAGAAAATAAAAATAAACACCCAGCCTGCTCAAAATAATGGAGAGCTCAACTGAAATAATAACTAAAGATAATTAAAATGGTGACTGAGGGCAAGAAAAATAATGCACTTTGCCTACGTCAGTGGGTTTAAACTAACACCTTCTGCTGAGGAGAGCTCAAGCACACGTTTGGGGTCCAGTATGGTGGCGTGGTGGTTACCAGGCCAACATCTGCACCACCTATATAGAAATCCAGGTAAACAAACGAGCCAAGACATTAGGTCAGAGGCACTGGCAGTTTGCCACAGTAGATGAAAATACCCACATCCATGCCCCATAATGCCTCAGCTTTCAAGGTGGCATAGTTGGAACATTCTGAAGGCCATTCAGCAAGTTAACTTAATTTAACTTATTTAGGTGGGTAGATGAAGAGATGGTCTGACTGGCAGTTTTCAGGGGGGGAAAATGGCATAAGTTTTTTTTTTTTTTCCCTCAGTTCTCTACAGGACACTCCTTGGTAGCTGCACTGCTGGACTTTTCAGTGTGCGCCACAGTAAAGTGGAGGTTCAGGTTATGCAGGCTGAGGTATGACGATGAGCCACCTGCAAGAGACCTGCCCTGCAGCTGTATACGCCCCCCCCCCCCACCTACCTATATAACAAATGAAAAATGAGTTGAAACTTCAGTCTGAATGGAGTGAACAGGAATCTAATATAAAAGGACTAAAGACAATTGAAAATGAAAGCACTTCAAAACGAGAGTCATCACAGTTTGCTGTTATAATGGCGCTGTCAAAGCTTAATCCATCTAAGTGTTGGAATCCTGCTCCACACCCATTGCTCAGCCCTGTTCTCAAGCCTTTTCATCACCTGAGCAGCTGTGAGGAGTCATGAGACATCACACTCTAACCACCACCTCCTCTGCCTTTTGCTTTGAGATCTCATGAGAAAGCCTGTGCCTAACAAAGACTCATCAGACTCTTTCCTAGACCGGCAGCAACAGCCAAACAGGCAGTTTTCAGCTGAGGACGTGTGCAGACACGTACTGGGCATTCCTGCCATGCTGTGACCCAGTTCACCAAGACCCAGCAAGTGGGTACCCTCTCCCCAGAGAGGACAGCGTGGGCTGGGCCCCAGCTACACCGTACAGCTCAGCAGTTTATGTGAAGTTTTATTGATCTGAACAGTGAGGGCAAAGGCTTGGTCCTGTACATCATGTTAGCATCTACTTTATGCATGACTGAGGTGCTTCTCATTAACTTATTAGCTAACCCAGATTCAGTCACAAGGAAAGAGTAAATGATCATACTGAGCTTAGCCAACATATGCTGGAGGAGTCACTGATCCAGATGCATCACTGCTACTTTGAGGTGCTTTATACATTTATAATGCATGAATGGGTGGGTGGGTGGGGGGTACTTACGTATTACAGGCCGTCATGGACTGACATGTGTCTCCAGTACAAAACTCTGAGATTGTGCTGTACTGCAGGTTGATGAGATTGAAGAATGTTGTCGCTGGGGAGTACACGGGAAAAGAGGGAGTCTTGAGTACACACGAAGACGGTAGCTATCAAACACCACCTGAATAATCCAGTGGCAGAACTGCAGAATTCACTGAAAGCTCAGCATGGATTCTGAATGGGTAGCTTACAAAGACACCTGACCTCATTATTTACAAAAGCGTGACTACAAAAGAGTGATTTCACAGTTGCTTAGGGTTCATCATTTGCTTAGATGCCAAAAAAGTGGTATGATCATAGCACAGGGGAGGATTTCCACTCTACAGAAGCAGCTTCACACATCACAAAAAACTCCAAACCCTGTAAGTAGTAGACAAGGGCTTCTACACATGTCTCAGCAGGAAGCTGTCTGTTTATTAACCCAGCCAAGTGAAGCGGTGTACAGGCCCAACAAGCAGTCTTGATGGCTTTAACGTGGGTGGAGAAGGGAATCTGTTTGCGTAGTGTAATCAGACAGGGCAGAGCTAACTCACTGTTGCTGGCCAGCCATTCATTGAGGTCTATCTCTCTGGGCAGCACCACCAGCTCTTTGAGGTCGAAGTCCACCACCCGTATTTTTGTGTACTCCGGCTCCAAATAGTGCTTCTTCTCCTCTGCAGGAGGTTTCTTTCCATTTGGCTTCGTTTTGGACTTCCTACAAAACACAGAAGAGGGGGACTTAAAGAGGAAGGCAGCACGATGGTCTTCAACCAGGATTTTTGCTCACTATTAGCTCTCTGTTGACAGTGTCTCTCTTTTTCCCACCCACCCCCAAAGCCAAAAGTGTCTGGCATTGGTGTAGGGTACATTCCATGCCATTTAAATCTGGGGTGCGAAAACAGCTTTTTACTTCCAGCGTCAGTTTTAAAGCCTGAATGTTAAACCCACACGGCAGCGGCAGCTCCCAGCCATAAAGCGAGCCGTAATAGGCCAGGGCTTGAGCTGAAACGTGTGAACAGGTTAATAAAGGAGGACCATACAATACTACTTAGAAACAATATGCAAATCACATTATTTTTCCAACATATATTTTTTTTTCCTACACAAAATTGCAGAATAGGAGGAAGCAAAGGTCCTCACCACTGATGTTTTCTTTCACCCTCCTCACTCCCTCTGAAGTGAGTCTTTTTCTCATTTTTTCTTTCTTTCTTTCAGGTGCTATGGCTGAAGTTTACTTTTTTTTGCCACATGACAACAGAACTTCAGTGCCCTCCCACAATTTCTTGCTCTAGTCTGTGACTTTAATTTCCGGAGTCTTTCTGCACCCGCTCCCGTGTAATCAGCCACTTCTCCAACTCAAACATTCTTGGCCTCCATCTCTCCGCCCCCACACACACACACACACACACACACACACACACACACACAGCTCCCGCCCATTCCTGGACAAACCGCTCAAACCAGGCAGACGGTTCATAGTCCATCAACGGCTTCTTTGGACAGCAGTCAACGCAATAGAATAGTCTGAAGTGGTTGTTTTACTTCGCTTTGAATATGACCAGAATAAAATTAATAATTTACACCCAAGATCTAAGAGCCTTAGCATCATTCACCAACGTTTTTTGATTGCATGGGGAGAGGAGGTAAATGTGAACTGGCAGCACTGCATTTTCTCCAAGCTGTTTCTCCAAGGCCTTGAACTCCAGGCCCTGTCTGATACTGAACCACCCTGTCAGCATGCACACTGCATTGAGAGACTGGTAACACCACGTCACGCTGGTTCAAGCATGGTGCCTGCATACAGATCCAAACAGATGTGACCCTTTCAAACTGCTCTGGAAGCAGCTCTGCCTACCTAAACCAAAGCCTTGGCTACTGGAACTGCTGATCCGAGTTCAGTCAGGATAATGACAAGTGAGAGCCCAGGGGTTAAAAGCAGGCCGGCAGGCAGCTGTCACGTGCAGCTGGTGCAGGAATGACAAGGAACCGTGAGCTGGACATGCTGAGTTTCTGAGTGAGCAGCACAGCTGAGGAGAGAGGCAAATCCTTCCAGCTACACTTTAGACTCATTACAACAACTCCCAAGCTTACGTAGCACAATTTGTACCTCGGCTAATACTGACAGATCCTGATGCAGTTCATCAGACACCAAAATGTCCTTAAAGAGCCTCTGAATGAGTGAATGAAAGACAGGCCTATTACATGAGGCAAATACTCAGTACGAGCCAACCAGTCACCAGTGTAGCTGATCTCCTCTCTAGAGGTGTGGAAGTCATGGCTGCGGGGTTGGTTAAACCTTCTGGCCTGGACTGAGGGCCAACAATACCTTTTATGGCAAAGAGATGTGGAAGTTACTAGGAGCACACATGGAAAGTGTGTGTGTGTGTGTGTGTGTGTGTGTGGTGTGCTAGATGGAGTGAGGGAGTAATAAAGTAAGCATGCAAACACAAACTGACTTTGGTGAATCTTTTTCTTTTTGAGGAGTGTAAAACAAAAATAATTGGCTAAATAAAAGAACATGCCTTACAAGACGTTGTTGCATTTGAGTCACAGAGTACTCGCCACACAGAAAAATACTACTTTGGGGTATTAAAGCCAGTTTAGTCTTCATGAATAAGGTGCTGGTTCATACCAACCACAAGTATTTTTTCCATCCACATCACATTTGGCTTTGCTTTCAGGTGCATATCCTTTTCTTTCAGGATGTGAGAAGGAATAAAGCTAAAAATTATTGCCTGTGTAGAAAAATAGCACAGGCATGCAAACCAATGTAAACTACAACACATGACCAGAGATCACATACAGTGGGTTCAAAAGCCAGAGCACGTCACTACTCAAACTTCGCAGTCCACAGCAAAATCTCTCCATGGAACAGCGAGTGGAGCTGAACAAAGCTGTGTTCTGCCTCAAAGTGAAGAGAGAGCGAGTGCAGGAGCCTCCCGGGCAGAGTGTGGACACTGCTGCGTTCCACAACTCCTGCGGTCACGTCCAACACAGCAAATGAGTTATTTAGCACAGAGAGCTGGAAAGGGGAAACTGAAGTGTTTAAATGTTTAAAACTGTGTGATAACCATCCATTAAAAATGTATGGACGGTTCTAAAGGGAGTCTCTAACACACCCATCTCACTCCAAGGAAAGGTTAAATTACATTAATCAAACCAGGCACTACTTCCAAAATTGTAACACCCCAAGGAAAGCTCTGAATGGTTAAACAAAGCCACACGGTTTGCACATGGCTCAATGCTTCAGTTAGGTAGTCAAGACAGAGGAATCTCTCACTTTGAAAATAACCTATGAATGCTTAGCAGTGAATGTGACAACACTGATCAACATCATGTGGCTGTGTAAAATAGGCATTCCTAAAAGTGATATACCCAACGCAAAGAAGACTACGAAAATCAACGCTGGTCTTCTGTGATGTATTCAGAAATTAATGCCATGAGATGATAAAATATCCAAGGAAAGAGCACTTTCTATTAACAATGCATCTCATTCAATATCAGAAATGAACTACACTGCTGTGTGCTCAGTGCCTTAGACCTGCACAAATCTACAGCTCTGTCACTTAAATGAGAAACCCACAGAAAAGCATCCAAGATATTCAGCATCATGAAACAACAATGCATTAAACTAATGTTTCTATCAAAAGGACAGAACAAAACCAAATGAGGGCACATGCAGACAGACTGGATCATGATCAGCAGTGAATCAATGCCATGAAAAAAGTACAACTCATCAGCATCAGAAACAAGTCTGGGGATGAACAGCTAAAAGCGTTTTCATCATCCTCTTTAGGAATGACTGCTTTCTCTGTTTCTCACTTACACACACACACCCACCATAAACTTTACAATGCCTTACCAAGCACAGCAAAACTGAGGAAGACGCAAGTGTGTTTGAAAATGTGGCAAAGTGAAAGTGTGAGGAGGGTCTGTGATCTTAGTAACAAAAAAATCTCTGGGGTAACCAGGTTATTTGTTAGTTGGCTAAACCATCCAACACAAAATGTTAGGATAAAACGGCTTACCAAAAACATTTAGTAATAAGAGAATCTCTACTTGCATCAAAAGTCTTTATTTTAACACTGCAGCGGATATTACCAGACAGTAAAATATATGCCTGATAGCAAGGAATTTAGCTTATTTTACAGTGTAAGGGAACACGACGTGAAGCCATGTTTTTATGATTCATCACTTTGAAAGTGAATATGGCACAGAATAATTCTCGAGGAAGCGTTGAAGTTTGAAAGTTTTACAAAAGTTGCAGAAACGCTGAAATACTGCCACTAGTCTAAAGTCTGGCAGCAAAAGACTTCAGCCAAACCCTGAAGAGAAGCTTGATTTACAGCACCGAGAACGTAAGGTTATATCGTGCATGATACTGGGGTTAAATCCTCTTCTGCATCAATCAGTCGCATGCGTGGCAGTACGAAAACAGCACATTAAATGTATAAACCTCTGGTCGAAAAAAGAAAAGGCCTAAATTCTTTTATAGGTTATTGAAGAGAAAACACTGCAATTTCCACTTTAGCGGAAGACTGGCATCAGAACACTTTACAGCTAAACGATTACGAAATAATTTATTATACATGATTGACTAAACAAGATGTGTAGGTCTCCACACGAGATCTACACGTGTGCTCGCGTTTAATCCATAAACAGCTGTTAAAGTTCAACAGTAATTAAATGTTTTGTTTTAGCCATGCTGACCTATCTGACTGAATTCAAGCGATTAGCGGACTAACAGCAGTAGCAGTATTTTACCTTAAAACCTTGCCTACAGCTTGGAGAACCATTTTGCAACTTAATCCACTTTTGGAACTTTTCTGAGAGTGCATATCCAAAGTGCTGCAATCATCAATTAAAAATGGACGCCAAGCCCAAAACGTTTCGACAGCTTCGTCGCGTCCTCGTGCGCTACGTCTTCTAATGTCATTATGTACAGGAGGACGGTGATAAAACATTCGAGTCCGTGGAAGCGCATCCCATCGTCAGAAAACCAATCAAGAGGCGCGATGGGCGGAGCATGTGGTCTCCATGCTGTTTTAGATCCGTCTTTACTTTGCCGTAGCAGGGAAATCGAATGTTTTAATTTTTTATTTTTTTTAATCTATCGGTCCCCGTGTCTTCCTTAAGAAATTGTGTATTCAGTTTTACAAAAGTGCGTCTTATACAAAAAAAGAAAGAAAAAACACGTTTCTCAGCGAACAGATATGAACATATGAACACAAGCCAATTAGAAAGTTCTGGTCGTCTTTTTTGATTTATTATCTAATCTAAAGTAAGCGTTTGGGTTATATAATCCCCATTTAAATTCAAACTCAATTTTATGTACACGAAAATAAATAATAAGATAATAAAAACATGAGTAAATATTATATGTAATGTCAATATATCATTATCTGTAGGTAGTAAAAAACTTCAAACTGCTTCAGCAGTGTAAAACGAAATTCAATACGATCTAAAGGCTAACATTGATGATAAAATGGCCTTGAACCTGGTAGACAGCTGTAGTAATGACCAGAGCTAGTGAACCTGTTCAAACCACTGAACTGACATTCAGCACTGTGAACTGTACCTGGAGTCTAGCTACACTCAGATTCTCGCCCAGGGCGATGAATTAACGTGCCCTTACTCGACTCCAAAGTGCAACGGTATAGTGAAAATGAACGGCTGAAACGTTATACAATGAAGAGCAAAGGTTTGGGGGAAGGGTTAGGGGGGGAAGGGAGCGAGTGTAAGACGAAGATGACAAAATCTGAACGAAGCACAGAGATTAAATAAAAGATGGAAAGGGTCGCAACGAGAGTATGAAAATGAGTGTCGCTCCTGGTTTAGCAGCAGTGTGTAAATGGGGGCTAAGGCTTGTGTTTCTCCCCAGAGCAAACTCAACACTTCGACATGAGTCATATATTCACAGCATACAGACCACATATTACATATTGGAGAACAAAGTGACGAGGGCTGGTTGAAATATGAACGAAAAACTCTGGGTAATGGTGAACTTAACAAAATAAAGGAAAAAAATACAACACGTCTGGTATTGATATTGTTAAAAATGTTAATTGTGATTTAAAACCTCCTTGGGACATGTACTCAGTATTTCCATTTTTGAATGGAACGGAAAAGTAGGAAGTATGAAAGGGTGGAACATCATACACTCTGTTCCATTACATCCAGAACATGAAACTAGCCCGGCTTCAGAACACCGTTCTCAATGATATTCATCAGCGTGGCCTTGGGGGAAGGGCAGGGCTGGATTCTGATGCTTCTTATCACTGTCCAAAATCATGTTTCCCCCTCCCCCCAAAGTACATACGTTTGAGGGGATGACGCAACGACAAAAAGAAACGTCACCTGTGGTAAAAATAGGTGGCCACTACAGAAAGCTCCCAACAAAGGGGTGACTTGTTTGTTAAATCTGACATCACTGGAAACTCATGCTAAGCAGTCACAGCAGAAATCTCTCCATCGCACACGTACACACACACCATTGTTGTTTATTCACCACCTGGTTCACCATCCAAACATTCATACCGTGTCAACACACCTGCATCATTGGACATGTCTTTCATCATTGGACATGTCTCAATAATGTCTTTCAAACATTTCAATAAATGTAAAATTCCAAGACGCTACAGTGTACATTTTCCACAAGGAACCGTCTATAGATTTACCAAAAGGAAACACTGCCAAGCAAAATGGATCACTAAATGTCACTTCGTAAAAAATAGGGCTTTTCTTTCACAGTGAAATAACGTAGCCACTCCGTAGGTAAAGTAGTCACTCTGTCTCTGAATCAAGTCCACCATGATGTGTGAACTGAGTCACATTCTTCAATGATTAAACTATGGGGAGGGAAAAACATTTACTATCTTGCAGTGACGTCAGAGAATATTGAGCTATAATTACACTCTCTGTGGCCTGTATTTAAAATAACAGATGTGGTACAAGTTTTTCATGCCACCTCATTATGAGACGATAGTCCAAATTACCCATAAACTTTATGCAATGTAAAATTAAATTTTCTAGGTGAAAATTGCGCTAAACACTCTGCAAGTTCTCATAAGTTTTCTGTAACTTCTTATGAGCTTCATAATTCAAAAAAGATCAAGAAAGGTGAAGTAAACCGCTGTCGTGCTGTATATGTACAGCTGAGACAGAAGTGGTTATGTTTTGCCCAAAAGGCCAAAATGAGCCAAGGAGATCTGAATGGTCACTCATTATAACTCTAGTTTGTATAATCAACAACAATGGCAGACAAAGGAAGCAAAAGCCCTATTGCCAGGTTAGCCGTAAAACTGCAAATAACATTTTTTCCACTGACATAACCAGAAGAACTCCGGACTACTCAGCTGGCTTAACTGGTTAGGTGGGAAAGTCAACTTCTTAGAAGAAAGAACAGTTCCACTTACTGTAAACATCTACTCTAGTATTGAGCCATTCGAGAAGTCACAAGACAAGATACGCGACATTCAACAATCCTCATCTCTCAGAGTGCCAACCCAAGGCTACAGAATAGTGATTTGTGTTTCTGTGTTGGATCTCTGAACTACTGTGTTTTATTTGCAGTATTCCAAATATAAATATACATTTTTCCCCTAACATATTAATGTATGCATTGTGTTTGTTTAAATATATATCAAATGTAAATGGAAACAGATCATCAAGGTCATTTGTGAACTCAACCTGGAGCTTCAGAACTCGCTTATATTAGTTATGTCGCAAGTTTAGTACTCCACTGCTCCTGAACCTTCACAGACGAGCAAACGTCAGAGCAGACACCAAGCACTACGTGCAGATCCATGTAATCTCTCAGTCAGCATTCTGCTTTCCTTTTTTTGTTTTTGCTTTGTTGCAGCATCTCATTGTGATATAATGCATGACGAGACTTGCTTGAGGTTCACAACAGAGCCCCATGGTGCATTAGATCTCTGAAAACATTTTCTAATATCTCCCTCTCTCCCTTGCTGCCCTGGAGGTCTGCTGGAAGAAGGCCATGGCTAAACCAGCCCTGTATCTCAGCCTGCATTCCAGGAAGGGTTGGTCTACAGGCACCAGCATGCTCCACTGCCTGCTTACAAAAACACACACACACACACACACACACACACACACACACACACACACACACACACACACACACACACACACAC
>JAOXYF010000007.1:946763-948659 GCA_028565775.1 Sternarchorhynchus goeldii | reverse complement strand
CACACACACACACACACACACACACACACACACACACACACACACACACACACACACACACACACACACAATCACAATCGCAGAGACACACACACAAACTGAAAGCCAGAGAAAGAAAGTTGAACAGACGGTGCAAGAACACGCTTCAGCTATAAAAGCTGAACGTTAACCACTGTCTTGTATAAGCTTGTTAGAGATTCATATCTTGCAAGTAGACAGACATATTGGTTTGAAAACAAGTCTGATCAAGGTGAGGCTGGACAGTTTTACATTTTGAGGCGTGCGTCAACACCAGTATTCCAAGGTAGTTCTGCAGTGCTTTAAACAGTGCTGGCAGGGAGTTTTCTTGGCAGTATTCATGCTGAAGAATTCAAAATGAAAAGTCCCTGGACATGTTTGTTTGTGTCCGGGTGAAAGGGAGGAAGAGAAGAGTAGAGGCTGGCTAACATGGTGCAGTGGCTCACACCAGGAGGTCCTGAGGCCAGTTTTCACTGTGGTTCAAATGAGGATTTGGTAAAGAGACAACGGCTTTAAAAGAACATCATAGCAAAGTCCAGGTGCTTGGGCTGAACAACATTTCTGCAGGGCCCTTGTAACTTAATCCACTTTTGGAGGTTTTCAGCCTCATTCAAAGCACAGTGGACATGTGAGGCAGTACACCCCTCTATTCTGCTGCAATAAGCACCACGCACACACACACGCACGCACGCACACACACACGCACACACAAAACTAACATACCAGCCAGACGCATGGTCTTGGATGAACATTTGGTTTAGCTGTTCTGCACTTCTGCACAGAGCTGGACTATTGCTAAATGAGAGGGTAGGGAGAGGTGTGCTCTCCAGTCAGTAATTTCAGGCCCAAGGTTAAAACTTTGTCAGGATCCAGTGTGGGAAACCCCAGGGCCCTTGTGTGCATGAGACATGAAAACAACGCCACAGGCAGACCCATCTGTCTGGATTTACATGAAAGAAACCCATAATCATCACTGGATGGTTCTCAAGCACCAAGTCTGGACAAAGTAGAGCGCTCTCCTACTTACATGTGCATACACAAGCACAAGGTAGTAATATGTCAAAGGATGCAGAAGTAGCATTTCTTACCTGAACAATATTGTGGTTCTGATTTGCCCCATAGGTATGCTTTATTAAGAGCACCACCCAGAGAGAGACTCAAGACATGACTCAAAGTAAGCACGGAGTTCAAAAGAACAGGACATCTGCTGCCCCCTAGTGGCTCTTGTTTTTTTGTTTGTTTGTTTGTTTTTTTTTTTTGTTTGTTTGTTTTTAGAGAAACTGCACTGTAAAAAGCAGATTAAACCATATGCATTTTGTTGCAAACAGTATGAATTGAACCCAGTAAATAAAACACTCAGATTCCTTAATTACTTTTACACTCATCCCTCTATAAATCATTCTATAAACTGTGACTAATGTTACTCAGTCAGCTGTGAGAGAGCTTTAAGTGCCCTTTCCACTAGCTAAGACGAATATTTAATCTAAGTTTACAGCACACACACATGGACCAGCTAAAGAGAAATCATTTGCCTTCCAGTCAATGAGAGGTTATGGACAAGAAGGTGTGTGTGTTGTAAACACATACTTTCATAACAGTGGAGGCTGCAGCTGCCCCAGTCTGGACTATGAGAGAGGAAGGGGAAGAGATGTGTGAAGAAGCACCTAGTGAAACAGACCCACAAACAGAACACAACCACCACAGGCTGCAGCCAGACAGGGAACACAGAAGTGACCTTACTTTAACATGGCAGAGATAAACAAAAAAAACTTCACAAAATTAGCACAGAAAGACCTGAGCTGCAGGAACAAGCAATGAGTGAGGAAGTGCACTACTACAGACTGTTTAATACTCTCTGGAGTGCTAGACTGAAGTCTG
>JAOXYF010000007.1:936763-941763 GCA_028565775.1 Sternarchorhynchus goeldii | reverse complement strand
ACAGGAGCGTCTGCAGCAGGCAAGCCGTGGCTGCTCTCTTGCACGATCTCTCAGCACTGGTGTTGCACTCACTGCTGAGAGCTCGCCAGCCTCCCTCACTCCCTCCCTCCCCTTTTTCCTCCTCTGTCTCTCTCTCTCTCTCTCTCTGCCTGCCTCTGACTCTCAGTCGTTCCCTCCCTGCCTCTTTCTCTCACTCTCTCTCCAATCATCTATATCTCTCTACCACCCTTCCTTTTTGTTCCTCCCTCCCTCCCTCCCGCTCTCCCTCTCTAGCCCTTGAGGCAGGAACACTAGGTTGGCAAATATACTTGCAGAAAACTGCTGACTGTTCTTTGCAGAAAGAACTCTGACAGGCATTTTTAAGCGCTCAATCAGCCTTAACAATTGGTGCCTATATGCACCCTCTCTTTATGCAGATTATCCAGAGCCTTATTTTCAACCTGCTGGATGCACTGCTCAAATACAATAGAAAATAAATAAACAAAATAAAGTTATGAAATAGTAAGACAGAAAGAACAGTTAAAAATCATCTGCAAAGACATTTACTTTCACTCCACAGTAAGCAGAACAGGCATTTCTTTAGAGATCATCATTAAAAAACGATGCGCTCTCTTACTACGTTTTTGTGCACTACATTAAACACATTATATTTTAGTTCTGGTTTGTCTTTCGATTAATCAGCACTTTTATATTGTTTTAGTTTCTTGGAAAAATACCTGGCAAGCTAGCTAGACTCTAAAGATGCATCATCTTTACTCGTTTTTTTGTAGTTGTTCTTGTTCTTGTTAGCTAGTTAGCAAGGTGTTGTGCAGGCAAACTAACGTTAACTGCTAAAAATGCTATATAACCCATGGCAATCTAATAGCTTGTAAGCAGTGTTAATGTTGTACAGTGTTTGAAAGAGAGCATGGTTTAATTCAGCTATTTTACATATTTTAGTTGTTGGCCTTGAGGAAAAACAGTCGTCCCGTGTCCATAGCAGAACCGCAATGTAGACGTTGCTGTGTTAATAACGTTCCCTCTGAGTAAACTGCAGAATGGTAGGTATATCATTATAATACCTCGGACATTAAAGTGCAATAGTGCTTGACTGCCGTCTCTAAGGAAGCTGCAGACTGATATATAAAATGTTCTGCTACCTCTGAGGCAGGTAACGTAGAATTAGAACATTCCCGGTATAAGAATGTTATTCTGCTCGTTTATGGGATGATGGCATTTGACACGATTTTTATAATGCTTTGAACCGATACATTAATAATGTTTTGAATTGCGTGTCCCAATAACTTTGTAAAAGTTTGTTTTTGTTGTTCATGAACGGCATATTTGACTATTAGGAATACGACTGCTTGGGTTGAGCTAACTGCTACAGTACGCTTAGACATTTGCTCTTAAAATTATTTCTGGTAGGCATGCTGAGGAACCATGTGGGCTGGACATACGGTATTTGAAAAGCCACGCCTATTGCTTGTTAACCAATCATGTTCATCTCCGTCCGCTGACTTTTACCCCATTACATTCGTCATGAATAGAGATCAGAGATAACAATATTTGTGAGTGATTTTGAACATGAGATAAAAAGACATGATGGACAACAGTAAACCACGCTGGAAGAACATAGCTCAGTGCATACTTTACATTTTTGAGTAACTCTCGTTTTATAATATACTCACTCACTCGTGATCACTCATTGCCGCAAATTGTCCAGAGTAGTCTGGAAATTAAGGCTCCGAGTAACCCAGGCTGATTTGAAAACAGCTGCGGTGATAATCATGAAGATTTCTGTGATAAATACATTCTCTTGGTGATGCAGTGGGTGACTGGGGCTACTAATACGCAAAGCAGAGCGCGTTAATCCCACAAGACAGGCCCGATTTATAAGACAGAAGCCAGATGGTTTCCTGTTAGCTTACAGTGCTAAAAATAAAACGTCTGGGACGAAACTGAGTTTAAATGAACGGTCATGTTACAGTTTAAAGTAAAAACGTTAACGTTTGATGTAAAAACGTTTAGCCTGAGATTTAGCAAAACTCTGAGCGCCTCGGGGGACACCGTTGTTCTGACCAACCGAAAATAGTCGTAAGGATAGAAGAATCGGGGAGGGAAATAGCATGTGATTTGTATTTTAATGATCCTACCTCTAGTATCAGTGGTCTTAATAGAATGACGTGAGTCCGGACGAGGCGTTTGCACAAGGCGTTTAAGGTAATGAATAAGAATTGCGATGAGGCTGGAAGATGGGAGGATGCTGTTCGTTTGTTTCGATTACGACAATCAAAGGAAGCGAAAAACAAGACTTGCAGGTTTTTGTCTTTCAAATAAACAAAACAAGTATTTCAACCATATATGGACAAGTGAGGGTTATTCAACTTGGGGGGAGGAAATATCCCTATTGTTAGAACGTTAACAACATACGAATTATGATTGTTCGTTTAATTTCCAACACCAAGATATTTCCACGTCATGTATATGATGTAAATTAAAAGAATATATGATGAAACTAAAACGTCCTTGGTGACCTCAGTATGTAGGCTGCACTTAGACGTGCGGGTTAGCGGAACTCTGAACAATACGAGTGCAACAAATGCGGCCGAGTGACAAAAAAAATGACCATATCATTTATTAAAGGCAGTACGCCTTGTAGTGTCCCTGCAGTTGAAAGCTGTTTAAAATAAACATGTACTTCTATGTGTCAGTCGTTGTACATGATTGCATACATAGTCGACCCATTATATAGAAGTGCTTACCTGTTCAAAGTGTACGAGCCGTTTTTTTTAAACCTCATGCCGAAGAACAGCAGTCTGACGATGATATCCAGAATTGTTTAGATTTTGCTTTCTTTGCGCAGAGTATATATTTTGTTGTTAGCGTCTAAAGACAAAGAACGGGGAGGCTTTGTGCAGACTTTCCATTTGTCGATCCAAGACCGCCTCTCCCGATAGCCATGCTTCCGCAGGGCAGGGTTAAAATAAGTCTAGGGGGACGATACTTTGGAATACTTCCTTAGTTATAAACGTGAAGAACAACTTGTATCTAACCTCAACCACTGTAAAACCAACGTACCAGGCTATGGTATTAAAATGGTAAGATATGCCTTGTGATAGTCTCTTGCCCTCTCCTTGGAGTAGAAAGTGTAGCTATGATGAATATCATTAGGGTCTAATACCACAGTAATTACACCCCCTTCCCTCTCCCCCATTTTTCTTATGGTGCCTCCTCCTACATGGTGGACTTGGGTTTCATCAGAAGCCGTATAACTGGACCATAGACAGTAAAGTTACAGATGTGAAACTATGGAGGAAGGGGGGGAAAATCACCCCTCTGGAATGACATGCTGGTTTCACTCAAAACAACCCCCCCCCCCCATTAAAGGCATTGCTAAAAATAGAAATGGGTTCCAAAAGGTTAACCTTTAAGAAAAGAGCAAACATCAACATAACCATAAATTTTCCACCAAAATAGTGCATCACACTGACAGCTGTAGGTTTAGAGAGACTGCACCTTGTGCACCCCTCCCCCTCAAGAAAGGAAAGTGATTTCACTCTGGTGTAATGCCTCTAATAAGAGATTGTTCTTAGCCAAATATGGTCAGTACAGCATCCAAGTCTAATTTAGACTGCTATCCATCAAAATCCTGAAAGTACATTCTAAATTACAGTCCCACGAGCCAGATAAGGACAAAATCAGGGGGGAAATATTTTTGAATTTTTATTCCATTTTTACATCTTCTTTAGAAGTAATCTAAGTTTTTGTCGGTTCTTTTCTAAAACTTAAATATTATAGGATTTTCCAGAAAAGCTTGCCTGTGAATAAAAGGTTCCCTAAGCCCATTTCATAGCTTATGTAAGAAGTCAAAGGTGCCTTGTTGCTTCATTCATATGAAAACTAAGTGCAGATGGTGAATGTCTCTGTGTTTCCATTTCTTCTCCATCTCCAGCCCAGTCTACGTCTCCCCCACTCTCCTGTCGTCTTTCTTTCTCTTAGTATCTCCGTTTCTGACTCTCTGGTCTACCAAACCTCTTTCGCTCTCCTGCAGAGAGCTTGGCTGGCATCTCCATGTCCAGCACTAGGGCCATTCAGGGCCATTCATTAGCATAGCAGCTAGCTGGCAGTGCACTCTATTGATCGATCAGCTCCTCTGCAACTGAGAGGGAAGGGTTGGGGTGCCTTGAGGGCAGAGTGGGAGGCTTCTGTCGCAATAGAAGCACATACACAAAAATGGTACAAACTATTTGTACTGTACACACAGACCTCCACACAGGCCTCCACACAGGCCCCCCCACACAGGCCCTGTTCATGAGCTATGAATCTTAATGTGGAAGGCTGTTAGCAGATGTATTCCAATCCTGTTCCATCACACCGTACTGGCAGGAGTGGAAATTTAAAGCAGAAAAGCCAAATATCAAACTACTTGTACCTATTCTAGACACTGATCATATTAAGCAAATACTACACCATTTCTAGTTCATAAACAGTGTTATGACACAGAAGAGTCTGTGCACTAAGCTTTTCAAAGACCTCTCAGGCTAGAGAAGTTCAGAGTGGCTAAATGCATCATGAGTTATGTCATACCACACATAACAAACCCACAACACGCACTTTATTAGAAACTCCTACCTTCAACCATGCTGTGTACATCTTTCTCTTATACATGCATTTCTAAGTGTATAATTACACACTTCCTCTACCCAGTTCAGCACAGTGCCTCATTCCAGAACAACCGATAAAAGACATGGTTTAGAACTATTCTGAACAAAATATTAAAACTTGAATAGCATTGGAATGCATGTGGGTGTTGAGTAGTTAAAAACACCCAACACTGAACACCACAGCACAGGAAGTGTTGGAGGCTGGCTATCCAAATGCATGCCAACAGATGGGTTATCGTCTCCAACGGCACACTCACATGGTCCTTCACATAAAGTACCATGTACAGTGCATCCGGAAAGTATTCACAGCGCTTCACTTTTTCCACATTTTGTTACGTTACAGCCTTATTCCAA
>JAOXYF010000007.1:915098-933408 GCA_028565775.1 Sternarchorhynchus goeldii | reverse complement strand
AGACAGGCCTCAAACAGGGCCTGTGATGTGTGCAGGCTGTACACAGTGCTGCAAACAGCATGAGAGAGAGAGTGTGTGTGTGTGTGTGTGTATGTGGGGGGTGGGGGGGGGGGTCCATCCCTGCTGCAGCCATATGCAGACCGAGTCGGCATGGAAGAAAAGGGGTTTGCAAGCTCACACATGCTGAGTGACCTGGAGAACAGACATGCAGCCAGAGGACCGAGCTGATGGGCCTGGAGCTGAACAGCTTCAAAACCAAGCCTGAGCACACGCTCAGCACACAGGGCACAAACCCCCTCCCCCATCCCTGCTGCCGCCGTCTTCTCCAAGCTCATAAATGATTACAAGTACCTGATGTGTGGAGTCAGGAGCATTACAGCAGTGAAAACACAAACATGAAGAGAGAACCACTCCACTCTCGGCACATCCTCAGAGTCACTGTTAATGGGTAAGAGGCTTTGAGTTCTTAAAGCATTAGATGTTCTATGTTAGCAGCTGACAGTCTTTTACTTTATGGATGGAGAGTGATATTTACTCTGGATTGTCCGTTAGTTTCCAGTAAGCTCATAATGAGTGGATTTCTGCTCATACAATAAGAGATTGGGGTAGTGGCCTTCTCTGCAAACATCTAACTGTGGGATGTATGAAGATTCCACGGAGAGAGAGGGCAGCTGTTCAGAGAAACGAGACACTCACAAGAACTACATCATCGTGTAAATATGGATGGTGTCAGATATACTGTACCAAGTTACAACTAAAAATACAGACCAAAACAAAGCAGAAGACCTGATCCACTGGCTAACGAACGACTACTGACCAGAAGTGGTACACTACTCCAAATAGGCTAATTACACAGAAAAGGCAAGAGTCTAAATGGCATTTTATAGCAATAAAAGCAACATTTTAAATGGCCACTTCAAAAGATGTTAATTATTACACGCTGTTAACTACGTTAGCTAAAAAGGGTGAGCTAACAACTCTGCACCGTCACTAAAAGCCCTCAAGTCTGATTGCTAGCACTTGGGTTTATGGTGTTAGCTAAAGAGCAGCACAAGTACCACAGGTCAGTTAGTACCTCTTTAGCTAAGACACCACAGATCTTTATTATAATCAATTTAGCATTAGCGCTTAACAAAAACCAGTGCAGTTAATGCATTTCACACCTCATGGCAGGGTCTATGGATCATACCATCAATTAATGGGCCACGAAAAGTTAAACGTGCAACCAAGAGGGCAAAGCCGAACAAGATGCACGTGCCCAGCAGCACCGCAAGGACTCGGACCCGGACCGCCCAGGCTGGAGAGTACCACATCATCGCCCCTCTCGTCTGGGCCGGTCAGCTGAGCTGAACTGCTCTCAGACTGGCATGTGGCAGCCAGTCTGATGCAAGATTAAGATATTCCAGTTACTCCATCTCCCTGCCAGGAGTCATGCTGCAGAACCCAACCGTCTTTGTGCTTGTGGAAGGCTGTCTGTTGGTATCCATGCAAACGTGCATTTGAGCCCAACCACCAGGTATACTCAGGTATCCACATAAATGGGATAAATGCTAGAGTTTCTAGCTTTTCTCAGTCCAGTCATAGTGCATATTATAGTTGCAACGTTCTCAGTAACAGGCTGGTTTATGACTTTACATGACGGGCCGTAAAACAGAGTCCATACAAACTGCCTGAGGCAGCACAGACGGTCACAAAGCAGACAGCAAAGTGCTTGAGAACAGACAATCAGCTTCAAAGCTGATTTTTTTGTGTGATTTTTATCACAAAAACTACTAGAGAAACAAAGTGGCCAATCAGAGGTCTTGCTGTGTCCTTCACAGGAAAGGCCAGACCCCAACAGGCAGCGAACACACGAGGCGAGCAGAGTGTGGCACACGTCTCATCTTCTGAGCCAGATGTTTTAGAATATTTGCTTTACTAACTTAGAAAAAAGAGCAGGATGGATAATGGTCCCCTGCACCTCTGGTGTGACTGTCCTTTGGAATGCTTTAGGAACTGACCAGTTGGTCGTATGCAGACTTTATCTACCGTTTATAACAGTCTTCCACCAGCAGTGCAGTACAGTCAACATCACTGTAGGAACTGAGTCACCCACAGTCTAGACTAGCTCACGCGGGGGAGCTGGGGAAATCATTTTCAGTGAGAACAGTGACATGAACCCAGCGAGGGCCCAGTGACTGACACCCTCCAGCACCACAGAACCACCAGGAGGCCGCCGCTATAAAACTGGTCTTAAGAAACACGATTATCCATTTGGGCTTGACACAAGGCCACTGCTTTTAAGCGAGTCTCGTTTTAAAGATGGCGGTACAGCCAAGCACTCCAGTCACAGAGCAAACTGAGCTCTGACACAATAAAGGTCACCAAGCGCAAAACATAATAAGAGGTAATAAAAAAAAAAAGTGATTATATACTAAGACTATTAAATTGACTCAAATGACGTACCCAACAGGGACGTCATGTAAAACAGACAGTTCAGTCTTTCTGTTTTTTTAATCTGCTGGCATTGCTAGCTCCCTACAGGGTCGCTGTGTGAGCAAGAGCAAACAAGATGGGAGTAAGGAAATGCCAAGTCAAACACTCACACAGTGCAGGCCCTACGGACGGGACATACAGCAGGGTGAGACTGTGCAATACACTCAAACACACCATCCTCTGCAACGCCAGGAAAATGTGAATCAAACAAACCCCATTAATCAAAGATTCTTTTTGCGTGAATATGATATCAAGTCGTCCCATCTGGTTTATTCTTGTCTAGAACAAAACTCAATAATTCAATAACTGCTCACATTACAATATTAATTACCCAGAATCCGAAGAGATACCCACATTTATCCTTGTTGTTTTATTATTTGTAAGTACCAAACGTGAACATATGATAAACTGGCAAATCACAGAGGCTGGATTAACTGGCGTCTTGTGCAGAGAAAAGAGGCCGTTTGTCTGACACACTTGCTGTTGCCTCGTGCAGAGGTCTAAGCAGCACCCTGACGTAATTCTAGAACCTGTGAGTCAGACTGGCACTTGGGCCTGTGGGAAACGGGTTCACAACCAAGCACCTGTGCCCAGTCTACCCCCAGGAAAGGACAGGACCGTACAAACTGCACAACAGGTCTTTCCACCAAAAATGTCAAAGCCATTGTACAGTTTCACATTAAGACTTCACAGTACTGCCTTGAATACAACAGACATAGTATTTGCTGGGTGGAGAACATCCATTTCCTTCCCGGCGACGTCATCTCTTCCCTTCGCTTGGTGTATGTGGTGACGTGCTGCACTTTGGGGAAACGTGAGATAGAGTCAGGCGGTCTGGTCTGCTCTCCTCACGTGTGCCGTGCGCCGGATCCCTGAAGCCCCGAACTCCGGCTGCGTTCCCCCATCTCAACGCTGCGCTCCCCAGTGTTGAAGACGTTAACCGGAGGCTTCGCGAGTCGGTTTGCCTTCGCTTGGAAGTAGTTTTTGCTTTTCGAAGCGACATGGGCGTGGCTTGTTCTGTGGTTAAATAGGTCAAATGAGGCGCAGCCCTAAATAAGAGCAAATATGATAAAGCACCAGATGCACACACAAAATAAACCTACACCACATCCACATAGACATTTCTGAAAAAGAACGAGCCTTACTTACTACCACACATGCAGCATCAGCAGGACACAGGACATGGTGCTTCTCTAATGGGAAAATAATGTTGGTATAAAGGCAGAAAATATAGGAGAGCTGGACAATGGCAGAACCACATGTGAACGCTTGCCTGGCCTGACCTCACCACGGTCACCTGAGGTTAATGGGACAAGTGGCTTCCCTGTACAAAGAAATGCAGTCAGCAGCCCAGAAACTCTGAAGGGCCTTTCGAATGAAATGCTGAATGCGTGTGTGTTTCCCTGCGCACAGTAATCCACCGTGTAACAAATATGCGAAGGCCTAAATTGTGCAATCACCTTTAGCTGTGTTTAACTTGCTATTTTCAGTCTGACTGTTTCATATAACATTCCTCAGCACACAACTGCCAAAGTACATTGCTATTGCACAAAGCAGACAATGCAGGGCACTGCCTGCAAAAACGATAACACAGCACTACAGATTCTTAATAACATTAAGTTACAGGAAGAAGCAAGGAGCTAGATACCATCTCCACTAATGTTATTCATACAGAGTCTCAGGACAAAGGAAGGGTCTGAGATCATGTACATCTGAGATTCTAGTCAGGTTGATTCTAGTAGGCTGATTTCACCTGTTTTTTTTTTTTTTTTCTTTACTTTAACCAATCTAGACCCGCGTCTCTCACATTCACCAAACAGTGAACAATGAGGTACAGAGGAAAAAAAAAAATCAGATGGGAAGGATGGTGAGTAAAAAAAACCATGGGAGTTAGTCCCCTTCCTCCACGCTGCACGAGTCTGGCTAAGCATGACGAGGATATGACTGGCTCAGAAATAGAGTGCAGTGTCCCACCGACAGGAAACAGGAATACACCGCTGCCCGTTTCTTCTACCTCTCCCCGAAAGCCAGACATCATTACCATATCACTATTAGAACCATATTACCCATCACTCTGCCATCACTACCATGACATTACGTTTGAGCCACAACACACACTAGCACCCATGTTTGGTATCGCTTTTAAGAACCAAGAGTCAACACAGATAAGGTCATGGTTCAAGGATTCAAATGATTCAGGAGTCTGACTGAATGGTGAAAAAAATCTTTGGAACAATATTTTTAACTCTTCATTAGTGTAGAATGCAAGCATGCTCTCACATCAGCTCTTTGTAGATGTTCCTACAGGCTCATCTAACTTGAGTGACTGGTAGAAAGTCTGCTGCCATTTTACAGTGACATAGTTTACATTTATATTAGTCTATACTCCAGCCTGCCATTGCTGTCAATCATTCAAACATCTGTCGTTTGAGCCTACTCAGATGACCTGACAAAGATACATGTTCAGCGGGGCATCAGTTCAGTGATGTAATACCCTGCCTGAACCTCTCGGCAGCCAGTTCATCTAGCTTCATCACGGCATGTTGTCTGATAGACCGTCTGTGGACAATACCAAAAGCCATGGGGAACCTGACAGACTCAAAGCCAGACACAGCAGCCAAAATCTGCCACAGATAATACGAGAGTCTGCAAGCACACAATGCAATCAGAAAAGCCAGCGCAGTCCTCTAGAGTACACACCAAGCAAGTTAAAATGTAGAATCTGATCCAGCATGACTCCCAGAAGGCAAACCCTTGGTCAAGTGCCTGTGCCAAAATATCTCAACAGCACAGTCATTTGTCACGGGTTACCCATCGCTGTGATAAAGTGCTTGATTAACTGATTCATTTAACTTCAACCCATTTGTGACTCAGAAAGCTTCTAAGGTTACATACAACCAAGGGGACTGTATAAACAACAAGGACTTACAGATACACTAGGAACTCGGCTGCACCAAGAGACGTTTAAGAATTTAAGAGACGCCGTCTACTAAAACTGTTTACACCGAAGAGGATTCACTTTTTAAAGTAGATGAATATTTATTTATACATTATAAATAAAGTACTAAAAATGTGGAATTTGATTCTAAATTTAATGGGAATATCATTTGTCTGATGCACCTTAGAGCTGACAAAACAAAACAAAAGCACAACAAACCCAAAACCTCCTCCAGTGACAGCCCCAACTTCAACACTATGATCAACATAACTGACAGGAATACAATCAATTCCTCAAGCCAGTTCCATCACTGTACGACAGAGGAAACAGCAGTGTGCAGACATCTCACAGAGTGCAACAGGTTCTCTCTTCAGTAATGTAGGACATTTCTGAGAAAAGATAGACTGACTGCAAGTATGATAAAAGTCAGATTATAACTTCTGATACCAGTAAATGAAAAGAAAGCACCCCTCTTTTGGGGTGTGATAAGAGAGCAGCAACCAATCACACACACACACACACACACACACACAACTGCCTTCACTATATCACTTATTTCTAAATCATTCAATCAATAATAACGGACACACCATTACTAAACATTTGCCTACAAGGAAAAAAAACACAGGAAGTAGCTTACCACAGGCATGACTAAAGCCTACAATTTTACCATACAGTACAATAAATAACGCCATAAAAAATACGTTTACGTAACAACATACATGTACAAAGCAAATATTTTAGATTATCCCAGGTTATTACAGGTCATTTACTCACCACTAACTCGACACTAACAATAAAATACATGAAAGAGAACTTTCTGGACATCAGGAAACGAACCAACAGCACAACGAGCAAGTAACCTGCTCAGGATCTTAAGGAAGCAGGTTGTAATCTGTAGATAACATACAGAGCGTGTCTTTTGCCATTCTAAGGGGGAACACTCAAGATTAATAGCAACAGCGTAGATGCGGCAGCGATAGCGCCTGTCAGCCGGATGTCACCATGAACATGTCGTTCACGAGCAGGACGATTGCTTCGCGAATATGAATAGGAACTGTTGTAAAATGTAGGAAGCAATATGTATCGTGTTCTGTTCAAGGCCCTCGTCTTTGTATACAAGTTACAGTCGCGGTTACACTTGGTCCACTTAAAGTAGCATGATTAACTAGCAAGCTAGACAGATGTCTTGACTTAACCTGCTTTAGAAACATTGGTTGCTCGCTGGTCTTTTGCAGAGAGACACAACAAGTGCGTCGTCATAAGTGAACTAACTCCTCGAGTTATGTGTTATAGGTAGATAAACTAAATAACTTGCAGCTAGCTAGAGTTATATAGGACATAAGGGTCCTTTTGAATTTATAGCATTGTCAGTAAGGTGGCTTATAGCTTCCCTGTCAGAAATACAGGAAAACGGGATTTAAGTGTCATTAACAATAAATATTCCACTCACCCCATTAACCAATCCATCTTGGTAGTGGCAGGGGATGATACCCACGCGAGGTGAAGGCAACCCCTTTGCCTTGGTTTATAAGGGTTCCACAAAATTATGTTCAGCCAGGGCAGAAACTGTTACCGTAAGCCAGTCCTGGGTTCCCTTTAACAAACACTGGTGAAATCCCGAACAAAACCACAGTCAACAAAAATGACAAATGTAACACGGTGGATCGCAAGATGCAACTTTGACTGGAGGCGGATGAGGAGACGGTTGCACTGACTTTGAGACTGAAGACGGTGATGCAGTTACAACATAGAAACGGTTTCGACCCAGTTAGAAAATTAACCGTGATTATGGTGGAGCGGTTATGTCCCGGAGCGAGCGCTTCTTCCTCCCACCTGCGACAAAACTATGCGGACTGTTTATTCGGGGCGCCGGTGAACTGAATGCAACTGTCCCGAATGCTAGCACGGACTCCTGAGCCTCTGCCGCTGCAGCAACAATTTAGCCCTTTGCTTAAGAGGGAATCCGGAAGTAAACACAGACTCGACCCCCTGTTTCATTTCCGTGGTTGTGTCGCCTCATTTCAGCCACAATAAGCTACGATTGGTTTTCCGGTGTCTTGCGGAACTGAGGAAAAAACACCTACAAATCAAAAGCCTCATAAAAACACTGATTAATTGATGCATAATTGCGCCAGTTTTTGCTGAATAATTTCTGAATTCATTTTTAAACGCAACTCTTAAATTATGTAAACATATGTGATTTATTGCTTATCGATCTGCCTATTCTGCCAAACCCTTTGGTTTTGTAACTTAAATATATTAATTAAATTGTGTTTGTTTCATTAGAAGTTAGTTAAAAACAGGCGAAGGACTACTGATTCTGCTCTTCTTAACCTAGTCAAATCTTAAAATGTGTGTGATTAGGTATAAATCAAACAGCTCATATTAGTTCTTGAACAAGAAGTAAATTACATAATGCAACACTCAACCAGCAGATGGTGCTGTAGCCATTGTATATATATTTGTAGTGTACTTTGTTCCAGCAGTCATTTCTAAGCAGAATCTTAGACTGCAGTTCAATAATATATATATTACCCTTTTTATCCTTTTTCACCAAGGCTTTTAACATAGTTAACCTGAGGGACTGAACCTTAGAGCACTGTGTACATATTAATGGTGAGGTCAGTGCCTTTCCAGAGCCCATTAGCTCTTTGCACTGGTCTGGCTCAGTGAAGGTCAGTCCTTGAAAACCTTTTGCTTACTGTAACCAATGCTACAATCAGTACACAAACAGATCTTCTTTACCCAGCCCTTTAAGGTCTAAAATAATATAATATAAACTTGCAGCGCTGATAAATTCTCATACCAAAATATAATGTATTACAGCATATATATATGGAATCTATCATCATATTTCAATGAGGGCTTTTACCAGAGATTAACTGTAACCCCAACCCTATCTGATAACTGGGAAAAATCTGTGTAATGTGGAGTCTAGAGAATGACATTTAGGCTGATAGGTTTACTGTATCAGTATGTATCAGTATATCATACATATTTACTATGTATCAGTATTGCTGCAACATTAAGTTACCAGTAGAGGGCAGCATGGCATAAATTAAAGTACAATCAATCGATTCATTACAGACTATCACAAATATACTCTACCAAATTTTGGATGCCTGATACATGATACAAATAACTACAAAACACATGCCTTCATTAAAACCAAACAATTAATACTTAATACGTTTGAACACACTCCTTATACCTGGAGCTATTCAGTGGTTATAGTTAAAAAGACCGCAGATTGGTTGGGGTGATGCACCATAATGGCGGACGGATGTTGATGTTGTTGTGTCATTACATGTAGTAGATAAAGATGGAACTGGTGGCACTGAGCATGCACTAACAGTGCTAGTGGGGCTGATACAGCCTTAATCACTGGGTTGGCCAGAATGGATTTGCGAGAAGATGTTGGTGATTGTTATAGTAGATCTAGATGAAACTGGTGGCACTGAGCATGCACTAACAGTGCTAGTGGGGCTGATACGGCCTTAGTCACCAGGTTGACCAGTATGGATCTGTTGGGCTAAAGAATGCCTGTTAGGCGTGAGTCTGAAGAGGTACAACACGTTTTGTTTTCAGTAGATTGTGGGAAGGGGATGCTGGGATGACAGTCCTCACTGCTGATCCTCCTGGAGGTGTCGTGGGCTTAATTCAGCAAAACGCTGGTGAAGGGAGGTGCCCACCTGATGTTCCCTAAGAAGAGGTCACTTTGAGGTCTTCATTTGAATGAAGATCAGAATCTCTTTTGTGAAGCTCTGAATGATTGGTGTAGGATATTTTATACCTTATCCTGTTTATAAGTGTAATTTGGGAATGCATTAGTACAGTTGCTATTACTTAAACACTTAACACTTAAACCAGTATTCATGCTAATATTAATATCTTGTCTTTCCCTCTTTTCAGTCTTTCAACACTGTACATACACGACCCAAATAACCCCCATCCCTAGCCTTTCTCTATTATAAATGTCTAGATATATGTACTAAATACAGCCAATGGACTGAGTGGGAGCATCGCACTACCACAAATAGCAGCTACACAAGTCAACTGACCCCTATTCATCCAGTGTAGCTTCACAGCGAAAGCTTACCAGCAGATGAAGCTGTGCTAAGCTTGAGATCTCTGACTACAGCAGCAAAGAGGATGTTCCTCGGGAAGTACCTCTCCTCAGTGGTGGCAGGGACCAGGGCCTGAACCCCACTCAGAAATCAGTTGTGCCGACTCAACAGACTGTACTAGCACATGGTGAGAATAGCTGCATTAGGGTTTTCCAGAGGAGGACACAGCTTGAGAAGATGTAAACAAGCAGTGGACCAGCGAGAGGTTCTCGTTCAGTGCTAGCTTGCAAAGTAGAGGGATATCTTTCCCAGCCAGACTGCCCAACCTTGGACTTCTGGGCGTAAACATCTGCTTGCATGAGTATTCTCATGCATGCGCTCTCCCTCTCTTTCACGCACACACATATACATGCTGAAGTGATCTCATCTGCTCCATTATATACACTCACCGCTGTTGACATCAACCAGTACATATTCATTTATTCACTGTTTCACTGTAGTCCCCATCAGTGTTGGTGCAGAATAAAGTAATTCAGTGCTTCATTTTTCTGTAATTTTATTTCAGAGTGATCACGAGTTCATTGAACCCCTTTTGTAAAATATGGAAAGATTTACTTTGGTGAAGATGGCGAAGGACAGTGGACATGTGAAATAGCTTTTGCAGATCTGTCTCAGTGGATCCAAGCCAGTAGATTGGGTACACGTCTTTCCATTTTGCTTTCTGATTAATAGATCATTTCAGCCACTCATCATTTGTGGAGAGAGGTCATTTGAGTTCAGCGGCAAGAGGGACTCCAGTAAATCAAAAAGAATGGAATGTAGCTCTGATGTAACAATTCTAGAAGTTTCCATATATAAACTCTGGGACACAAGCTGATTCTGGCATGTACCACAGTTACGGCTGGGAACAATCACATCCTCTGGAACACTCTCACGCACACAGTCACTTTCTCTCTTTCTCTCTCTCTCTCACACACACACACACATGCACACTCTGAGAGAGACACAGAGATCTTCTCTTCAGAAACTAAAAATGGCAAGGGTGGCATTCTTAACCGAATCATCACAAACAAACTGCAAAAAGATTCAGAGTTTATGGGTAAAGTCTACTATTTTTCAGTTTTATAGCTAATTTCCTTCTGAATTTATTTTATTTATTTATTTTGTTTTTGAAGATGATCTTACAAGCAACTCAGTGCCTTTGTGACCTCACTGGTGGGGATTTTAGCTTTGGTGCTGAAGTAGAAGAGAAACAGAGGAATCTATTGTGTTTCATTATGCAGTCATGGTCAGCTGCTCTTCAGTCATCATGGATTTATACGATTACTCATTGTTATCTCTACAAAAAAATGTTCTCTGACCTAACCTGGACCTAACCACAACTAATCTCTAAAGATCCACACAGCTTTCTCTGTTACCGTCTCTGTTACTTTCTCTGTTACCGTCTCTGTTACTTTCTCTCTCTGCCCCCTTCCTCCAGTGTAAAGACAAAAAGCTTGAATGTACATACTCAGGTTTAGGGAACTAAACTGAGAATCAAACACAAGATAGAAAGAAATATCCCCCAAGCATGGGGGGAGAATAGAGTGGAATTCCTCAGTGGGAAGAGGGGAATTTCTCCCTCAGTTTTCCCACCAGACTGAGAGCGCTCCTGGGCACATAAGGGGCCTTTCTCACTGCTGGGTATCACCTTGACCCTCAGCTCTCCCGGTAGCTCGTGTGTGTGTGTGTGTGGCAGGGGGCAGGGTGTGACCGCACTGACGTCATATTGTCTTCATCAGTTTTGTAAGTCTTGCCACCTTTCGACTTCATCTCCCCTTTCAACAGGGACCCCTGCTATAATAGAGGGTCTTTATGAAAGCACACAATAGTGCCAGTAGAGGACTCGTCCAGCAGCGTCGCGCACTGAAGGCTCACTTCCACACCCTTGTGCTGCGTGAACAACCGCACCGCAGACCGAAACTAAACAGCACTTCTATGGCAATTCTGAAATACTTATCCTTGGACTGCCTTTTCATCTAGCTTTCATCATGTCCTTTAGATAGAACATTATCTATCCAAGTCCCCTATACATACAAGTCTAATTTTCTATTAATGCACCTGTCTACGTTTGTCTGCAAGACCAAGACTATTCTTAAACTTATGTAATAAAATGACCTTTAAAGGTCAGCACGAACATTAAATCAGCACGAACATTAAAATTTAGTCAGACAAAGCTCTCTCTCTATATATATCCAGACCTATCTGTAATGTAATACTGCATGCTAGTTTCAGTATAGTATTTATGACACTTAAAGCATATTGGTAACCAGTGAAGATTATGCTTATGCAGTATTTTCCAGGTATGAGGTTTGCCGCATAAGTTCATGTCTAAGCAGAAGCTGTTGGAGGATGTCTCACTTTGGCAGGTGTGTGTGTGTGTGTGTGTGCAGTTTATCCATGTCTGAGCTTCTCTATCAGTCACCCTACTACTCTCCCAACACACACTGAAGCGTGCCATTTTGCATGCGTTTAAGAGCATACGATTCCCTCTCGAAAACACACTGGTAACAGGGTTCTAACTTGTGTTGATTGAGCTGCTGGGTAAACATTTAAAAGCCTGGAGCTGGAATCTTGGGCCTTGCTGCAGTTTCACAAGCACACGGTGGTGTCAACAGCACCGGTTCAGGAGTACAAGATGCAAGTCTACAGACCCCAATAAACTTTAATAAATACATTGTTATAAAAACGGGTTCAATGGAATAGAAACGCCACTCGTATCTGCTCATATAGAAACACCACTCATATCTGCTCATATAGAAACACCACTCATATCTGCTCATATTTTGTAATGTTTGTATTTTTGTTTCATCTTCACAAAACAGGTACAAGGGGAGGAAAAAGCCTTTGAATAGAACCTGAGGTATTTTGCGTCAAGCAGCCTAAGGTATCAGGATTTTCTCTTAAAAAGTTCCTATATCAATTATTTTTGTAGATACGTTGCTATTTACACAACATAATAATAATAATAATAATAATAATAATAATAATAATAATAATAATGTTGTTGCCAACAATTAAACAGATTCAGCAAAATGGACAGCCTGCATCTTTTCATTACATGTCTTAAATAATGATAACAATATCTTTAAAAATATAGAAAAGGAAAAGAAAAGAAAAAACAGATAATGTGTGACACAAGGAAAAAGGAACAGCAGCACAAGTACAAGGTGGAAGGTGGAAAGTTTGCCATAGAGCAAAGTTAACTGAGAATACATCCATCAATAAATAACCAACCCCCACCAAAAGGGTAACACCATTCACAGGTACACACAGAAATCCATTCAATGGGACGTATTTAAACCTTTGGAACAAAGAAGGAAGAAAATGACAAAAACAAATGTGTGTTTGTGTGTGCGTGTGTGTTAGAGAGAGAGAGAGAGAGAGAGCGAGAGAGAGAGAGAGAGAGAGAGAGAGAGCCAGAACGAGATAAAGAACAAGACAGTACAGTAGAAAGGCAGAGGGAGATGAACTGGTGGGGGGGTGAGAGTTGTGCAGGTACCCCCAGCTCAGAGAGTCATGTGCAATTCCCCTGAGCTCAACTCAAGCATCATGTGCCGTCAGCTCTGAATCTCCCCTCCAGGTCAGTGTGGCTTGCATGAACCCAGCACCAGCCCAGATCTTGCTCACCACAAGCTGACTGGGAGACACAACTAGTGTGCTGAGCATATACGTTAGTTAGCATTACCACGTAGAGTCCGTTTATTGTCTTCACCTGCACATGAGACCCAGGGAACAAAAGAGAGACCTCCTGTCCAAAATACTATGCGATGATTTGAGTTCACAAACTTCCATCTAAATTCGTCACTTACACTCCATCCACACAGTCTCCCATAAACAGGCCACGCTCACAATAAATAAAAGTATAAATACAAATGATCAAAGTGGACAGCCAGAAAACCCTTGGAGTCCCTGGCAACATTTTTAATATGCATTCATCAATGTGCTTGTAGAGAAAAAGCTCAAATCTTTCAAATTGAAAATGCACTGAGGTGCCTTCATGGTGATTTGAGGAAGCTGGGATGTCACTTCTGATTATTCTCAAATACACATGCTTGCACCTGTATAATATTTCTGAGCCAACAGGCTGAAGACATCATGAAAGTATTCAAAATGTCAGAGGTTGTGACAGTTCGGGACTGTGAAGCAGGGGTTTGGTAACGTGCGGTTTGTAAAAGCATTGCAGTACCCTTTTGATGAAACATTTCATAAATTTTAACTCCTTAAAGCAACAGAAAGTGCATTAAAAATACCATATGAATTAATTTTAATAATCATTCTCCCTTATACACGAAAGAGGAAAAAGACAAAAATGGAGAAAACAGCACATATTGCTTGTAGTTTTGTATCAGTTTTGTGAGTGATTTTATAAATATCATACAGCCAGAAAATGAGGTCAACACGCACACACACACACACGCACAAAAAGGATTCCACAATCATTATATTATTTCTCATTACCAGAATGAAAGGATAAAATAAATTAAAACAGAGAACCAAAAGCATTAAAAATGTCCACTGAAATAGCTACGTATAGTGTATATACTATTTATCTGTAGGGAAACCAGCAGTCTTGCCGCAAGCTCGGTGTGAATAAGGTGGGTGGTAATTTATTTCGTGCTCTCCCATTGTACAGTGTGTGGGAGGAGCTGAAATTTGGGTAAAGGTAAAAGAACAAACACAAAGAACAAAAGAGTGACAGAGGGCACTGCGAGAAAAACATCCACAATGCCTTTCCTTCATAACATTCCTGCATCCTCCCCCAGAATTCCACTCTTTCTGGGATATAGGAGTAGGGAGGACAAAAGCGGTACACAAAGAAGCCTTCATTTGATCAGCAAGAGTCTGAAGCAGGGCTTTGAGTCTGTCAGCAGAGACCCCTTGTGTTGTGGAGGTGCAATTACACTGAGTCTATGGTAGACTAATACCAGATGCAAATGTGACCAGAAGAGACTGAGCCATGCTTTATAATCAACACAGTCAGGCTGGTAAAGCTTTTTTTTGGAGAGGAAAAGGTCAGAGAATTACACTGCCAAGAGGGGAGTGGTGTTTTGTGCCTGGGTTTGGTTGTGCATGTACAGTACAGCAGATCAGTTCTTAGCACGTTCCCTAGTCCTTCTGGGATGGTGATGGCTTAGAAACACTAGAGACAGAGTGAAATTCGCCTGCAGCTCCACCAGCTCCAAAGTCCCAGAAATACGAGTGTCCGATTTCTCACAGTCTGTCATTTCCTTGAGGCTAAGCATGAATGAATGCTCCCTAAGTCCACAATTGGCCCTCGCCACTGTCCCTCACACCTCCTCGCCTGCAGGTGGTGCCGGTCCGCCTCGACGCACCAGTCCCAGCTCGGAGTGCGGTTGTCAGGACACCTCGATGATCTCCATGCTGCCTGAGAAGCTGGACTGTTTGCCAATCTTCCCGAGCTCCTCCCTCGAGTGCGTCTCCGAGATCCCATCTTCAAACTCCATCTGGCAGCTGCGGCGCTTGAACTGTTTGTCGGCAGCGGCGGAGGCAGCGTCCTCGTGCCAGCTCGCCCGCGACTCCCGCGCCTCGCCCGCCTTCTGCCGCAGACGCACCACGTCGCACGGCCCCGGCAGGGCGGCGAAGTGCCCTGGCCCTCCCCCGCCCCCTCCCCCTCCCAGCGACTCCGAGCCGTAGAACCAGGGCGTCTCCCCGGTGGGCGTGACAGGCGTGGTGGCCTGCACCGTGTCACGGTGCTTGGTCCACATGGGGCCGGTGCCCAGCGTGGGGAGGCTGAGCAGGAGCGACGACGACTTCAGGTTCTCGTCCAGGCTGGGGCTCTTGTGCACGGGAGCTGCGCGGCCCGAGCTGGGGCCGTGCGAGTGCACGGGCGAGCTGCCCGCGCTGGTGCCGCTGTGTTTGTTTTTCCGCCGCGAGCGCGCCCGCAGCCCGCACTCCGCCAACGGGCTCGGGGAATCGGCCGAGCCGGGGCTGTCCGAGGCCGGAGACGGCTGACACACGCCGTTAGCCGCCCCGGAGCCGGGACTGTCCAGCTTGCAGAGTTTGGGCACGTCCTCGACGTGGACGGGAGCGAGCCGAGGACACTGGCTGGGCGCGTAGACGGACTTGATGTCCAGCGAGAAGGAGCGTTTCAGCCGGTTGGTGTCCAGGATGCGCTCGGCGGACAGGTTGAGGCCGTTGAAGCCCTGCTGGAGGGACGCGGGCGACGGGAGCTTGCCCTCGGACTCGTTGCCTTCCGCCTCCGCCTCCAGCCACGCGGTCTCGGGTCTGGAGGAAGCTTCTCCGTTGGGTTCTCCCGTCTCGCCGTGCTGCTCGCCTTTCTCCTGCCCCGACGACAGCACCTGCAGCAGCCGCAGACCCTTCTCGAACTCCAGCAGCTGACCCAGGAAGTTAAAGTTCGGCGATATCGAAGGCCTACGATCCTTAACGAACCTGGGAAGGGAAAAAAAACCCAGAGGGTGTTATTGTCCATGTGTACATGTGTACGGTGCAAGCCTTCCTTTCTGCATGCTCAGCTTTTGCCTCAAGACACAGTCAAATCTACAGTGTCCTAACATGACCTGTGGAGTTATGAGAAAGAAACAAAACAAACAAACAAAAAAAAACAACAACATATAACCACTATTGTTTACACATTTCTATGCAAGTCATTTTTATAACTAGCAAAATAGATCTAATATTACAAGAGCATAGAACAGCTTTTTAAAAGCATGCAATTTAAGCTGCAGTGTGTCAGCACAGGCTCACCTGTACGCGTCATCCGATGATAAGCCCATTGTCTTCATGATGTAAGCAATGGCAATGGTAGCAGACCTAGAGATGCCCGCTAAACAATGGACAATGACTCGGCAGTTGGAAACCTTGGCTTTGTCTGAAACGGTGGAGGGGGGGGGAAGGGGGGACAAACGTGAGCGATCACAAAAGACAACCAAACACCCTACTGACAAGCTACAAAAAAAAGGCACATCTAATCTCCCGAATAGCCTGAGTAAAAGAATCATGTTCTTCCGGGTGCCTCCTTAGGCCAAGCTGCTCAATTTTCATGCTAACTCCTCACATTCCAGATGAAAAGATGAGCTTTTAGCTCCGATCTGTCCTCACGTTTTTACCTATATAAACGTGAACAGTATTAATCCAAGTGTTCGTGAATGTGTGAATAAAGAAGAAAAAAAAACAAACAGGTTTCATGTTTCACTTCTCCTGTGAATGCCAAAGCGCAAACACTTACCAATGAACTCGTTGGTTTTGTCCAGCCAAGGCAGAAGTTTCTCACAGTAGTTATCGTTAACAGGAATGCGCATGAAGTGGCTCTCCAAGATGAACTCAGGCTTGGGGCACGTGTTACTGGCATTTAGCACATACGTGATGCTGTTCTGGGCCATCAGGTCCTGGGACGGAGACAAGCGTGTTAGCACTCGCTACATGGTCACGTACCAGTATATAAACTATATATAAAGCATTTAACTATATATATTTAGCATTTAAGTATATAAAACAATTAAATCAAACGTGAGAGAAACATGCCTTTATTCTTTAGAAATCTAAGTATCTTAAGCATAAAAAGGGTCACAGGACACACAGGACTTGACCCAGGCTTAACGTCAGCATTTCAAATCCGTCCCCTCACCTTGTTGAGCACGTCCTTCTGAGAGCCCAGGTAGAGGTGAGGCAGAATACGGGTGGGGCCCACGTTGGCCACGGGCAGACACGGCTGTGACAGGCTCATGGGTAGCGTGGCCACCGGCTTTCCCTCGCACAGGCCGGGGAAGCAGGATGAGAAGGCCGTGAAGCCGCCTGCACACGACGGAGAGGGCAAAGGTCAGAGGGAAAAGACCAATCAAACACCTCGACTTGGGGGAGGGGGGGCTAAAGCAAAACCTGAACAAAGTGAGCACCAAAAGAACCTGCCGCAAGTGAATTGGTTCAGGGAAAACAGACCAAGTCAAAAACCTGTTTTAGAGTAACTGTATAATGATGAGCACAAAAACAGTTTGTTGGAAAATTGCATATCAGAAGTAGGGTTAAGGTGTGTTTATAATCACAACACTTAAGGGTAAACTCGGCCATCACAGGCAGGATTACACTGCTTGGACCGCATGCCTTAAAGGTACAGCACATTAGCTAATGAAGGTTACAGTAGAGCAGCATACATAAGAGAAATGTGTCAAAAAAAAACAAGAGTGCTCTCCACAACGGCAGCTGGTTAAAAAAGGGTGCTGTCTCTTTAAGAGGCAGGCGGCTCCGGTTATGGCCCTCGTGTCTGTTGCTGCTCCCTTTCCTGAATGACCTAATATCCTCTACTGAACAATCACGTCAAGCCTGGGGAATGAGGCAGGCCACAGGTGCAAGCCATGTACTCAGGCCCCTGATTCAGAGGTGGCCGTGGTAACAGTACCCTGGCAACTGTGCGCATGCGTGCACTCGCACGCACCCACGTGCATACACACACTCACGCACTCACACTGTGTATTTACATGCCGCACAACTATATTTTAAAAGCCAGTTGTGTAATGTCTGCTGGCTGGAGGTGGATGTGGGGGTAAAGGCAGTGTATCTGGGTGAACTGTGCAATGCCTCAAGAAAACGTACAGGCCATACAGATGAGTTTAGATCTTAAACTCACATGAGAACCTGAGACATGTTATGCACACACACAGTTCAACACACACCCAAGACACACACGCACGCACGCACACAAGCATGCATGCAAACACACACACGCACGCACACACGCACGCACGCACGCACGCACGCACGCACGCACGCACGCACGCACACACGCACACACACACACACACACACACAC
>JAOXYF010000007.1:877775-892712 GCA_028565775.1 Sternarchorhynchus goeldii | reverse complement strand
ACGGTGTCTGTGCTGGGGGGAGGGGACGCTGTAGAGGGCTGGGGGGCAGGACAGGTTGGACAGGGCAGGTTGGGTAGGGCAGGCTGGGCAGTGCAGAGAAGGCTGGACAAATACAAGCACTTCTTGATGGGGCTTCTGGTTAAAAAAAGTTAGCAGGTTAGCAGCTTTGACTCTATATGAACATCACAATGGCTCAGAATGTCCACCATGCAGTTCACTCTGACTCTTACTGCCCCCCCCCCCCAGTCTCTCTTACTCTCTGCAGAGAGTGAGGGAGGGGTGAGGGGATGATATTACAGCAAGAAAACCTGCAGTACCATGCAGTGAGTGTTTGCGTGCATGGAGTGAGTGAGGGGAAAAAGATTTTTTTCACCGAGGTGCTATGCACTCAAACATTAAAATGTTATGCACATAAATCCCCCCTCTATACACACAATATATAAATGAGCACAAACGGTAACATTTCTTACATAAAATAAAACAGCAGCAGCAGCAGCAGCAGCAATAATAAAGATGACAATGCTAATAACAACAATGAGCCAACCAGAAATAAGAGCCTTCATGTCTCCTTTCAATCTGAGTACTTTACCTTTATCAGCATCCTCTGTGTGATAATCACACCACACCACGCCCTGACTGAACAGGTCACTCTTACTGTAATTCCTGTCTCAGCACCTAATAAACAAAACCCATGCTGGGTGGCCACAAAGCCGATCCGCTCGCTCCCGATCTGCGACGGCACGGAGCAGAACTGCCTAGTAACCGAGCTTTGCACAAACAGCATCAGCATCATCAGCACGAGCGCCTGCGCTGTGGTGATGAGAGCAAGCCCCCCCTCGCTCGACACCGACGAGCCGTCCGCAGAAACAGCCCAGCCGCGCGCGCACACACACACACGCCAGCACAACCCGCCGAGTCTCTAGGGACCAGACCGCACTCCTGCCCCGCAGTGCAGGCGGTGGAAATTCTCACCTTTGCTACCAGCCACAGCTCGAGCTCCGCCAGACTCCTCACTCGTCCAGAGAGGGGAGCTGCGGAGCCCCCATGGAGCGAGTGATCTGGCGGACAGACACCGCGCAGACGTCCGGACGCCCCGGGGGCTCATGGCTGCCACCGCACGTAGCCTGACAGCCTGCCGGCGTGAGCGGGGCTGCTGCTGCTCTAGGACGGGCTCTGCGCTGCTCTAGGACGGGCTCTGCACTGCAGCTCAGGACAAGCTCTTACATCCACTGGCAGTCTCACCCCTGTGACAGCAGTGCTTTCTGACCACCCACACACAAATATTAGTTGGCAGCCATGAATGACTGTCCCTTACCCATCGTCAGTCACCTGCTAGCTGCGTTTACCAACAAGGCAACACGCGATTAAGACGTAACTCAACACCCAGCACTTATTATTATGCATTATGGTTATGTGTTCATCTGCATTTGTTTAAGTGCAGCTGCTGATGTACAGATTGGCTTAGATTCTGTGGTTGCTATAGAAACTAATCGTGAATAGCAGCAAAAGTCCCAGAACACCTGATATATAAATTCTTTCACCAAAACTTTTGCAGTCACTTATAAATTGCTCACAACACAGGGGTGTAACCAGAATCAACATTTTTGTGTTGTTCACACTTAAGAAAATGTGACCTGCTTAAATGACTCAGGTATGAATCATTTGCCAGCTGGATCTCTTACGTCCTTTGATTTGAAAGCTGTCTTCTTTTTTTTTTTACGGAAATACATAACTGCATTAACAGCACAAAAATGGAAAAGAGAAAAATGGCGTTTAAACCTTTAAATCAAATAATAGAAAATTTTAAACGATCCTAACCAATATAAATGTAAACTATGCTATTTTTCGGTGGAATTAAATGTCACAGATCAGTGTTGAGGTGTTAACGCTTCTTTAGTAACAGAAATATCAGCATAACCCTCACATTTATGTTCATGGGTATTAACTCGAACGTCTCTCACAGTTCAGTGTCTGACGCAATGGACTATTTTAACAAAAATAAATGTAATCCAAGAGGCTAGTTCTAGTTTAGCAGCCAAGTACAATGTACAAGTGCATGACAATTATAATTCTAGCAAAGACAGCACGTATCGTATCCAACTGAGATCAGATGGTTGCCAACGTCTCTGCTAACTGGGCAGCTTTGGCATGCTAGTCTTTACGTAGTTTATTCTACATTCCTCCACACTGTCAGAAGGTTGCTGTGTCCAGACTGAATTAAAAATCAGAGCCGGGTGGGTCATCTTTTTATAACAAACTGCTCTCAGATCAGTGTGGAAAGGCAATGCTCAGTTGCAAACAGCTACACCTCTGTTCTGCACCTCTTCACACTGACCAAAGTCCATTTCCTTAGTGAACAGAGACAGGCAGCAATGGCAGCTGCTGTGATTAACAGTATGTGCAGGGTCAGCATACTGCATGATTCCGGGGGGGTGGGGGTGGGGTTTGTGTATTTTTTTCTTTTTTTGGTGACTCTAGGCCTGTCTTATGAGCACTGCATCGCATTGCTCTATGAAAGTGAATACTACACCATGCCTGGCTAAACACAGAGCAAGTTTATGTAGCACGTACAAGACTGTACAAGGTAGAAAATGCAGGCAAAACAACTTATTACAATATTAGGGTCTGCAATAAGAGATCACACAAGCTTGCACACACACACACACACACACACACACACACATTTGCATGCATGCAAAAAAACGCTAATATACTCTCATAAGATTTTATGTTCTGTGCTATATGAAAGTTTTAATCCGTATGCTGTCATTTTACATCAAACCAAGTAATTTCACAATCACAGCATGAAACAACACAGCCACAATTTAATATTCAGTTGATATTGTAGCCACACAGACACACACGATCATTTAAAACCATGTAACCTCATTCCTTAAATACCTCAACACAACATTAGTACCCTGGGCAAGTGTGGAGGGAGTCCTAACATCCACAGAGACTGGCAGTTTATAAGCAAATGGGACGGTTTATGTGGACTTGTTTTACTGTGAAATATAAGCCACCATGTGAAAACGACCTAGAGCTCTGCTCTCAGTAGATAAATGAGTGTCATCTTGAAGTTCAGATAGTCTAGCCCCACTGGGTAAATTACTTAAATGTTACATCAATATGTAACGCATGCAGTGTTGGGAAGATGGGGAACACTGGGAATACAAATGTATCACTGACATGGTGATATGACCCTCAAATGGAGACACGAAGAGCAGAACTACTGCTGAAATTATAATTAAAAGCTGCTCAGGCACCCAGTAGGAAACGCTGGTGTCAAAAATAATAAAGTTTAAGCTAATTATTGGATATGGGCTGTATTAATAGCATATTGCACACAATGAAGGTTTAATAACAGTATCTTTATGAGTTTTGGAATAGCACATAGCGTTAACGCTAGTAACAAAGCAAGGTGCTGTCATGCATCCTTGTGATTAAAGATGGAGGACAAGGATGCTACAGCAGCAAACATCCTGACAGGAGCCCTCAGTAACTGAGTGAGATGAAGATCTCCATTTTCAAAAAGATCTCTCCGTTACATGATGTAATAATGTCCATCGCTTGACTTACCCAACACAGAGCGAATGAAAACATGCACCTAGAAAATTCGTCTGTCAAACACTGAGAATGGGAGTGATAAACAGCCCGAATAAGCGAAATGCAAAAATAACAATAGGACTTCCGCCAACATTACGCTGCAGTAGAGGAATGCGAGACATAGTATAAAACTGTCAATTTGTCATTATTAGCGAGCATTCCCGCATCCAATTTTGTTGACCGCAAAACACATTTAGATGGCGCTCGACTACAGCCTGGGTGAAAGCACTTCGTCTGATGGTTGCCATTCGTAATCGTATAAGAGCTTTAATCCGAAATCAGCACACAAGAACATTTTATCAAACTAAAGCATTCATACGTACCATACAACCACCAGTCTCCCTGGAACCACGAAGTCTGTTCAGCTTGTCTCCATGTAGGACACTGAGCTCCGACGGGAAGCCATTTGCCAATAAACGTCAGTGTTTACTAATCATGGGTCTGGGCGCTCGTGGACTCGTGGACCGACAGCTCGGATGAGCTTACACTGATGTCACTGGGCATTCAATAGGCGGATAAAAAACATTATCGACATACAAAATAATTTATTCGATTGCATCTTATTTGGATCGGCGACTCAGCTTGTTGATGAAAAGAAAATCTGAATTTACAAGGTATAAACCAGTCGGGAAAACAGAAGGTGCACACTAAAAATGAACTAAGGATGAGGTCATGGTTCAGGAGGGAAAAAAATGTGGTTGACGTCACTTTCAACCAATAGGAATCGGTGGCTCAGGGGTTAGTTTACGTCAGCTCTCTGATCCGTAGATTAAAGGGACACAGTGATTTGAAAGAGGATGCACAGCTACTCTTGGTTATTTCGCTCTTGTAGGTCACGCATTGCACAACACTGTTATAGCCAATTTTATATATATTGGGTAATACCACAGACTGATTAGAGACAGACTGGTTGTTACTGACCAAAACGCAATGTGTTGCTAAAAGATTTTTTAAACCATAAACTATACATATTTTATTCACAAATTCATCATTATTTATGTTATGTAGGACTGGCTGAACTCAACGTCCGACAGCGCTGTCATGCGGTTGGCGGTAGGAAAGAACAGGAACACAAGCATGTGTGTTTCTGGTGTGTCGTGTATCCCTCATTTTTTGGTGCCCCCTCCGCGCTTACACGCACGCGCGCGCGCACACACACACACACACACACACACACACACACGCACACACACACACACACACACACACACACACACATACTTCTCATGCTTCTTCTAGATTTCGTCATGTCTCCATCTCCTGGTTTTGAAATAAATTACAACCCGCTTACAAGTCCTCTTCCTGTTGCACAAATTGCAACAGGATAATAAATAATAAAAATGAAGCAAATAGAGTTTTGAGCTTTTATATTTATTATTAATATTACTGTTGTTGTTGATTTGTGCAATAACAACAAAAGTAACAAAATTATCAATAGTGAAAATATGTATAAAAGGTTTTATTTATAGCTCTTACAAATTAACAGATTAAATCTTATAAATTCAGCAGAGATTACAGTGAACATGAACAATTGATTTAATAATCAATGGAAAGACAAACACAATAAGAAAAATCAAAACATTTTAACAAAAATTTTTTAATATTAAATACCTAATTAAACATTTGCTGTTTGAACATTTTAACATTAAATTCTGTTAGGATCCTTCCAGCACACAAGATAAAATACTCTCTGATTGATAAAAAAAAAAACTGTTAACGATTTCTAAATTTCAGATTATTTATGCACAGAAATAAAAAAACTAAAATTGCTTATTCACTAAAGTATTCAGAACTTTGTAGAATCAAAATGATTCGATACTTAGTATAAGCCCAACTGCAAGTCTTTTTGAATATGTCTTCTTAAACTTTGCACATGTACTTTATCCCAATATTCATAGCAGATCCTCTCAAACTCCATCAGAGTGGATGGCAAATGAACTGCCATTTTCAGTTCTCTTCAAAAATGTTTGATAGGTTTGGCTGGGACACTCAAAGACATTCAAAGACTTCACTCATCAAAACAAAAAGGAAAGTACACAGTAATTCAACATATCTTTACGGCACTAGTCAAAAAATTTGCACACTGACTGAATGTATGCTTTTCAATGTCTTAAAAGAATATATGCTTAATTTTTTTTTCTAAGACAAGTATAAATAGTCAAATTTAATAGCCTATGTAGTCATTGCTTTCGAATACCAAAAAACCTACATAAAAAATCAGTAATGTTTTTTAAAAGGTGCTGATTTTTGTCCAGCGTATGTGGCTTTCTGCTACAGGCCATTTAGTCCCTGTACAAACAGAGCAGGAGTTTGATTCGCATGGCTAGCAGTAGGTCAGACTGGTTTTCAGTTGAGGTTGGACTCTGCCAGGGCTGCCCTTTGTCACCAATTCTTTTCATAACATTTATGGACAGAATTTCCAGGCGCAGTGAAGTGTTGGAAGGAGTCCAATATGGTGGCCTGAGGATTTCACATCTTCTTTTTGCTGATGATGTGGTCCTGTTGGTGTCATCATGCCAGGACCTCCAGCTTTCTCTGGACCAGAACCTCCAGCTCTCTCTGGACCAGAACCTCCAGCTCTCTCTGGGCCAGAACCTCCAGCTTTCTCTGGACCAGAACCTCCAGCTTTCTCTGGACCAGAACCTCCAGCTCTCTCTGGGCCAGTTTGCAGCCGAGTGTGAAACGGTTGGATGACAATCAGCATCTCTAAAATATGAGACCATGGGACTCATTCGTTGGAGGGATTACATCTCTCCACTGTACTGGGAAACCTTCGGTATCACCCCGCAGGAGCTGGAGGAGGAGGCGGGGAGAGAAAGGCCTGGACCTCCCTGCTTAGGCTGCTGCCCCCACGACCCGGGGTGATAAGCAGTGGAAGATGGATGGATGGTTTATTTTTGTAAGTCCCCTTACCAAATTGCTTTCATTCCAAATTTAATCCCTCATCCAACATTTGCTTAGCATGCATGAGAATTTTTTCAGGACATCATAGGTGGCTGCTTCGTGCTGCTTTAAGAATACCAAGAAGTGCAAAGCTGTTGTTAAAAGTGAAACGGATACATCAGTCGATGTTTAACATGGGGCAGTGATAGTTTAACTCAGTGATAATGATCAGAAGTTTACCAATTCAAGCCCCACCACTGTCAAATTGCCACTGCTGAGCCCCCTGAGCAAAGCTCTTAACCCTCAGTTGCTCAAGATGCAAGATACATATAAGCATACATTGCTTTGGATAAAAGTATCATTTACATGCCGTAACTGTATCACAGCATAATCATATTCAGCTGAATTTGCCTAATTATAACTACTTGTCTAATATTGTGTAGGTTCCACTCAAGCAGACAACTATGACCTTTTCAGATTTGAAACCCAAAGGCCTTTGAAGGTGATCTGTGGTATCTAGCACCAAGACATTAGCAGCACATCCTTTAAGTCCTGTAGGTTGCAGTGTGGGGTCCATTGATCTGATCACATCCCACACTGAGATGTGCTCAGTCAGATCAATCAGATTAAGATCTGAGGAAATTGGAGACCAAACCAACAGCTTGAACACTTTGTTATTTACCTCATAGTGCATTATCCAACTGAAAGAGACCACTGCCATTAATGAATACCATTGCCAATAGGGAATGTACTTTATTTTCAACAATGTTTAGGTAAGTGGTACGTAACAAGATAATATCCACATGTATGCCGGGACCCAAGGTTTCCAAGCAGAACATTACCCAGAGCATCAGACTGACTGGATAAGACTCCAGAACTGCGTCTAAATACCGACATCACCATATATACCAGTGGTTGAAAAAGCCTGAATTGAAATACAGCATGGAGGCCGCAGAGGAACAAGCTCTGAATACAAGATCTACCACACCAGGCAAGGACCCAGATGCAGGCTGTACAAAGGTGCCCCTGAGACAGTACAGCGCAGTGCAAGATGCAAGCAGGCAGAGTGTATATGGAACAGTATAACCAAATACCTGCCATAGTATAACAGCTAAGATACTATACAGTACCCTCAAGCTACCAGGACTCAGGTTGAGGACCTAATGTCCAATTATATAATGCCCAAGCTTTTATATAATACAATTTGTACCTTCCAAAATATAGCAAAATGAAGGTAACACTGACCAGAAAAATATAGCCCAGGCAGTGTGGTTCAATTGTCACATTTAATCCTGTCTCACGCACCTCCTAGTGCCTAAAGCCATATTAGCTGTTAAGTTCAGTTAATTTCAATTTGTTTAATTATACAGGCTCGCTCCCTGGTGTCTGTAAAATGTACTGAAATAGTCATTTGGTGTAGATGCAAATGGGTTTGCTAAAGCACTGTACAGAATTATCTGGAAAAGTCAGTAGTGTGTTTTGTATGGTGAAAAAGTGGCATACTGTATATCCAAGAATTGTTACAAAAAGTGTCATATACCCCAAAATTGTTACATTACACAAGTGCAAGTGAAATCTAACAGAATAAGAAATTGCACACTGAGCTCTCTTTTGAGGTTCTGAGCTCTCTTTTGAGGTTCTGAGCTCTCTTTTGCAAGGGTCAGATAAATGCCAAATTTGTTTCTTAATTTTAAGTATTTAAATAAAACACATTTCCATCTGTAAACACAAGAAATACCAAGCCAATAATCAACAACAAAAAATAGCATGTCCTTGTAAGAACTTGCAAGCCTTTTAGGTCACAATTTTCTAAATGGAGTTTAGAGTGTAGTTTGGTTATTGAATTGTTGTCACTACCAATTTAATTAAATTTAGGCTACAGCATTTGCATTAATCCGCCACAGTGGACATGACCTTTCCATAATCTTTTCTGATATTTACTCCAAACATATCCATATTAGTCCTCAGCCATTTCAGTTCTTATCTGATTACCAAATCAGCATGTTAAAAACATGTACTGAGGAAGTTTTCATTCATAGCTTCAGCATGAATCAGGATTACAGGTGTTAAAGGGTATTTGTTACCTTTAAATTACTTAAAATAATAAAATAATATAATACAGAGTTAAAAAGTTTTAAAAATCTAGAGCACAGCGGGGTAAAAAACACAACCCTCACACACGGTAAGGGTGCTGCCGGTAGCTGTGTAGCAGGTTTTAATGGCCCATAACACAACATAGTCAGATAACATCTGCTACACATAAACAAACGTGTTAACCTTGAGTCCTCAAAAAACTACAGTTTACAAGAATGCAAAGCTAATGAGTTTTTTATATTCTGCCCTCACAGCTATGTCAGCTCTGCGGTGCTCTGGCTAAATACATTCAGCACAGTTGAGGGAGGAGGAAAAAACCAGTAACCACAAGATTAACAAAAAAGGAATTGTTCTGAAAAAAAGGAAGCATAATGCTAAGTTCAGCTGACAAGATAATGAGGGTAAATACAATTGCTAACTTCCTTTACAGCCATGTCAACTAGTTATATAACATGTGTAACTAGTTATATCAACAACAACAATAATAACAACAATACTAACAGCAACAAAATCAACAACAACAACAACAACAACAATAATAATAATAATAATAATTATTATTATTATTATTAGTAGTAGTAGTAGTAGTAATATAGTAATATTCATCATTGAATAAAAAAACGTCTTTACCAGAACAAAACTTCTAGTGATTCTTTGTGATCCTCTGTTTAAGTGGTTCATACAGAGGCCTTCTCTTCAGAATCCTGCAATGCCCATAATGAGTAATATTGTTGTTAATCTTTTCATTCCTTCTTATACTCACATTACAATCTAACCTAAGCAAGTCTTCAGTTTTTAACCTAGATTTAAAACTCCCTATAGAATTTGTGTTTTTAATATTCTCTACACTTTTGCATACGTTTTAAAACATAATGCTATGTAATGAGATGTTTCTTACATAAATCAAGTATTAAACCAAGAACTGCAGTTGTAGCTTTTAGCTGCACAGAGAGACTTTCAAGGTCTAGGATTGAACTGGCAACAATATTTGGAATAAACTTAGCATCATTACCACTTCTTTTATATCTGTTGCTGTTCTCTAAATTGTAAGTCTTTCATACTGATGATACCGAGTATAACTGAACAGTGCCAATGTAAAAATAAACATTATGTTTATACATTATGTATGCAGCTTTATTGCATTTTGAATGAGGATTATAATTGCCATAGTGATCAAAAACTATGTTTCTTCCTTTTCACTACGGAACTAAAGATTTGTTCTTCTTGGTAAGGCAAATTTTTGTCAGAGGAGATCATTTCTGACTGAGGCCACTGGAAGATCAGGTTGATTATGTCATTTGCATGTTCCGTGCATGAGAAAGCGTTAACCTTCACCCTCACACCCAGACCAAATGTCAATATAACAGACTGTGATATGTGTTTTTAAAATTTCAAGCTGGATATTTTTTAAAATTTAATAGATGTGGATTAATTTAGTTAAGACTTTAAACTGTACTATTGTTTAAACTGTAGTTTGGATATAAAAGTAATTCCATTTAACAGTACTAATAGAATTGCTGATGAAATGTTATACTTTTATAGAATCTTCCAGTCCTGTGTAGAACTTTCCAGCTTGACTCTGGTTTACCCCTGTCACTATTGTGTGCCTTTGTAAAATCATATGCATGTTTTTTAGAGTACTTAGGTTACATTTTTCTTACATGTAGTTTCATATTTTTTCATTTTAATTTGTACTTCTATCTTCTACTTTTCAGTATTTTACAGTTTTTTAGTTTAATTTTGAATACTTGATCTCTGTGTTCTCATGTTCTCTGACCTCTGTTGTGTCTCTGTAGTGTATGTCTCTGTAGTGTATATCTCTGTAGTGTATGTCTCTGTAGTGTATGTCTCTGTAGTGTATGTCTCTGTAGTGTATGTCTCTGTAGTGTATGTCTCGGTAGTGTATATCTCTGTAGTGTATGTCTCTGTAGTGTATGTCTCGGTAGTGTATGTCTCGGTAGTGTATGTCTCGGTAGTGCTTGTCTGCGATTTTGAAAACTGACCCTGAACTTGCATCAAACCATCTCTGACTCTCATTTATTATGGATGAAGTATAATAGGGAACTATTTAAGTACTAGAATAATCAAATAGTGTAACCACAAAGGTAGTCTATTATAACATGCAAATTTTAAGACTAACTGGAAATTCAGGTTTGATCAAAACACCAGCTTCAATTCTATTCACCAAAAGTTTCCCCTGAGATCAGCTAAGCCTCACTTAAATTGCAATTTTAAATACTTCTTAATAGTGTTTTTAGATACCACAAACTATGACCAAACTGTTTTGCTGTGCATTACATTCAGCCTATGCAAATGTCTGAAAGTCAGAGCTAGGGAATAATTAAATACTGCATTATCTCTGCTGTCTATAACACCACCAGACAGAAATGAACTTGACTGTTAGTATTAGAATTTAGGCATCTTAAGAAGTCAACATATATGACTGAACATAACTATTTGAACTTACAAACGAAACCACCATCACAAGCAAGATATCACATATTTCCTCTTTCACAAGGTCACCAAGTGTGATTTTGCAAGGGAAAGAACACTGTCAGTGCAGAGGCGAGTTAATAAATTATCTAGATACAGACGAATACTCAAGAGCCTTGGACTTGCATATTCACCACAGCACATGAGCATTACATGCCTTTCCCAACAAAAGAGATGGCACCAGCCAAACTTCCCATCTGTCTGTCTGAAACATGCGTGAATAAAGAAAACTAAGTCCCCAGTGTCTAATAACAGGAGGTCTTCAGATAAAGATGCCTGCTTTGGCTAATTCATGACAACCACTTCAGAAAAACATGAAGCTCCAACAAAGCACCCTCCACCACTATCAGTCTCCATATGCCAAGCTTATTGTCAGGAGCTTTTATTTTCTGGTGAAACATTTAGGTACCAAACAGCACCTCTATGCATTAGACGTTTCCAATGATATTTTATAGGCATTGTTATCTACTGTTTTTAAGAAAACGAAATGTTCTGTACTGTTTTATATCTCTGAATTATACAGGAAAGGGTGGTAATACCATTTTAATGACAATAGTCAGTTTTTCATTCTAACTTTTCATCACTTTCAATTTAAGAATAGCTGTAAGAAAGCTAGTCTTTGAGAAGATAACACAGGGCATGCTTGTCTAAGCTGTCCAGCACAAAACATTTAGGTAAAGATGTTTGTTTTGTTTGTACACAATGCACACACTGTAAGTGCCAAACCACATCAAAAAGCTTTATAAAGGTATTCAAGTTTTATAAAGAAGATTATAAAGAGTGCTGGAATCATAGACCTCAACATGTTCTGTGCCAAAGAAATAGGGCAGAGATGGGAGTGATTGCTTGTATAATAAGCATATGTGTTCTGAGCTGGAAGTCTCTGTGTTTACAAGATGCCCACTCCAGCAGAGAGAAGAGATGGACATGGCTTTAATGGAAGCTAATGAGCTCTGAGAGGTCTCTGTGCAACCCCACCCACACCCAGGGGAGGGGATCTAGGCTAGAGGGGAGCCAGGCTAGAGGCGATGCCATGGACCCATACTGCACCACATACCAGCACTTGCAGCAGTTTGTGGCGAGGTTCCAGCAGATGGATGAGGGGAGATGAAAGCCAATATTAGTGCAGCTTCAAACAGTTTTACCAAAGCAGTGTGGTGATATAAATACTCTTGTTTGTGTTACTCTTGTATCTACTGTTAGAGTTGGTGGATCCAATTAGGATGACTTGGAGACTGCAAACAGTAAACTGACAGAGGACATGACTGCTGAGGGATTTTTCTCTAATGATGGCCATTCTGTTAGTGTAATTATAACTTTTTTTCCATAAATCCAAACAAAGTTCAGCTGCCCATGGGATGAGTAATTATGGTGGACACTGGGGGGATTGTGTAGTGTACTTTTAAAAAAAACAGATAAGATTTCTCTCTCTATTAAGGACTAAATCAGTTAAGTGAATATGACACTTCAAATGTACTACTTTTGGAGAAAAAATGTACATTACATGTATTCCAAGATGTTATCCACAGAGAGCATGAAAAAGAATGGTATTCATACCACAGGATTTTGGCATAATTATAGAATTACAGATCTAATGCTTTATATACTGACAGCATGTTTTAAATAATGACATCCTTGGTAACAAGTTCCTAGGTGCTCTCGTGTACTTTAGAATATGTTTAGTATGTATGGATAAGAAAATACATGTTATGCTCTTACACTGGAAGTTCTGAAGACTGAGAAAAAACTATTGCAAAAAGTACCACAAGATAAAATGTGACACATGGAAATGTATGTAAATACTCTGTTCACTCAAATAAATGTTACAAATAATCTTTTTATAAAAGTCTTTTATTGGTTTGTTTTTGTTTTGCCAATCTAAATTCATTCAATAACCCAGGTACCAATGAAAAACATTAGTTGTGGTGAGCGAAGACCAAAACATCTGCCATAGATCAAAATACAAATGTCATTCTATGCAAATATATAATAAAGGAAGTCCTATTAGCTGGTATTCAAAAGCACAGAATAAGGAAATGCACACAGTGCTCCCACAGGTATGAGCACCAAGCTTAGGATACTGTAGACCATGTGGTCTGAATGTTTACCAACCCTCTACAGTCAAAACACCTTTCTAAGGTTACAGAAATGGATTGCAATACTGTCTTTTGTTCAACATGTGCTTGTAGCCCTGAATTCTGTAGGGCAAAAAAAGACAAAAGAAAACAACAACAATAAAATCATCATCAGCAGCAGCTGCAGCATCATCTTCATTATTATTATTATTATTATTATTATTATTATTATTATTATTAGAATATCACAGTGACCACACTGTCAGTGTAACTGAAGGCAAACCCAGGCTAAACCTGTTCTGGATGGTCCACTCCTTGATCCTTTGCTCTGGCTGAACATTACATTTAATGGGATATGATGTATTTTGTAGTCTATAGCAGCATTTCTGAGTATTTCTAACACAAGCAAAGGAAAAAGGGAATGTCTGAAATAAACTGTAAATGAAAATCAGTGCTGTCAGCTGACACCTGAATCGTCCACTAGCAAAAAGTAGCAGTTCCTCTTATTGCCAGCAAAGAGGTCTGTGCTTTTGACAAGAAGAGTCCTTGATGTTAATTTCAGCTGTCTGTACAAATGGTTGCACCAGGCTAAGCAACCTGCACAGAGATCCAAAGGTGGCAAGTATCTTAGTACAAAGCTCTGGCAAGGCACTTTTCACAAGCTCTGGACTGATGATAGCAGCTTTATCTTGGAAATTGGGATACTCTGGGTTACAATTTGTTTCTCTTTCCTGTGAGCTAATAGCTTGCATAAATATCTAAACATAATATTATATTAAAAAAACAAATCTGTATTTATTATTATTATTATTATTATTATTATTAACTTCAGATATGAGACGTGCTGAAGTACAGGGAGTCATGTGACCCAAAGGTCACCCAGAATGTACTACACAGTCAAAGCATGTATACCACAGGAGCTCTGTTAAGGACAGTAGCAATAAGAAGAGCAGGCCTTATTACCAGAACTCATCAATACCAAGCTGAGGACAAGGACGGGTTTCACCTGGTCCAAAAAGAGGTAAGAGCCAGGGTTGAGGAGCAGTGTGCAATCCAGGTAGTGAAAGTATAAACCAGCAGAGTACATGGACAAGATGGGAACAGGCACTGGATTAGAAAATCTACTGGTCCAAGTTTTGGAAGGCTAGGCCCTTCTACAGAAAGTGTCTAAAAGAGTCTCTCTATGACTAACCTTCCAAGCGCTGAGGAAATTTTGATTCACTGCCATTTCCCTTGTACCTCAGGAAAGAACACTGGAGTACATTCTTATCTGTTGCCCCAAGGCACTAGATGAAGATCACCCCCACTGGCAGCATGACCAGGTGAAGACTGTTGCTGACACTATCTGCAGCGCTAAACACCAAGCCATGTGCCGCCAATCATTAAGGGAGACAGTAGCATGTATCAGAGAAAGAGTAAAGCCCCAGCCTACTTTTGACCAGAACGCTACATGACTTGCAGATGAGGATCAATCTGGTGACTCAACTCACAGAGATAACATCACAGAAACCATCCTGCGACCATACACTGTGTTTCAGAAACATCAAAGTAGGTGATCATACTGGAACTCACTGTGTCCTAGGAGGAGAAAATGGAAGAAGGTCAAAAAAGGAAGACAAATATTCAGACCTAGTAGATGAGTGCAATAGAAAGGGATAGAGAACATGATGTGTACTTATAGACATGAGCTGCAGAGGCTGTGCAACTCAGTTGATGTGTAAGGTCTATAGTCTCAGTTGATGTGTAAGGTCTATAGTCTCTGTCGATGTGTAAAGTCTATAGTCTC
>JAOXYF010000007.1:866676-877675 GCA_028565775.1 Sternarchorhynchus goeldii | reverse complement strand
TGATGTGTAAGGTCTATAGTCTCAGTTGATGTGTAAGGTCTATAGTCTCTGTCGATGTGTAAAGTCTATAGTCTCAGCTGATGTGTAAGGTCTATAGTCTCAGTTGATGTGTAAGGTCTATAGTCTCTGTTGATGTGTAAAGTCTATAGTCTCAGCTGATGTGTAAGACCTATAGTCTCAATTGATGTGTAAGGTCTATAGTCTCAGTTGATGTGTAAGGTCTATAGTCTCAGCTAATGTGTAAGGTCTATAGTCTGAGCTGATGTGTAAGGTTTATAGTCTCAGCTGATGTGTAAGGTCTATAGTCTCTTGGGCAGACAAGAGGAAGGCCATCAGAGCCATCAGAGAGGCAGCAGGAAACGGTCTCTAGATAGCTGTTGATCAAAAGAAGTGATGCGTAGGCGTATGCTCTTGGACACAAGATGAATACTTGGATTGTTGCCTGGAAAACGGTATCACCCCAGTGACGTCATTGATGATGTGTCCAAATGAATAATTTTATGCATTTTTTAACAATCATATGTATAATTGCGAAATGTAATTACAGTAGCATTGGCAGGATCTCCTTTTCTCTTTCTCTACATCTGTCCTTTAAATAAGGCAGTTTCTTCTAATAGTTTTTTTTAGATAAAGTGATATGATAATAATATTAACATGGTCTATGGGAGCTGAACCCCCATTTAATCACTATTCAACTACTTGAGTCGTCAAGTCAAATGAGTGAATTTGAATGGCAATTACAATGTTCAAGAGATCATATCTGCTTTGTTGATGGGACTTTTTTTGGAGCCTGTGCTGCAGTTATGCAGAGTATCTGGGGTTATATAAGCAATCTTCAGAATGATAAGCAATCTTCAGAATGGGTCACCCTGACAAACACTGGTGTAGCAGGAAGTTGTCTGTGCTGCTAAACTGCAGAAAGAAAAGTTACAAAAATAGAAGCAGCTTACTTTCTTGCGGTTTGCAATACAGAACTACATAGAGATATAATCTAGGTATGAAACCACAAGATAACAATACTAATACTTCTACTACTACTTCTAATGATCATCACAATAAATTTATTGTCATGGCACAATATATAAATTCAAGAACTAAGTGAGTTCAATTCAGTGTATGATACAAGTGAAATCTATCTGCCTGAACTCTATCTGTTCTAAACAGAGAGGACGTTTATCGTACATTGCTGATCATCCTAACACATCCAAACACTGTCACAAGAAAGCGTACCCCCGCCGCCCACCCCACCCCACCCCACCCCAGAGACCTCTTGGAAATTAGCATAAAAAGATTCAAGAAAAGAGAAGCAGGTAGTTTATTTTAATGACTGTTGAGCAGCTTATTGAGAGAGCGCAGTAGGCGGAACTACTGGACGTCTACTTCTAAAGTGACGGCAGCGGCAGATGTCCGCTCCACCCAGGACTGGAAACTCAGAAAAAAACTTCCTTCATCTCACACTGTATCGCCGCATCATTTCACATTACGGAAACGTTTCAGCGGTGTGGGCGGTTCACCAAACTTTTAAAACATTTTTAAAAGCTTAACCATTCTCAGAAGAAAGCCAAATAATTCTCGCGGCAAGAGGTAACTCGAGCAAGACCATTTCAAAGAGTTGCGTGGAAATTTAACGGGCCATGTAAGACTTATCGGAAAGTATAAATTGACCAAGCATCATGAAGCAGCATTCGTTCAGGACAACGGTCCAAATGGCTGTCCTGAGTTTGTTTGTGTTTTTTCAGGTAGGTCACTTTCGCATGGGTGAAGGGTGGCGATCTCTGACTGGCAAACAATGAGTCTATAGCACCAGTTAACGTTTCGAGTATTACACCTGTTACATCAGGCATTTGAAATGATATGCTAGGTTAAATCTTTTCAGTTTTGTGTTTCCTGTATAAAGCCCTAATTTGTCAACATTTATGTGTTTCTGTTTAGGATAAAGCTAACGATATAGTATGCATTTAACAACTGTATAGGACCGGTCCTGGACAGAGTAATTTTAACTCCATGGCTTTTATCAGTAATCTGTAGCGTCCATTATTATTTCATGTTCCTCATGACGTGATGAAAACTAACCAAAAAAAGTTATCAGGAGAAGTCGCATAAATGTTTATGTAAATGTGGCAGCTTTGATAACGTGTGAGTTTTGCTCAGGACTGCGTATAGAACTTTGCCACTGAAGCAGGTCGAAAGGACGCAGTGCTCTCTGAGACATTAATATAATTTTAGGCTGTTGCAGAGGTTGCTCAAATCCGTCTCAAATAAGGGAACTGAAACATTTTAAATACAGTGGTTAGCTGCATAGTCCCCTAAATGAGTACATAATACATTTCCATTTCCATCAAACATATATATTTAATCAGTATTGGCACTATACAATTCTGTGTTTTTATGTTTCTCAGAAATGTTTCTACATTTCAGCGACATCTGAATACATTTCTTGATTAATATAACTTTTTTACACATTATTTTTTTTAATTCTCTCTCTATTTGAGGGGGAAAAAGCTACATATAAAAACATCTTGTTCTGTGTTCCCAATGAACAACAAGAAATGCTTTCAGATAAAATCACTTGTTCTAAAAATGACAACTGTGAACTGAGATTGTGATAACTGAAGTTGCTTTGTGATTATAGTGGGAATGTGTCTGTCGGATTCCCAGGAATCTATCCGTATTTTTATAAGCCACTGCAGTTCTTGTGCTGTGGATTAGGAGTACTGAAAGTAACCTAAGAAAAATATGTGTGTGCTTTTAAACCATAGTGGAATATATACTTTTCTGATTAATAAAATGTGAGGCCTGGAATTGAGATTTTTACACCACTGAAAGGAGACTTTTGGAGGTAGTTTTGTTTATTTGTATATTTTTGGGATTTTATTGCAAATATCATGTCTTTCATGACTTGAGTCACATTATAGGAGTGAAATAGTACTGTATGGTCACAGTGGGCCCTTTGGAAGTAGACAGACAGGCGGTGTGTCAGAATGGTATAACTGTGATTATGACAATCTATGCTCTTAAAATGGAGGGCATTAAATAGATTAATCATCAAACAGATTAATCTCCGTCTAAAATGTTTTCTCAGGTTCATTAAGACTATACAAGGTATCAGTACATATACCAAAATACTAAAACCGATTTATGTTTGGTTCTTTTTTCCCATTTGCATGTGTAATTCATGTGCAATATCAAAGATCCAGGTTGATTTTAAATGACAAGAAATTAAAAGTTTAACTAGTATTGCACGGACTGGTAACCTTTTAACCTGATCCAGGATTACACTCTATTGCTTAAATCACAGTGTTAAATATTATGTACAAACAACAAAATTCCCTTAGCCGCCCTTAGACCAGGCTCAGATGTTTTGGGATCACTGAGATGGGTGGTAAAAATTCTCACAAAGTTCTTTTTTCCCCTGTGTTTCTCGTTTTACACTTTCCTGGGTGGATGCTGCACCTCCCTGGGTGGATGCTGCCTTGCAGATCCCCTAACTGAGTTTTAAAAATAATGTCAAAAATGTCTGCTTGAATAGCAAGCAAAAGAAATGCTTGTTAACTTTCTTTCAATAGCAGCCATCATTTATCTTCTGGTGTGTGCCTCATGAAAGAAGTATCACATCATTATGTTCGACTGAGTCTTTCAAAGACCATAAAGAGGGTTTTACCTGTATTTATTTTTACCTTTTACATGTATGTATTTTGTAAGCTATGTATTCATGTATTTGCTATTTAGGTCATATGAGCAATAAGACATATGTGTAGAAATGATCTTCTATTGCACCAAGAAGAGTCAAAATGTGACTATGATGATTTAGTGGAATTTAGTAGAAGTTTTATGGGGATCTCATCTGTTTTCTAAAGATGGAGTCTTTCAATTTCTTCTTTATATTAATTCCTGAGTATGACAGTTATATAACAGTTCATGGGTTGTCAATAGTCCATGATGTAGTGACCAGGTACACTGCTTTGTGTAAATTCTCTTTAGAAGGTTGTTGTTACTCAAAGAATAAAACTAAAGTAAACAAAAGACAAAGATGAATAAAGAAGAAACAACACAGTCATTTATATTTTAGACTTGATTTGTTTTTTATTATACTGACTGAGACATTTGCATATAAATATGCATTCATCATTTGCATAATTGTCTCTTATCTATTAACATAAGGTTTCAACAGAACAGAACACACATTTCAATTGAATATGAATCTGTAGGCTACAGCAGAAACATTTCACATTTGTAAAGGGGGAGAAAATCTGTTGTGTCTCTTGTCTCTATCAGAGATCCATGTAGTTGTTTTCAAATGAGTTCAGTTGTAATGACATCACACATTTCAAGCAGCCATTTGAAACACACACACATGTAATTATTTTTGTCCTTCACTTAATACTGACTTATATGACTAATAGAATCTTTTTGAGTGTTGGGACAAGCAGTATAGCTGTTTACAGTAATAGGAAGCTTAGAGTTGGGTTCTTTTATTTTGGTTCTCTCAAAGTCCAAAGTGCTGCTAATGATTCATATTTTTGGAAGCAATATATGTAAAGCAAATTGCTGTTTATCTAAAGATTAAACAAACCACAGCTATTCTGGGAATTAGTCTATTTGCATGCCATAGAGCTAACTAAGTACCTGCAGCATCAGACCCGATGTTTGTTTGTTTTATGAGCATTCTCACAGTTTTCTCTAGTTTTAGTGGAGAGGTGTGTAGTGCTCACAAGACTGTTTACAGTAGTATGCAGTGTAATATGCTTGCTACAAATACCAGGGAAAAGTGGTAAATGAAGGGTATCGACTAAACATTGAATCACAAGGAAAAGAAAATGTGTATATTTTATTAGCTTCACACTTAAACTAATATGGTCATTTAGATGCAAATGTATTAGATGTGATTTCAATATAGGAAAGCAGTGTTTCTGCAGCTCAAGTAGACATGAGTGTTACAAATTAGTAGTTTAGCATGGAGTTTTCTGACAGTACTGTTTTTTATTCCGATATTTGTTTTTAACCAATCGTGTTAAACATATTTATGACACATTCTTATAACCAACCATGTTAAGTTGTGATGACGGCAATGAGGGAGGGGAAGGCGAGGTTGCAGGGAAAATAATGGTTCAATGGGAACTGCAGACAAACAGCGAACCACAGAGCAGTCAAACATAAACGACAGCAACAGGCTGTAGCTAGCTAGCTACAAAACAAAGTATACTTGCAAAAGGCTTTCATAAAGGCTGGTCTTTCACAGGGCAGTCCGCAGGCTCGGTAGTCCTCAGACAAGTGACTGTGCAGCAATGGGTTAGCGAGACCTGTGGGCTTATATGCAGAGGTGAGATGATTAGTGGAGATTGAAGTCAGCTGTAGGTGATAAATGGGCGCGGCGCCGGGTCTGCGTGCCCCGCGTATTTCATATTTTACTGTTTAAATAGGAATAGGATGTGGTTTTGCAAATATTTCCCAATTCATACCATTCAGTTATGATAAGATTAATATATTTTGAGAGTCTATAGCAGATATATCAATTTCCTATATAGAGATCAGATCAAAGATATTTGCAATTAAAAGACTATATTAGTTTAAGTGTGAAGCTACACACACATATGTTCTTTTCCTTGTGATACAGTGGTTAGCGGATCTCCCAAGTCTTCTGTCCACAACATTTATCCATCATGCCTGAAGTCGGTCGATTTTGCAAAATTACTTCACCATTCATGGTTTAGATGTAAATAAAATCATTAAGAATGTTTTGGTCTGAAACGTGCCATTCTTGAGAAACTGCCAGAACTGCTCACAGTAGTTGTACTAGGAACCAGACATTATGATGTCTACACTAAAAATACAAGGGAAGATTATAAGAAAGCATGTGTATAATAGAATTATTTTACTTGACTCTGAATGTATCATGGATGTTTTGACCCATAAGTGGATTAAGCACATTATAAGTGTCATAAAGGAGTGTTGTCGTATTTATATTAAAAATATAAAAATTCTATTTGCTATCTAAATGACACCATGGATGTACATGTGTCTTCTAATTTTCTTTAGCTGACAAATATGGTAAAGTGATGTAAATTTAAAAAATGTGTTTTTTTGGGGTACTATTTCTTCCGCTTGTGCCATAAGCTGGTGTTGTTATGGTTACCATGCCACAGAACGTTTTCTGAGGAGAAACATTACAGTTCCCCTGTATTATCTGTTATCACAATAAACAACTTCCACACAAACTGCCGACCTGAAACCAAAACACAAGTAGTGAAGGTTCATTTTTGCTTCATGTCCATTTTAAAAGATAATGAAGAAGTATTTATTTGTTGAAAGCTAAATGCCTTGTACAAATAGCACAGTTATGTCATCCACAAATCAGTATATTGTGACGGCCAGCCGGAGGGAGCAGAGGCATACGCTACTGGAAACATGCTGTACGTTTATTAGCAGGGTAGTTGCCAGTGGCGCATAAGACACAAAAAGCAATAACAAACGCACACGAGCGTATGCGCCAAGCAAAGACCGGGCAATCCCGGGAAGGCTGTAGCCAACCAGCGAGAGAAAGACCAAAACAGCGTGTGAGACGGACAGAGGCTGAGTATAGTCTGTAAGGGTAGCTAATGCACAGCACTGACTGAACAGTGCTGTGGTGCTTTGTAGTCCTTGGCCTGATGAGCCGCAGGTGTCTTCAATAGGCTGGTGATTGGGAACGAATCAGCCTGGGATTGGTGGGCGTGGCCAGTAGGTTGGGTGTCCGCCTCGACGTGACACATGTACAGTATATATGGGCTGATTTTATATATATATGGACTATTCTATAGTCTATTCTATTTTGACTGAACTGAAGGGAAAGTTAATTGTTTTACATTTACAGCATTTAGTAGGTGTTCATGTCCAGAGTGACTTACAATAGTGCTTTGTAGTAGCCATGGAAAAAATGCTAGATTTTTGGGCAAGAGTCTAAGGATACTATTAAGCAAGAAGTTTGTCAGAGATTATTTCTGGATAAAAGCTTGTATTCTGGTGTTCTGTTGCTGCTTCCCAACCAGCAATTGCTCCCCGGCATGAGGAATTGTACTTGTGATTTTTGCTGTGTGACCCATTGCAGACAGTACCTTTATCTTCTGGTCGTAAATGTGTACCACTGTAATAGAATCATTGCATAATTAACCCAAGCTGCTAGGCCTTTCCTAGAGATTATACAGTTGACACTAAAATGTTGTCTTTCACATATAGAGTTCTAGAGCCACAGGCTAAAAGAAAAGTCTCATTTCAGCAGTGTAAATATATGTGCTGACTACTCATCTATTCTGCTCTCTCAGATGTGTGCCTTTCACGGTTCTGTTCAGGGCTGTATGTGATTTTTCGTCTTAACTAAATCAATGGGTTCTGTTGGCAGTGTTGGTTGTTTTAATGGTTTGAGATGGATGATAGGGTTTTTTTGTAGTGTAGAGCTAATAAAAGAATGCATAATAATTAAGAATTGTTATAGTTATTGCACACATTCGCAGTAATCTTTTTGAAAATGCTATTTTTGGATGAACATTATGTACTGCCCATTCTGTGACCTTCATAATGAATAGTGCAGTGAAATGGAGACATGGCAGTGCTTAGGAACGGCATCACAAGCGGACAGGACAGACTGCAAATCCCCTTGACAACGGTCAGGGTGGAAAGTGGCAATTGTGACCTCAATGTGTAGTTTTTCCTGCTCCCTGAGTTCCAAGGCTAATCTTGTCACAAAAAGAATTATGCCCATTTAAGGACTACAGTTTTAAGACTTGGGCCAAAATTAATCTGCCTATTCAGATCATTGTTCTGCTAATGACACTTATATGCAGTGAATGGGACTTGCCCAAAGTTGTTTTGAAAGCAGCTAAACAGAACAGAATGTCATGGTGGAGTTTAATATTTACCGGTTTAGTAACTAGCAGATGACATACCTCACTGGGTGACGCTCTTGGTATGTTTATAAATGCCTTTCCAGCCTTGTTTCCATTAATGATTAAAGCCAAAGAGGGTCTCTCTTGTGCTTGATAAGGAAGCTGTTATATATTGGTTACAGTTTCACCTGAGTGAGGATTTTAGGTGCTACATAAGCAGCATATTACAGTATCTCTGTTTAAAGAACAGCTTTGCTTCCCTATTCCAGACTCTGAAATCTTCTGGAATTACAATGTCACATTTGAGTCACGCCAGTGTTTTTTTTTACAGTGATGTTTAAAATAATATTTGCCATAAGGCAGCTTTACAGAGTGTAGGCCTTGGGGAGAAATATACTTATTTAAGGCATTTCCTCTTTTTTTGCACCATAGTTTACTTTTATTGTAAAACATGTTTTGTTATATATGTTCTGTAATTATGCTTGTAACATCTCTTTAGTAACTGTGAACAAGTTTGGATTCTTTTTATATTTTGAAAAGAAAGGACTTTCTAATATGTCCAGCACTAATTCAAATAACTTAAAGAATTATCAGAGAAGACCATTCCCATGACTTGCCCCTGGGAACTATATCGTTCTTTTAAGTAACATAGCATTAATGTCAATTCACTATTTTTCTAATGTTTATCTATATGTTAAGCTGCATGTTAATATAAGCACTGTATGATGCTGTAATGCATTAATTACCTGAAAGTAGGTAGGGATACTGCAAAAATCTGCTATTAAGGATGAGTAGAACTTTAAGGGTTGGTTTCCTCAACATTGTTTACGATATGCAGTATCCATGGAAAATCACCATTAATTTTTATATTAATTTGGGTCTAAGTCTTCCTGTGTCACATATGACTTAATAAAAAGTGAGAAATTAAGAACAACACATTACATTCTTAATTTCACACTTTTAATGAAAAAAGGAGAAATTAAAATGTTTTTCTCTTTTAATTACATTTGTTTGTAATTACCTGAATTATCTTTGATCTGGGTAAGTTATTTATGTCACAGTATGCTCTCATAGTTGAGTTTATTGCTCCATTTCTCTTTCTGCACAGAATACAAGTTACGGGATCTCATCCACAGTCAGCAGTACAGCTGCTACAAATGAAAATCAAACAGCGTTCCATTTGTCCAGCACTACTACATTCAGTACAAATGCAGTAACAACATCCACGTTCAGTACTAATGCAAAGGGTGGAAGTGAAACAGTATCCACTTCACCTGCATTCAACAATGCTACAGTCACTTCAACATCACCCACATCCAGCACTTCTGCAAGAGGGTCAACATTAGGAGCAATAACGGCATCTACAGTTACTGCCAGTCCAATGAATACAAGTAAGTCCTACAGTGTAGTTATTCTACCATGCTATTCATTTGGAACACTGTGACCAACAGATTTTCTCCTACTGACATCTAAAAGAGCAGCTTGGAACTGACTGCATCTAGAAATCTAGGTTTTTGTGTATTATAAAAACATTTTTTGGTGTTTTAATGAGACTAGCAGTAAAGAACAATTGTTAAGGGAATCTGTCATCATGGCTGATGCTAACTGTTGATACACAAATACCTGAGGAGCAAAAGAACATTACATTTATCATTAACATTATATTTACCAATGTCCCAGAGGCCTGTGAAGTGGAAGATCAATTTCAGTTGTAAAATAACCAAGGCACTCTGAGAACCACATACCCAGGGCCACTCTGAGAACCACACACAAGCTCTAAGCATTGTGTTAAACCTCTAAGTAAAAAATACAAATAAAAAACATGACAAATTATAGGATCACATGGAATACAGGTCATTTAGCTGTAAAAAGACTGGAAAACCCTCCACTCTCTTTAGCTGTTGGCATATATAGCTCAATAGCCCCATCTTCTGTCAGACAAAGCTATCACTCCAGAATGATTTCCCAGCAAAACTTTACTTATGCAAATATCTCACATCCCTTAATTTATATATCATGGATTATTTGTGTTCTGCAGCCTTCATCTGTAGCTGACATTTCAAGATAACTACATAACTTGGGGGCGATAGCCAAATGCTCATGTTCATGTGCCCAGATTTTAGTATATGACTACATATCTCACATGCATGATACTGTTGTTCAAAACCATGTGATTTTAAAACCATCCTAGATCTTGGGATTTTTTTGATATACAGAATTACATACAAGGACATACAAGGATGCCTAAGCATTGGCTCATCTTGGGCTATAATTGCTGATTTGAAGAAATGGCGAGTTTAGATAGTACACCATTCAGAGTTCAGATAGTACACCATTCAGAGTTCAGATAGTACACCATTCAGAGTTTAGATAGTACATCATTCAGAGTCTTTTGCACAGCTGGCCGGAGGAACATAATCAGATATTCTCATTGTTTTATGAGAATCTCACCGCTTACAGGGAGTTAGAGGCTACATTATCATGTATATGTACGTTCATCGGTAAACATTTCAACATTCACTTATCTTTCATAGCATCCGCTCTGGCTGCCAGGAAATGGTTTTTGTTGCCATTCACTTGTTCTTGAATGCAAATTTCAGTATTTTACACAAGACTAGGTAAATGTTTTAAATCACCTAGTACATTCTCTAAATAATTTTATTATATGGGGGCATTATATCCCCTTGCTGATCAAAACATCGTGATTTACTAGAAATAACATGTCAACTGTGCTCCTAACTTAAAACTTGCTCTATGGGAACAGTTCCTCCTATTAAAGAGCCAGTGTACTGTACTAATACTTGGGACTTAGACAACTGTAAAATAACTAATTAACTAAACTCTTCTATGTCTTATGTGTGTGTGTGTGTGTCTATTTCAGATCTAGATGTAACAAAAATTACTGTCAGTGGCAGTAACACTTCATCTGTGGCTTTAATGTGGAATTTTTCAAATGGTAACACACACACACACACACTGTTTATAAATACAGCTCTGGAAAACATTAAAAGACCATTGCAAATTTATTTGACTATTTATAGGTATATGTTTGAGTAAAATGAACATTGTTAGATAGATAGATAGATAGATAGATAGATAGATAGATAGATAGATAGATAGATAGATAGATAGATAGATAG
>JAOXYF010000007.1:856317-866576 GCA_028565775.1 Sternarchorhynchus goeldii | reverse complement strand
TAACATACCTGAGTTCTGTTTTCGCTTAATATGACACGGGCTATTGTGGAAACTCAACAACGGCGTTGTTCTGCAGCGTTGCCGTGTAGATCTTTATATAGCAAGATTAAAGGATTTCTAGAAATCTTTAATGAATCTGTTTGAGAACCTGGTGCAAACTGATCCATTCATGATAAATGTAAGCAATTTTCCAACACTTTTGCCTCTCACACAAAGGAAGGGAAGGGCAGTCTGTAGGGCTTTTGGCTTATACAAGAAAGTTTGAAGAAGTTGTAATGGTATTCGAAACAAGTCAGTTGATCATATACACAGGTTTTAGAAAATTCTCTTTTTAAATTTGATCTTCAGAGCAGCCTAGGCTTTCCTAGGAGGCATTCCTTTTAGTTCACAGAACCTCATGCTCTTTTTGGTTATTGCACTGGATAGGGCAAGTGTGTGTGCCCTATCTGTAAAGTTTTATCTGAACGTTTGTTACTGATGTATTTTAGATTTTTTTCTTTATTTCATAGTTTTTAGCATAGATTTGTGTTTTTCTATCTTGTGCTCTCAGGAGACTTTCAAATAATATTTGGCTCCCAATAAGACAACTGTTACTTTGCAATATATTGGAGCTAATACAGCATAGCTTTGTATAATTGAAGCTTACCTCATGTTCTCCGTTCACATGAATTTAACGAATTTTTAAAAATATCACATATAATACCACACAGGATCAAAACTTTTTTTGTTGCAATATGCAATAGTTTCACTTGCTTCACATTCTACACACACTGAGCATTCATAAAAGTGATGTGCTTGTAGATTTGAGAAGTTTTAAGGTTTTAGAAGTGTTTTCTATTGAGTATTTTTAATTGTATTTTAAATTTAATCTCTTCCCACAGAGCCAGACATCATCAGAGATCTCATTCTTGGTGAAATCACATCATCATCTGTATATCTGAAATGGGGTGAACCAATAGGAGAAAGATCTTTATTCAGAGTGAACTGGACTAATGACAGCAACACTTGGAATAAAATTACAACTACGGAAAATTTCACTAATGTTACTGGCCTCATGCCTGGATTTAATTACTCATTTAAAGTCTTTGTTATTGCTGCTGATAAATCAACAGAAGGAAATTCAGTTGACCTTTCCATGTGTACAAGTAAGTTTCACAGAATTAAAATATGAGTGGTATTATCATGTGATAGTCTTTCACATTCAATAATGACTATTTTGCTATGTAACTATGATTCCTCAAGATGCAAGTCCTGTTCTTAATTACAAATGTGAAGCACAAAATCGCACAGCTTTGCTGAAGCTGACATGGATGAATCCCCTGGGAAACAACCATGGCTTCAATATCAGCCTCAATGGGGTAACTCGCGGCCCCTTTCCGTCATGCCCATCTGTCTGTAATAACAATATCTCAGATCTTCAATACAACAAGAAATATGATCTGAGTATTATAACCCTTGGATGTGGAGAAAGTGGGATATTGAATTTTATGTGTACAACAGGTTATACTGGTATGTGATTTAAATGGTTTCTGTTTCATTCTCTACAAATCATATTTGTAATAGGTAGTTAATGTGATTTTAAAAAGTGTGAAACCAATAGACCCAAAGTATTATTTAATATACGCAAGAAATGAATTAAATTTACTTATGTTTCTGTCTTTCAAGAGCCACCAGTTCCCATTCCATTACATATAAAAGTCATAAATAGACATCAGACAAAAGTAACAGTTCAATTCAATGCCAGTGTTCTGAATGAATCTAATGGCCCAATTGAAGCCTATGGTGTTCTGTTATCAACTGAAACTGGTAAGATGTCTTGCCAATTTTTTGTTGTTGTTGTTTTGAAGAATGGAAAAATTATGCATTGAATTTTTCTCATAATCATTTTCTTATATTTTGTATGCTGAATTTAGGCAATAACTCCCTCAGTTTTCTGACAAAAACCTATAGTGACTGGATGAATGATATGGGTACAACTTATCTCACAGTTTTGAAAAAAAATAAACTTTCCAGAAGTAGTGCAAACAGTATCATTGAGGTGGACATAGGAAGTGACGATGCAGATTCAATCAATGGTACAATTTACACAAATGGACCTTTGGATACCCAAAAGCATTACAGGTATGTCAGAAGACTATTTAGAAGCTTTTTACCTGAAGTAATCCAGGGACAAAAAAGAATAATAATCACATTTGTCAATTTATAGTTTATTAATTTGTATATTCCAAGAGAAAATAAATTATTTATTAGTTGGAAGTAGTATTTACTTTTCCCACTGTTTGGCATTTTTCTCTTTGCAGTGCAGCACTTGTTCAGTTCACCTACTTGAAGATCAGTAGAGGACTTGTGGACATCTCACAATCATTTGTCTCTATTACGACGTTTGTCCCACTGATGGATCCAGGTAAATATTTTTACAAACCTTAATAAACAGAGCTCAGTTTCTCAAAAGATATTTTTAAGATCTTCTTAAAATGCACTGCTTAGGCAAAAACAGTAAATAATCAATTAGGAGACTCTTGAGTGTTTTGATGATCAAACCCTCACATTTAATTTTAATTCTGTGTAGAATCAAACAACATTCTTTCCATTGCTTTGGGGAGTCTGTTTACCATGATCCCGGTTATCATCATTATCTTGGTCCTCATTATAAAGAAGAGGTGAGCAGGCATGTGAATCCTTCAATCCATGTCGTGTCATTAACAGATGTATATGTGTAGTATTATTTATTTACACTGGAGATCAAAATTAGAGAACAATATATGAACACTTTTTTCAGAAATATTGTAATCTACATTGATCAACATTTGAAGCATTTTTCGAAGGGGTACACCATGCCACTAGATGAGTGTTTTACAAAACAACCAAAGTATATCAACATGAAACCTTATTTTGCAAAAAACTTGATGATCATAATTGGAGAACAGCAATGACTGTAGCACAGAGAAAGATTACAACTAAATTTTCTGAAGGTCAAAACAGTCAGTAATCAATAGAAAGTGTACAGGCCTTTGCTTTGAATGACTTCAGTGCATCTGCGTCCACAGGACATCAATAGTCTCTCACAGTGTGATTTTGGTCCATTCTTCTTCCAGTCTCTTCTACAGTTCTGTGACTGTTGTGGGTTCCTTGGCCATAACTTTCTAGAGGTTTTCTATTCTATTGGGATCAGGACTCTGGGATGGCCATTTCATTGTTTCAGTGTTTTCAGTTTCAAGGAACTGCTTTACCCATTTTGCTGTGACAGGGGGCATTGTCCTGCATGAAAATTGCTGGCTGATTGAGTGATGAACGCAAGGAAGCAACCATGTATTGAAGAAGGTTCTGATACACACTTGCATTCTTCTATGTAGCTGTATGAGAGGTCCAACTAATGCTGCCGAAAACATTCCCCAAACCATGACACTTCCTCCTCCACCTTTCACTGATTTCTTTACACAATTTGGGTTCAAACTTTACCCAGTTTGTCGAACATAATATTTCCCATCAGACCCAAATCAATTAAACTTGCTTTCAGCAATAAAATGAACTCTGGACCACTTCTCTGTCCACACAACATGGTCCTCTGCAAAGATGAGTCTAGCTTTTTGATTCTTTCTGCTAATGAAAGGTTTGGTCACTGCAGAGTGGGCTTTCAGTCCAAATGCTCTTAAACGTTGAGGCACTATATGACAAGACAGATCCTTACCCTGTTCAGTGCTGAACTGGTGAGCGATTCTAGCTGCAGTGTTGAACCGATTACCCATGTAGATTCTCTGCAATTTCCTGTTCTCTCTTGCATTTGTTTTTCGTGGGCAACCAGCCTTCTTGATAGACTTGAATGAGTTTGTGATGTTGTAAAGATGCAATATTCTAGAAATCACAGATTTTAAATGACCAACTTCTCTTGCTATGGATGACAGGGTCATCCCTTTGACCTTCATCTGGAAAACCTGCTGCTGGTGGGTTTCAGTCACTTTGGAACGGCTCACCGTTTTTGCAAAGTCAGAGAAACTGGAACATTAGGTTTCCAGTTAAATAAGATTTGGCAGATAATTAAGGAAATTAGCACCAGCTACCAGATTAACACCAATGCAGGTATCTTGCAGGTATCTGAAACTTACCATCTTGCAGGTATCTGAAAGTGTTAACTAATTTTGATAAGTGTTCTTTTTCAATTATATCATTTAAGTTTTTATGCTAAGCTTTAGAACACACAATTTATGAAGTAAGCTTAAAATACTGCTATTTCATTCCTGTTAGGATCATTTCACATCAGACTACAAAGTGACCTTGACATTTAGGAAATTGTGTGTTGTTCTCTAATTTTGATCTCCAGTATATAATAAAATACTCTGTTATTACAGGATTATTAATATAAAAGACTCAGTTATTACAGCTGAGACTTATTACAGGACCTACAGGACTTACACAACCTACGTAACAAGATGCAGCTGTAAAATTATCGTGATTTGGCCTTCTTACAATTTTTTATGTCTTTTAACAAAGTTAGTTTATAGGTCTTTATTTGGCATGTTTAGCACCTTCCAAACATCACTGCAATTGACAACTTGTCAGCAAGAGGGCATCAGTGTACTTTGAGTATTACTTTGTGTGCTAATGCATTTTTGTCTTTTTGTCTCAGGCGAACAAAGAAGAATGAAACAGAAATTCCTGTAAACACTATAAGGTGACCCTTCAGTATTACAGCTTGATATGAAATTATATGAATGAACTGTTTTTTATATATATATATATATATATATATATAAATGAACATATTTATTCTCTTTTCTTATTTTCATAGGAATAAGGTGTAAGTACACTTCCTTAACAAAATCTGATGCACAATAGATATCACTACAAATACATTGACAACAAATACTGCATGCAGCTGTTATACTAATTGCTATATCAGTCATATGAGTCACTGTGTTTTATCTTCTGGTATGCAGTAGCATTCCTGTGCGAGTAGAGGACTATGAGAGTTACTTCAAGAAACAGCAAGCAGATTCAAACTGTGGCTTCGCTGAAGAGTATGAGGTGTGGAAGACATTATAATTACTGTCTGCTTACATTTATGCTGTGTAAGAAAACAGTGAGGCTGACATTGTTTTTTGTCCGTTTTTATTTAAAAGAAAACAAAACTAGTGACGCGATAGCAGCTGCACAATTTGGGACCTTTTGAGAACAGTTATAACCCTATGAAGAATTGAAGAATAGTATTGCTTCAAGAACAGTTATAACCCTCTGAAGAATAGCAGAATAGTATTGCTTTGTGTACATTCTTTCCACATGCAAAACACACAATGCCTTTATTAGATGTTATAATCTATGCAATCTCTTGGAATGTGAGTTTTTTCTACACTCATAACAAATGACACACTCTTAATGAACTGACTGCAGTAAATCTCTTGGAGCTGATCTAGGAAATATACTCCTGCCCTGTTAGTCTGTATATGCAGCAATTATACTTCAAGGTTCTACAGTTCTCTTTTGACTCAGAAATTTCCTCATTCCTCAAAAAAGAGAGAGAGAGAGAGAGGTGAAGAAAGATCCTTCTATACAGCAATCTATATCCTTCTATGATAATTAAGCCATTGGATGCCACCCTTATAACTGTTGGAATACAATGATTGTAATATGTGTGAGCAGTGAATAAATTTAATAAGGTAAAAGATGTCACTTTTTTTGAACATGTGAGTTTAAAGTGTCAATTATTTTCATCTGTAGGATCTCAAAGTTGTTGGAACTGCTCAGGCCAAGATTAGTGCCCTTGCCCTGGAGAACAAAGGGAAGAATCGCTACAATAATGTTCTACCTTGTAAGCATAATTACTTCTTATTGTCCTTTAAATCAGGACTATTACTTTTATTGTCAATATTACTATTATTATTATTATTATTAGTAGTAGTAGTAGTAGTAAATGTAGCAGTTGTATTAGGGTACAAGAAGTACTATGATAAGGATCAACAAAGATGTCTAAAGTTTAAGGTAAATTTCATTATTACTTTCAAGTATTGTTATGTTTCTCACAAAAGGCCTATGTTTGATTTTACATTACTCTTAGATGATTTCTCTAGAGTCAAGTTGTCAATACATGGCAGCACATTTGATGACTACATCAATGCAAACTACATTTCAGTGAGTTGGTGTTTACTTCTATGAACATTAAATGTCCAAAAACATTAAGTGCCCAGCAAGCATCGTCAGTATGTGTCTTTTGTATTTTTGTTGTCTTTATTGTTTGTAAGGAACAATAGTGGTTTTACAGCTCATTAGCTTTGTCTGTCAGAAATGATTCAGAGTTTTCTTTTGCCCAAATGCCAATTCTAAAAAGACCTTTTGTACATTTTAAAGTAGCTAATTTGCTGGTTCACTAACATCAATACACTCTGTGTCAGAAGAAAGCCAAATTCTTTACAGTGTAACTGTGGTGTATGTGAAGCACTTGGGATAAATAGGACTTTTTGTCATTTTATTTTTTGGTTCTTTTTCAATTCTGATTTAATCTGAATTACAGAATTTAATTGCCATTGTTTTATTTTCAAATTATGCTGATTTGCCAGATGGTCTTAGGTTGGTAATAGCAACATGAACCAAGAAAGTTCAAAGATTCCACTGCTCTTTTGATTTGATATATTCCTCCTGAATGGGTGCTGCAGTATTTGTGCATTTATATGATATCAATGTTTGTTCAGGGTTACAACTCAAAGAAGGAGTACATAGCAGCTCAAGGACCACTTCCAGTTACTGTGAATGAGTTCTGGAGGATGATCTGGGAAAAACATGTCCAAACAATAGTGATGCTAACAAAGTGCAACGAGCAAGGACGTGTGAGTTTGGTTTCATGTTTTAGCGTAAGAGTGATGAAAAGATGCTAATCCTAGATTGTTTGGTTATGATCTACTTCTTACCAGTTAGCAGGCTGAGCATAAAAAACAATTTAGTGGGCTGACTATAGATGTTACAATTTGCCTCTAACTTTGATTGCATTTATAATTTATAATTATTTAGGTTAAATGTGAGAAATACTGGCCATCTGAGACCAAGGTGTACAATAACATTATTGTGACAACCACTTCAGAAATTGCCCTGGAGGACTGGACTATAAGAGACTTTACCATCAAGAATGTAAGGCCTCTATTAGCAGTATTTTGATTTTTTTTTTTTTTTTTGGGCACTGTGTCATGTAGTATTTAAACCAGACTCTTCTGTTCCACTTATGCTCTTATGCTCATGGTTTAATTTTGTTTTTTTTTAATTGGTTTGTTTCTTGCCCAGAAATCATTACTAATAGCATGTCAGATTAAATCTTGAGCACTGTTTTAGGTGAAGACAGCAGAGTCTCGTGAAGTACGTCACTTCCACTTCACGGCTTGGCCTGATCACGGGGTGCCAGAGACCACAGAGGTGCTCATTAACTTTAGACATCTGGTGAGGGAGCACATGGACCACTACTCCCGCAATTCTCCCACAATTGTGCATTGCAGGTGACTTTTTAACCTTCGTCAAATGCTTTCTCAAAAGAAATGTTAAGCAACTGTTATATACATATGTCTGGAGTATAATCATGTAATTAAATTTAAATATTTAAATATTGTTTTAGGACTTTGTGGTTGTAGCTAGCTTCTTTAAAGGTTCTTTCATAATCAGTAAGAATACTAATTTAAGTGACTAGCACCTACTAAAACAGCTCATTTAATTTCATGGCTTTTTAGTTTTTATTCGTATTTGCTTTTTTTTAATATTCACTCCAATAGTGCTGGTGTGGGCAGAACTGGAACTTTTATTGCCCTTGATTACCTGATCTTCCAGATTGAGAGGGAAAGCATGGTAGACATTTACGGAATTGTCAATAACATGCGCATGCACAGACCACTTATGGTACAGACGGAGGTATTGGACAAAATTAATCGAATGAACAAGCACATATTTGCATAAATCTCTTTTTTCACACTTTGATGAATGTTGATCTTGAACAGCATGCAGCTTTTCACATTGTGCTGTTATCATCCACAGGACCAGTATGTATTCCTAAATCAATGTGCTATGGACATCATCAAATCCAGAATGGGGACAAATGTTGACCTGATTTATCAAAATGCAGCTGCATTCAGTGTCTATGGGAACTTGTAACAACAAAGACATAAAGATGGATTCACCTTAGGAAAACAATATATACACCTACTAAAGATGGATTCAAGTGACATTCACATTAGAAACACAATATTAGAGAAATCAAGAATTTAATCAAATTTGCATGACCCATTTTGTTATGCAGATGGCTGTCACAGTGGTCTGACTATTTGACATAAGTAGATATTTTAATAATAATACGGCATAAGTGCCAGTTTTACATATTTGTGATATTTAGCCAAAAATGTGCTTCCTATACATTTTTTTTATGCAATAGGCATTTTCATCTCAAACTTTAAGGCACAGGTATGCAAATATGTTGCATTTTAGAGTGAAATTGCTCTCAGACTTTACTCTTCATTGGCTTTTCACTTTCTGAAATGATGAGCAAATGAAATAATGTGTAGTTTATATACTTGATGTGAAAAAACATGGTAAGACATGTATTTTTTATTTCTGGCATGTATATGTTTTAGACTTTTATATTTCAGAACGTTAAGCTCATTTTAATTTAACTTAATTTAATTTTTTCATATTTGTGAACAACTTTACTGCTATTTAACACAGTGGTCACATTGGAACAAGTGTCTAAATTTGAAAATATTGAATGTATGAGTTCAGCAGGGGGACAAGCAGTGTAACATGTATGTGATGTGGTTTTCTTTGTTACTATCAAGATGTAACAGAAAGCTGCAATGGAGTTGTCTTTCAAAGGGATTTAAGCAAGAGAAGGGAAATGTAGCAGTAGGGCTCTGTAGATAACTTAATCTAAAACAATTTCACAATGTTACATGCTCTATAAATGATGTGAATGTCATTCATTTGATTTGCTAGTTTTCTGGAAAAGGTGTCCTGTTTTGAAAATAAGTAATAATAAGTCAAATGCTTTTTGTGGCACTTTGGGTAAATTGACTATCTACCAGTATAACATTTACATAGGTACAGGACCTACATTGTTGTTTCATATAGCTTTCAGCCTAATACCCGATGTGTATCAATCAATAATATCAATCATTTTTATGTAACTTTGCCTGCATTTGATCTGTACTAACACTGGGGGTCACCCTTCTTTCTCTATCAACTGACTTTCAGGAAACCCTTGAGTTTGTGTTAAATTGCATATGCACTTGCTGTGTTTTAATTCTGTAAAGTAGTTAATTGTGACATTTTGACAAGTGAAACTTCAGTAGTGATACACAGCATAGCTCAGTCTTGCTCTGTTAATATAGGATCAAACATTCATAACAATTCAACAAGATTTGTAATTAAGGTACTGTAAATGTATACAAATGCGTTAAATATTTATATTTTTATATGTATTTTTATTTGGCACTGAAGTGTTTGTGCAATTTTGATAGCCAATGCATACTGGTTTTACAATGCACTGCTAATGAGCCTATACTGGCTCACTCTTAGTGATATTGTCATGATCTGGACAACTTTGTGCAATACCTTACTATTAAATGAACATAAAACTGTTAGGACAAACAGTTATCCTGCATTTTAATGTAACTTTTCATTTCAATTGTGTCATTTTAAACCCTGTTTAATTACACAATACATTTTTGCTTCTTTTCCCCCTTACAGCAATAAGGCTAATGGAAACATTTTTCAATAATGTGCTATGAGAACATTCAAGAATTCACACTTGCAGCAATATGAGTCTTTATTCAAATAGGAATATTGGGGTTATGTTGTTTTGTGTCATTCTTAGGTTGTTTATTTCCCTGTTGAACAGTTTGGAAATAATTGTTTATGTGAGAGAACTTTTTTATATGCTGAAATAGGATTTTATCTTTTTGATGGCTGATTATTGATTCTATAGTAAAAAGCATTTCATAAGCCTTTTCAATTTTATGTGTTGTGTTTAACAAAGTTGAGAAATATAATTTAGCCAGTATAATAAGCCAAGACAGGTTCTTTACTGTCATGCAATTCAAAACAAAGTATTAACTTACAATGAAATGCTTGCTTGTACTTGTAGAATACTCTCACAGGCACATAAAGTGCTGACAACATAGAAAAACATAAAATAAATTGGGGAAGCGGGGTATTACTGTAAGATATGTATATACAGTGCATCCGGAAAGTATTCACAGCGCTTCACTTTTTCCACATTTTGTTACGTTACAGCCTTATTC
>JAOXYF010000007.1:835027-856217 GCA_028565775.1 Sternarchorhynchus goeldii | reverse complement strand
ATATAGTGGTGATATATAAAATCAAATATATATATATATAAAATAAAATCTGTGTGTATGTATGATATTTTTTTTTTTTTTATTCTTGCTTCGTGCTTGATGTTTAGTCTGGTCTGAGTGTTTTTCCTCCCCACTCCCCCATTGCACTCATCTGTGTAATCTTCTCAGCAGATGACCAGCCAGATGCTGAGCCAATCCTATCCTTGTAATCTTCCTGTTGTACCCACCCTCGAGGTGTGTTGCTGAGCCACGGTTGGTCCTGAGAGCTGCCACTTGTCGTGCATGCAGCGAGAGTTGGCTGCAGTCCCAGAGAGGGAGGCGGGAGAGAGAAAGACACGGAGGGGTTTTTGTATCGCTGTACCTGAGCACCTCGGAGGCTCCCACACCCTCCTTAGTCCCACTCTGCAGCAGCAGAGCTATTTTTAGCGCTCTTCCCAGAGCAGGAATAATGGTTTAATAACCTGACTCATGCTCAGCTCCGTGTATCACATGAACTTGACTGCTGTCGTAATGCGTGAGACATCATGGGCTCTGTCTTTGTTAGGTAGTTGCAACACAGAGTCACTACCGCATGGCGCAGGCACACGTCGATGCATCTGAAAGGCTTTTGTAGCTTTTGTTCATATAAGCGCAGGCGTATCCAGCCGTGAACTGGGGTTCGGAGGAAATGGCATATCAATGAAAAGGTGTGTTGTGTAATTAGTACACCTTCATTCAGTCAGCCAATCATACCTTGTAAATGATTGAACAATTGTACATCACGAACAGCTCACCTTTTGTCATGAGTTTTAGACAGTTCTAGGGAACATTTTCACCCCTTACTGCCGCTATATATACAAGGAAGAATTGAGCTAGTTAGGATCCAGTGCGTGTAGAACAGATTTAAAAACATTTGAGCTGTGTCATAAAGCATGCCAATGCTATAACTGCTAGTAATCATTTGCCATTCATTATTATAGTTATGAACCATTATGGATAGTTAGGACTACATTTCAAACAAAATCATGTCTAAATTATGCATTGCAGTTACATTGATTGGTCTGCATAGGTTTGTCTGAGGTCAGAGATCCTTGACACTTTGTTTGATTTTCATATGTTTGTTTTATGTTCTTCATTTCACTGTTGTACAGTTAACCTGTGACAGAACCAGCTGACTCGCATGCTTGCATGGGCATGTGAAGGAGAGCGAACACACCAGATATGGCGTCAGACCCACATACAAGGACTGTCTTATTTGAGCATGTGAAGTGGCAGTTCTAGAAGGATATAGCAAACCTCCCTCTCTCTCTCTCTCTCTCTCTCTCTCTCTCTCTCTCTCCCTCCTTCCTTCCTTCCTCCCAGACTGGCCAGTGGGAATGAAGGAGGAGAACTTGTTCCGTCGGCGTCTCTCTCTCTGTCCCACAGCCACGTCGCCGCCCAAGATCGACCCGCGTGCGCTCAGCCGTAACCTGTCCTACGGAGGGGACAATGAGCTATACTCCCTCAGCACAGGTACCCACCGCCGCACGCAGAGAAGCACGGCCATCCCCCTTCCCCTTCTGTTCCAGTCGAGCAGCCACGCTGCAGAAACGTCGCAGTCATTTCCCCTGAACGTTAGAACTTGCTCAGTAAAGCAGATCGGAGTAAATGCCACCTGCATACATAATTCCGTCTGCGCAAGTTTGGCCTTGTCTCGCGCTGCTGCGTCACTCTGGTGGGTACATGGAGCGGATGTGTTTGCGCGTGTGGGCGGGTGCATGTGCGTACTTGCGTGCCCGTGTTCCACAGGTAGCGAGGCGGAGAAGAACGGCGCTCCCGGGCCGAAGGACGAGGCGATCCACGTCCAGTCTCCCAGCAGCACCGTGAGTCACCCGCCAACCTCAGCGCTGAACCACTTCTGTACTACAAGATCTTCAGCTGTTGGGAACATACCCTGCCAGTCACTGCCTCATTACCTCTCTTACTTCTTCGTGTATCTTACTGTTGTCTGTCCAGAACAATTTAAAAAGGTCATTTAAAAGGATTTCTGTCACCAGTGAAGTTGGGATTAATAGTAAAAGCCCAAAACTGGACTTGCTGAAGCACATTACCTTTTTAAACTTTTAACATCTGAAATCATCTTTGGTTCGTCTGCTAAGCAAATATCCCCTTAAAAGGAATCCTGACACCTAATACTTTATATACATTAGATAAAAATCCAACATTTATAGTAAGTTTATGTGTGTCATATGCATAAGTGCAGAGTGAAAATGGGTTAGAGCATTGAGGCTGTTATTCTGGACACAGCTCCCAGCCTCCTCTAGTTATGAAGCTAATTTTGGGCTAATTTTGGGAGGCAGCCATCCTCCTTGTCTCACTTTCTGACAACCGCAGCTCACTGAGCGGAACTGCTGAATTTAGATGCCTGCTATTGTGGTCACTCTGAAAGGAAAATTCTGTGGGTGAAGGATGGCTTCAGTTACAGGCTAACATGGAAAATGTATAGGGTGGAGAGTCTAACACACAGGTAAGTGACAGTGGTGGGATGATGTTGGCCTGTGGACGAATTCTCTTTTCTATGCATTAGTAAACAGCAAAAAAAAAAAAATGATGTGGACAGTAGTGTTTAAAAAAAAAAAAAATTAGACATTATCTCAGTAGATGCTTTTGTCCTGCTTGTTGTTGGTCCTCTCTGTCTGTCTCTCATGTTCAGTCTGAATCAAAGATGTTCATGGGCCTGGAGAAAGAGAGTTCCTCACCCACTGAAAAACTGGCAAGGAAGGAATCTCTAAAGGTAGAATTCCTTAGCATAACATTCTTAAATACTTTCTCAGAATTTCAACTAGCTTATATATAAGACTTATGACTCTTGGACTGAATATTTCAGAGCAACATGCATACATCTCTGGCACCATCTTGTGGTGTCCTAGTGAATTAACATACAGCTACAATATACCCACAGCTATTTATGGCTTTACGTATTTAATTCTCGTTATGTACAATCCATTACCTTAATTGTATGAATGATATACAATTTCCTCTTTTGTCTTCAGGTACAGAAAAAGAATTATCGTCAGGAAAAAAAGAGGGCTGCCAGAGAGTTATTCAGCGCTCTTAAAGACCCCAGCGTGGTCATAATGTCTAACTGGTTAAAGGTACCTTTTCACAGTTGTTAAAACACGCATCATTATTTTAAATTCAAAATGTCACAAATGAGCCAAAACTATGCGTTCAGATCTGTGCGCATTTGTCCTTCAGATCCGGGGCACTCTGAAGAGCTGGACCAAGCTGTGGTGTGCTCTGAAGCCTGGAGTCCTTCTGATCTATAAAAGCCATAGTTCTGAGCACTGGGTGGGGACTGTCCTGCTAAATGCCTGCAAGTTGATTGAACGGCCATCAAAGAAAGATGGTTTCTGTTTCAAACTGTACCACCCTTTAGAAAAGTCCATCTGGGCCATGAAGGTTAGACATGGCTTTCTCTCCGTGTCCTTAAAGTATGCTGATGATTCACTCACCCTACCACTTTGTTCCAGTTTTTGTTTCATGGTGGCCTTCATTTAGAGCAAGACTGCTCAATGGCCCACCCACTGCAGTTAATTAAATTAAAATAAATGGTTTTTGCATGCCTCGTTAAACTTGATAGTTTGATTATATTGGTGTGCTAATTGGAGAATTGGTTAATTAATTGGTTGATTAATTAATCCCAGGGCCCTAAAGGAGAGACAGTTGGCTCTATCACACAGCCTCTTCCTAGTAATTACCTGATCTTTAGAGCTGCATCTGATTCTGACGGTGAGTTCCTGCGTAGCAACATTTTATCATGCATATGTCTGATATGTACGCTTAAGAGGTGTGTAGTTGGTGTGTTAAAAAAAATGCTATGTAGTGCCATGTTTGTTTTAAACCAGCAAATCAAATTGCATAACAAATGTTCCTCCAGAGCAAAAGATAAAGATTAGTGTGGATGTAAGAAGCTTTTGCTGTAAGAGGGTTTTAATCATCTAAAGCATTTTCTCGGAAGTCAGAATATTAGTAATACCTTGATTCTCCCTAAACATCATAAAGCTAGTTTCAGTGTTTTGATGAAAGTTGTGGTATGGTACATCTATTGTGTAGATGTTGTTTCTGATGTCTCTGGAGGATCTTGACAGTAATGACAGCACGTCACTGAATGCTCCCAGGACCAGAGCCGGCTATACTTGTTCACTCTGATCTCCAAAAAGATATTTTTAAAAAGTGTCTAAGCAATGCTCGCTCGGATAAAACGCATCCATATAGGAAAGCGCAGCAGTTGATTGATAGTTTTGAGGAATGGTGGTGATGTCCGTGTTCGCCGAGTCCTTAAAGAGAATGATGACCTCTCGGCTCACGTTCACAGGCCACTGCTGGATGGACGCGCTGGAGCTGGCCCTCAGCTGCTCCAGCCTCTACAAGCTCACGGCCAAGAGCTGCCGAGACGGCGACGTGAGCAGCTCCTCCGACTCCTCCAACATTCTCCACCTCCTGCAGTCCACCGCCCTCACTGACCAGGAGCTGCTCCAGTAAGTGTTCAAGCCATGCACACAAGCAGCACTTTAGTCTTGACTCACTTGGGAAGAGCTGGCCTTCGATTTTCAGTGAGGGATCACAGTTTTTAGAAGAGAATTTGCAGTGACGTCGACTCGTAGTGAACCACGCTGTTCTTTTTGTGGTTTGTGCTTGTGGAGGGTTGCTGCATTGTCTGACCTGTGTCCTAATAAACTGTGAACAGAAGAGCTGCTCACATTTGCCTTAATTTCCTCAGACTAATGAAATGTCTGGCTGGAAATGGTTCCACATTGACTTGATGTGAGGCATGTAACTTTTGTGAGCAAAGGTTACGTTAAACTGAATAAGATGTTCTTTTTCTTGTGCTGTGCTAATCTGTTGTACTATAATCATTTGAAATTGTTTGGCTCTTTTGTGTCCTCAGAAATAGGAGGAAGATGAGAGGTTTTTTGTTTGGCAGAAATTGGTCACTTTTGTTCCGTGTGTGTGTGTGTGTGTGTGTGTGTGTGTGTGTTAGAATTAGCCTAAATAATGCTGTTATTCTAAAATATTTTCACTCTCGCAGTGTTTTCAAACACAAAAAGATGGTCAGGTGCCCAGTATGTGGCATTCCAATTATATTGGAATGAAACTTTTGTTGGGTGATGCATCTCCAGAACTGGATTTGGCACTGAAAGAATCAGAATTAGAAGCAATTCTAATTACTAGAAGAATTAGTAAAGTGTTGTTGTAAACAACCACCTAAGATACCATAGCAACCACCTGTGAATCAAGTTGCTCAATCACTCTGCATTTTCCTCAGGAAATGCATTTTTCTGTAACATGGAATTTGTGACCTAGTATGGGGGGGGGGGGGTGCTGTACTCTACTTGTATGTCCTGAATCAAAAGTCCTTTGCCATCTGTTGAGGCCAACAGCAATAACACAGCAGCCCAGAGTACGTCTCCGTTTTCTCCAAGGCTGCCTTTATTTACTTCAATACAGTCAGGTAGAGCACAAGGTAGAGTGTCTGTCTTGAATGTGTGGTTTGTATGTCTGAGATTGCCTACGAGTGCATGAATGTCCGTGCGTCTGAGTGATGATCACAGTATGCCATAAGCCATTCGTATCCTCTAGCTGGCAGTAGTCCTGGGCCCCACCTCTTTCTCCACCCCTCCCCAAATGCCCGGTGGTCACTCTGCACCTTGGAGCCAATCTGTTTTGCCCTGTTGTGTCATGTGATGAGCACAGGAACAGGAATAGACGAGGAGAATATGAAATCGGTACCTCCCCAAGAGAGCCATCATCAGACAAACACACACAGTTACATGCGTGCACACACACTTAGCAGACTATGCTGTAGAACAGGAAAAACGTCTTGAAGGAAGCAGTTGCCTTCGGCTTTTTGGTGCTGCACATTAAAGTGCTGACAGTATTTGGACAGTGAGCAGTCAGTAGTACTTTAACATTTTTGACATCTAGTAGCTGCTTTTGCGTCAAAGGTAAGTGGCTCCATTTAGCTCCAAAGCAGCTTTTGGAAACTGCTTTTGCGTCAAAGAGAAGATATTCTAGTGTGTTTATTTTTGTACTGTATCTCTGTCTCCGACTGTCTCTCTCTGCCTGTGTGCATCTCTCTTTTGCTCTGTGTGTGTCCGCATGCTTGCATGCATGTGCTTGTGTGTGTCGTAGTACATAGTGTGTGAGAGTGTCATACTAATGCCTTCTTTAGTAGCATTCAGCCTCTTTTCCTTGTCTTTATAGGGAATTTCCTATTAACAGCTGATGGCGTTTGTACTTTAGGAAACACAGGAGTGGTGTGTCATGTGATGAGCACAGGAACAGGAATAGACGAGGAGAATATGAAATCGGTACCTGGTTGTGGTGGTTGTGCCAATGGCTGTGCTGTGGTCATGTCCAGCTCTGCGTGAGCTCGGGGGGGGGGGGGGGGCGCCTGGCTGGTGACCACACCGCTGGCCGTGACTTTCGCATTGCTCATGGAGGTGAAGAGCGGGCTGGTTGCTTTAGCAACAAGGCTGACGAGGCTTTCAGAACAGTCTTGTTCACGGACATAATAGCAGCATTGGGACCTGTTGGATAGCAGCTGATTAAAACCAGGCTAGCAATTCTTTCAGGGATCAAGTAGCAATTCCACCAGATGGCACTGAACTACTGATATAGCAGGTGTACTACAATGTCTCACCAAACCCAAAGAATACTGGGATTGTTGTGTATCATTTCATTTTATTAGGTTAGATGATTTAGCTGAACTAGTAAGTTTAATATATATGTGTGTGTGTGTGTGTGTGTGTGTGTGCGCGCGCGCGCGTTATTAGGTTGAATGACTCAATGCTGGAAAACAACCATATGGAGAACGACGGCTACTCTGACAAATCTGAGAGAGAGGCCCCTGAGGACTCGGACAATGCAGCCAATGACAATGGGGGAAGATTAACTGAGGAGAGTGATGTAGACCAATCAGATGACCTTTCTCCTTGCCTCCAGGCAACTACTTATGTTGAACAGGGAGAGGACGAGATGGGAGAGGTAAGAGCTGAGTATCATTTAGGTTGGTTAATTACTAACACTATAACAGACATTTAGAACCTTCCAAATTCTTAATCACTGAATCACTTGTGTTTCTACTGAAATCAATGTTGGTTACCGATGCAGAGTGAGCTCCATCTCTTCTGCTGTGCTGGTGGTGGTTAGAGGGTGGGTGGGGTCAGGGCAGCCTGGGTTCTGCCCAGTAACTGGTGCACTGGTGTTCCTGCAGGCTGGCGAGTCGTCCCAGGTGGAGACTGTGTCGGAGGAGAACAAAAGCCTGATCTGGACGCTGCTGAAGCAGCTGCGGCCGGGCATGGACCTGTCCAAAGTGGTCCTGCCCACGTTCATCCTGGAACCACGCTCCTTCCTGGACAAGCTCTCGGACTACTACTACCACGCCAACCTGCTGTCCCAGTGAGTTGTCTTGGACCTCCTCTCTCCCTGCCTTTCTTCCTCCCTCCCTCTCTCTCTCTCTCTCTCCCTCTCTCCCCCATGACTGTCTGTGCAGGGAGGTGCTGTGCAGCATGGCCCAGTGACACACACTTTAAATGTGTTTGTTGTCATTTGATTTTGCGTTCTCTGTGTTTCTATTTCGTTTTAGTCGTTCTTTCCAAGCATGCCTGTTTCATGAGAGAAAGTGTCCAGAATTGGCCTGATATGTTGGTATGTTTTTTTGTTTGTTTGTTTGTTTGTTTGTTTGTTTGTTTTTTTCTTCTCATAATTAGGGCAGTGATGGAGGAAAGTCCATACTGCAGGATAAAGCAAGTCTTACGCTGGTACCTGTCAGGGTTTTACAAGAAGCCCAAGGTCAGTTCTCCTGCTTGTGAGCCCTTTCTCAAGATCACTCGGTTCTTTTCCTCGTTGAGACATTGGCTCTTTATCTAGATAACATCTCTGATGAAACCATGAGTTGTGCGTTGCAGTTTTGACACTAAATGGGGCTCTACGTGGTGGAACTGGTTCCTCTGGTTCATTCGTAACATGCGCTCTATTAAAAAAAAAGCAGAACACTGCACTCCGAGATTGGCTGACGTAAAAGGTCATAGATTTGTACGATGTTTGGGTGTGACTGTCTCATTTTGCAGGGTCTGAAAAAGCCATACAACCCCATCCTCGGGGAGACGTTTCGTTGCTGCTGGCTGCACCCTCAGACCGACAGTTGTACCTTTTACATAGCAGAGCAGGTAGGACTTCTCTGGATTCCCTCCCTGCTTCCTCCTTCCTCTGCTACACCCAGCAGGCAAACACGTGCAGCCTTAGAATCATGTCTCACCTAACACGACATGCTAGTTCCCCGTCGTTCTGGGAGCGTGAGCTGTGATCCTGACGGCCTCCTGTTCCGCTCACAGGTGTCCCACCACCCCCCAGTCTCGGCCTTCTACATCAGCAATAAGAAAGATGGCTTCTGCATCAGTGGCAGCATCCTGGCCAAGTCCAAGTTCTATGGTACTTTTTTTAAACTTCTGGTTCTTTGCCATTACTTGACCATTACTGAGATGTTTAAACAAAGCTGAAGCTATGCGAGGAGCGCTTGTTCCTGAGAGTAACCCCAGTTTAATTTTGGTCTAGGTAACTCTTTGTCAGCAATACTGGATGGGAAGGCTAGGCTGTTGTTTCTGACTCGTGATGAGGAGTATGTGATTACAATGCCATATGCTCACTGCAAAGGTACCAACATTCATGACAGTACAAATCCCAGTACACATTTAATTAAGACAATAGAGAGTTCACAGCACACATTAGACGCATGAGGTTTCGGTGAGGTGGAATGTTCTGCAAATAAAATGTACTTTTAAAAAATGTGCAGGCATTCTGTATGGAACCATGACTCTGGAGCTGGGAGGAAAAATCACCATAGAGTGTGAAAAAACAAAATACTGTGCTGAGCTTGAGTTTAAACTGAAGGTACTGGATGTTTCTTAGTTTGTCCTTCTCACCTCTACAAACTGAAATATTCTATACTCAGTTACGTTATGTGTAAGACTCTCTCCTCCTGTGTCTCTCAGCCTTTCCTGGGCAGTTCGTGTAACATTAACCAGGTCTCCGGAAAGATTCGCATGGGAGAGGATGTGCTGGCCACCGTGGAGGGCCACTGGGTATGAGCCACTGCTGGATGTCCATGTGTACCTTCACGCATGGATATCTGCTCACCTCCTTTTCTGGAGATGTCCCCTAATATCTGAGTTTGCCCTTGATATTTATAGATTTTTAAAAAGATTTTGTCAAATACCACATACTACATAGAACATGGCAATATGATACTCTTCCTGTAAAATAATTCCTGTTTCTCAATGAGTTTTAGTCATATGTTGTATATCTTAAAATTTTGAATGCCAAATCTCATTGATATCTACCTTAATATTCTGGGATTATTATTTCCTGAATCAGGCAGCCTTCACCAGCTGTGTAAAGCATGTGATTTATGCCTTTTTTGGAAGGATGGGGAGGTGCTTCTCTGTGAGAAGAAGACTGGCCAGCAGGAGGTGCTGTGGAACCCCAGCGCTGAGGTGCGCAAACAGAGGCTGAAGAGGCAGGTGGTTCAGCTCGACGAGCAGAGTCCGTCTGAGTCGGAGAGGTATGCTCGGGCTTCCACACGGAGTCCCACTGCTACTGGTTTACACGGGTTACTGCAAACACAACACACTTCAGCCCCAGTTACAGTACAACAGCTGCTGTTTCTTACTGTGTGTAAGAAACACCCCTTAATGGCATTTTTTTAATCCTCATATACTGTGAGCCATATATCAAGTGTTCATGGTAATTGACTGTTAAGAGATTTATGGATTATCAGGTACTTTTGTTCAGCAAGGCCTTCTAAGCATTTAAAGAACCTCGGTCCCGCCTTCACCCCCAGGCTGTGGAGGTTTGTGACGAGTGCCATCATTGCCAAGGACCAGAACAAAGCCACACAGGAGAAGTTTGTCCTGGAGGAGACGCAGAGGCAGGAGGCGCGGGAGAGAGGAGAGAGGCTCTGGAGCCCACACCTCTTCACCCTGAACACCGACACCAACGAGTGGCAGTACAAATACACAGAGTACGCGCTCCACCCCACTTTGAGCTTTGCAGTCACCGAAGCAACTAATAAGCAGTAAAGAAATGTAACGGACGGAGGTGAACGTAGCTCTTCCTGTGGGGTTGACGTCCTGCTCTCGCCCCCCCTCTCGCAGCACCAAGCCGTGGGATCCTGACTCCTGTCTGGTGCAGTTTGAGAAGGACGGAATCGTCCAGACCAAAGTCAGGTCGCGCCGCCAACACAGAGCCTTCAGTTACAGCCAGCCCTGGGCCACACAACAGAAGGTCCACTCAGCACTTCACCACCTGCTCCAGAAATCGCTTCCTTGCTCTTTTATAAATGTGTATTTGTGTATATGTATGTATATATGTGTGTGTGTGTGTGTGTAGCCTCAGGTGAATGGGAAGCACAGAAAACCAAGCAGCCAGCCATCTAGCTGCAGTCAAAACACAGAAAGCAGCAGCAGCACTCCAGAGCCCACACACGAGTCCTCCGATAATGAAGGCAAGACTAACACACACCAACACTGCCGTAAACACACAAGTGTGTTATTAGTGTAACACAGAAAGAGGCCCTAACCATGGTGTGTCTTTAGGTTTTATGAGCCAGTGTGCCAGGTGTAATAAAGAGGTGAAGGACCTTGCTCTCATTGAAGCCTCCATAGCATCTATACAGAAATCACAGCAAGACATTCAGAAGTGAGTATTACTTTTGCCTCTAAGTAGTGCCTTGAGTCCATGTTCAATATGTTTTATTATAGAACTCCTGGAAAATGGGTCATTTGGAAAAGTAGGTTTTGTTCCAAGTTGTTGAGGGTGTGTGTGTGTGTGTGTGTGTGTGTGTCGCTCTCTCTCCCTCTCTCATGGTGTATTCAGGAACCTGAGCATGTTGAGTGCTCAGTTGGCACGGCGGGCAGAACAGGGCGTGAGTCTGAGCGGCCGCCACTGCCTCATCCTGTGTGTCCTACTGCTCTTCCAGCTCCTCATCAACTACGTCTTCACCTGAGAGGTCATCGCCTAGTTGCTTAGAGACCGACACATAGCAACTGTTGCCTAGCAATAAACACAACCAAACTACCACCACCACACAGCTCCTGAATGCCCCACTGACCGTAGCTATGTCACCAGGCACCAAGCACTTCGAAACCAGAAAGAGAAACAGACTCTTTTTTTTTTTTTTTAAATAAACAATGAAAGAACTAGAGTGAAATGTAAATGTTATCATGTCACTCTTGCTGATGGATGTGTGTGTTTTATACTTCTTTGCAATACTATTCATGTGTTTTTTGGTCACATTCGGCCCTATGGGCAGCTATGGTGTGTGAATGTGTGTATGGGAGATTGATTGATTGTGAGTGATCGTATGCCCCACCCCTCCCACTTAAGATACTGGGCCTTAATGCTTATGCCAAATAGAAGAGAGCAAATGGAAGAATAATCCATGGAACACCCACCAGTGCAATTTTGTGTGCTTCTGTCTCCACGTCTGATCAAACGGAACACGACGAATCTTAAATGGTTTTACCAAAACAGTATTCCTTGGTTGTTAGAAATTCATCTGTTTACGTGCTTGACCTGTACCCTACACACAAAGAGAAGTAAATGCACTCTGTTACCAAATAAAGCGGAAGAAGGAACGCAGAAGTTCTACTAATGCCAGCACGGAACTCCAGCGAGCGCCCCTGCCATGGGCTGCTGAAATGAACGGCTTTACCAGTCTTACAGGGACACCTGCACCGCTGAGGACCTTATTGGTTACATTTGAAGGCCTTGAATTTTGAATGAAGTTTGTGACTAGAAATATGATAAGGAAGGTTCTGTTATCAAATATGTATATATTTGTTTGGAGCAAGATGCCATTTCAAATGAAATCAAGAATGTATTTATTTGATTTTTTTTTTTTTTTCCCTTGTTTTTTTTTAATCATACTATTTTAAAATTGATGCATTTGACTCATTCAGGTTTTCTGGGAGCAATATAGTCATGGTTCTTCTGCCGAGGCTGGGGAACAGAGACTGGAGCAGATAGATGCTGCTCTCCCTCCTGCCTCTACTGTAAATACATCAGTTCCACTTTAGAGTCCTGTTGTTGTGAGTGGAGTTTGAGCACACAGATTTTCCGTTATAGCTGATGTGAGATTAGCGTGCTTGACTGGCTTACGTATGTTTCAATTCCTAAGGCTCCGAAAACAGGTGTGAAGAAACCGTTGTGAATCCTTTGTTTTCTTTCTTTTTTATTGTGTTTTATCGTATCCACATCCTAAAATCGTAAAAACATTCTAAATAGGAAATGAAACAAACTGCTCCCTGGTTATGTCGATACTTATTGCATATTGCAGCACTGCAGTAAACTTTTACATTTTGAGTCTGGTTTCATCTTTGTGTGGTACAGTCTGTATTTTTCTTCATCACCACTAGATGGCAGTTGGAAGTTATTATTTGCTCAATCTTTTATATAATAACAAATATATTGAAATATTATAATATATAATATTTCATCAATAACCAGCAACTTACATCAGTGCTAGTTCAGCTTACTAAAGTGTAGCTAAGGACCTGGGTGACCATAGTACAGAATTATGGAAACGTATCATTGGGTAGATGTGAGTGTGACTGAAAATCATTCATCTGCACATGGCTGAATAAATATGGGGAGAAGCACCCAGTACTGCATTGTGATGACCCATCCTACAACAATTCTGTTTAGTTACCACCCGTTTGGAATTTAGCAAAGATGAATACAGTAGTGATTTTCTGATTCTTGATGTTTGTTTGAGAGCTTGTGTGGCTGATGCTTTAGAGGCCTCAACCCAAGGAACGTTATCACCTCTGACCTTGGTGTGTTCTGCCATGAAGACGCATTGTACCATAGCAAGTGAGCATCACACAGGCATTCAGAACCAGTCCCAATAAAAAGTAGGTAAAATACACTGGTCAAACGCAACACAAAGGTAGAGAGATGAGCATGAAAAGAGCACGAGCATATAATACAGGGAGCGTGAATACCTTCACACCAGCATGTGTGTCTCACGCCTTTCCACCTGTAGCCAAAGAGACGGGCTTTGAAGCAGTTTCCTTGGAGAACTGTAAGCCTCAGAGATGGAGAGGAGTGTAGGAGTGTGGTTCTGCATGTTGTGAGCTAGGGCAGGTTGGGACACTGGACTCTTCTTTCAGTTTTCCATCAGCCACAGGTGTGCCCGGATTAGGCAATAGGATGAGTACTTGTGTCTAATTGCTTCCTTGTTGGGTTTTTTAACCACCATGCCTACTACGGTTATTTTTTTGTCACCTCTAAGTCAATCTAAGGCTTTATCTGAGTAAAACTTATTTAAGTTACACTATTAAACATAAGACTATTTAATCTTCTTAATTTTTCATACTTTACCTTTCATGACTTCAGTTCTCTCATGTTTTACAGAATGAAACAAAGGTATTTAATTGGGTTCTCTTGATCTCCAGGAACGTCGAGGTGTTTTGACGCATTAGGCAACGTTTTGGCTTTAGTGTTGGCTCTAATTTTCCGTACAGCTGAAGTGAAATGTGATCTAGCTTATGGTGATTATGAATCAATTTACGTTTTAAAAGTGTCAGCAGTACATTAATGGAACTTCGCCCAAGACTTGGAATGCATTTGTTTCTGCGAGCATTTTCACATGCTGGTTTTGCAGCATTTGTGCAGCTCTGGGCTTTATGTTTGGATGTTTTCATTTCTCTTAGTGTGGATACTCAACCTTTACTTTCCTATACATTTGTTCATATTGCATACGTACCTCGAGTGGCTGCTCATACAGTGCTCTCTGTTCGGTGTGTGAGGCCACGTGCTTTTGCTTCTACCCTCCTCTCTGTCTGTCTGTCTCTCTCTCCCTCCCTTCCTCCTCTCTCTCTCTCTCTCTCTCTCTCTGGTTCTTTTTCTCCTTCTCAGTGGCCCTGGTCCCAAGCCTCCAGAGTGCATATCTGAAAGTGGGCGCACACTGGACCTTTGTGCTGCGATGCTTGCGGGGGAAGAAGCCGGAAGTGCTCTGGAACCGCAGGACCAAATTAGGCTGCATGTGCTCTGGACCTCACACAAAAGCATTCCTCCCACCCACAGGCTGTGTATGAGCTTTTGGGTCCAGAGAAACACAACTAGAGCCCTTTGAAAGTAAAGCACATTTGAAAGTAAGCTGCGTGACATGTTTTGCGAGGGTAGCTGCGATGCGGATTGGCCAACAGAACAGAAGCTTGAGAGTGGGTGTTCAGATGATGTCAGGCCCTTAGGCTGGGCAAGGGTTCATGGGGTGAGCACTCTGCTCCACGGCTCCATGCTCTCTACAGTGTTGGTGTTCCCTGGAAACTCTGCCAGGCGTACTGTATTTCTCCACCCTCCAGGCCTGAGCAGGGCTTCTGTTTGCCTGCCCGAATGCTTCCCATCACTGTGCGACTTTTGGGAATGTTGGACTGTTTTGACTGCTGTTGCTATGGAGACTGTCAATAGGTAGAAAATCACTCACTGTTTGAAGGGACATTTTCCCAAGTCCTTTAATAAGAAACTACTGAATTTTTGATAATGACAAGTGAGTGGTATTAAATGCCGTTGTGCTTACAAAACTAATTTATGTTTTTGGACTTTTGTTTGTATTTTTAATTAGAAATTCTTAAAAGCAAAAAAACCCAAAAGCATCCGACTGCTATATTAGGCTCTCTGAAGTGACATGGTCTTAATCCTTTGGCCGTCTTTCTATCTCTGAAGGAAGTGAAGGGCAGTCTGAGGTGTGTCGTGGTTGGCCGTGTTGAGTTCCTCGTACGGATGTTTGGTCAGTAATTATTGCCATTCTGAAGTGTTTGCAGTATGCGCAGCTCTGACAGACGTGAGCCAGGCATGCCTAGGCATGTCTCCCTCCCTCCCTCACTCCTCCTCTCTCCTCCCTCTCTTTATTACAGCTAAGAAGAGGCATAGTTTCAGTCCCACACACATTACTTTTTCGGTGTCTAAAGAGACAGTCGATGAAACATATTATAATATTAGTCATCCGGATGTGTGTTCTGGGTGGTGGCAACCGCAGGGTTATTTGCTCATTGTATTCTTCCTTTATTCTTCTTTCCTTATTGTGAAATAAGCAAACATTGACATGAAATGTGTCCCACTTGTTTTTAGGACTTAAATTTAAAATAAATTGTTTATCAAAAGCCTTATGGGAGCTCATATCAAACTTTCTGTGTGGTCTGTGAAATGGTGTTGCATCTGAAGAAAGTCTCTGGCAGCCCACTGACGTGTGTCAGCTGGCTGATATATTCTGCTTCTATGTCTGTCTGTCAGACTGCATGATGAGGTCATAGTGAAGCCGGGTCCAGGTGGTGTACTGCATCCCCTACGCCTGCGCACAGGACCCCCCCCCCCTCTCCCCCAGCTCAGCGCCCCGTGCATCTCGCACGTCTCCTGTGATGACTGAATCTGGCTCCGGGGCTCCAGGTCTGTCAGCTTTCCTTACTTCAAAGCGCCTTTCTGGAAGAGGTGTGTGTGTGTGTGTGTGTGTGTGTGTGTGTGGTGGGGTACATCTGCATCGCTCCCTTGCCATATGCACACATCCTTGCGCCGCCCCCTCGGTACACACTGCTCTGTCTCGTATCTGCAGCAGCCCTACCAGACTGCGGGGTTGAGCGTGACCGGAGGTGTGCTGTGCCTGTCAGATCTTGTTATGGGAACACACTCTTTAATGCATGGAGAAACACGGAGACTGAGAGGCTGAGAGGATACACGTCCAGACAAACAGAGCCCACACCCAAGATTAAACAGAGCCATGACACATCTGGTCTTGTTTCTACCTGAAGACTATACCATACACATATGTCTGTGTTTGTCCTGCTCAACCACACTGTGGTGAACTACATTAGGTCTGCTGCTTTACTTAATGGACGCTGTAATGGACACTTTGTATATACAGTACACAGAGACTGTCTCCAGCTAGGTTTATTAAACAGGGTGAATGGTCCAGTCAGGTTCGTCATTTACTGTTTTAACATGTAATCATGTCAGTGTGGTAGATGCTGCCATCCAGGAGAATCAGTCTGACATTTCTACGTTGTATTAAGACTATTTTCCTTCTTTCTTTTCCTTTCCTATCAGCCCATCTTCTTTCCCCTCCTGGTTTGTCTGTTAGCAGTTGCTGTCATGAACAGCTGTTGAGGGGCTTGATAAACAAGACCCTGCACCCTTTGGAATGGCAGCAGGGCTGAGAGTTCTAAGGGGAGACGTGGTTCTATATTAATATACTAGTGTGTAGCTACATGCACACACACGCGTGCTTGTGTACGTGTGTGTGTGTGTGTGTGTGCGCGCGCGCGTTTGCGAGGATAGTTGGGGTGGGGGGGGTGTAAGAGATAAATATCTATGCATATGTGCCACTCTGGAACTAGTGATCTGAGTAGGCATGGAGGGGGAGGTGTGACGAATGGTAGGCTGACCCTGGTGCAACCAAACCTGGAGAGAGCCTGAGCTTCTAATCCCCAACTGCCTTCTGGAGCTCCTCTCACTTCCCCGGGGCTTAGGGACACCACCTCCTGGCGCATGGAGAGGATTTGACATGTCCACCCTGAGACAACATGTCAGGAAACGGATTGCCACCGTATGGTGGGGCAGTGGTTCCCAGGCCAGGGGACTCTGATGCCTGGCGCAGGCCTGCTTCCTTCCCTGCTCCAGTGCACCTAATTCATCTCATCTGCCAATTGCTAAGTCCTTCACATGCTGAATCAGTGTATGAACATACTCGAATGGTGAGGCTTAATTATTAAATAGGGGAGAATCCCGTAAGATTATCAGACTGTGCGTGAAGGAGCAGGTCCAAATAAATGTCACCATTAAAAACGAGATCATATGAAAATTTTTTTTCTTCTTGTATAACACTATCTGTAAATCATTCTGTGCGCTACATCTTGCCAACTGCATGCTAGTTACACAGAACTCAATGTGTCTTTGTTTAGGTGGGTTGAACAGAAACACTGACCCAGTATTACTGAGCCTGTATGTTGTGTGATTGTATGTGTTCCATCACATTCTTAGCAATATTGGACATATTAGTATTTTCATGACAGTGAAAGTGTTTTTGGTGGTTACAGAAAGACATGAAACTGCATAGATGAATGCGATTACTAACAGTTACAGAATTGACATGCTTTATGATATAACAAAAAATTAACCTGCATTTTTATACATAGTCATAATTAGCTCTGGCATGACCTCACAGTTCTTATACCTGACGCATCATAGCACTTAGTGTAAAAATTGTATTTATTTATTTGTCTTTTATTGCAGTCTCAATTCACTCCTAATTTCTGTGTAATGCATATGGTGTGGTTTAGCAGAGCTTATAATACATTATTATGTTTCATCTTGTTGGTGCTGCACATCGAACACCTGCACCTCTGTCTTGTCTTCCCTGCTCTTGGTGCTATTTTAACTAATGTTTGACCACAGCACTTAGTGCAGCTGTTTTAAAGATGTTCGACGAGGAATGTACAGTTGGCTAAGAAAATACTAATTACCCGCATCCACCTGTTTATCCTGTTTATCATAGGACATTGTGTTTTGTGTCATGAAAATAGGGTCAGTTCATTTCGAGTCAATGCACTATTCTTTAATAGGAAAACGGTTTATTTTGAAATTGATGTCACACCAGTGAAATGTGTTGTTTACTGAAGGATTCAGTTGAACGGCCAGATCATCACCCACTCGTGCACTTTCCCCACCAGTGCTGCTGTGCGGAGTGCGTCTGGAGCCTGGCGTCCCTCTCGAGTGCCGTCTGCAGCTCCATCGCCTCCTCCGGGATTCCACCGGGTCTGGGAGAGCACAGCAGGCGGCCTTTGAAGAGGGCTCCAGTGACTCGAGCACAACGTGACACACCCATTCTCACATGCACACATGTATGCATGGGACACACGCGGAAGAAAAAAAAAACAACAAAAAAAAAACTCTTGTCTGGTGAACAAAGATTTCGTTCCGAAGCTCAGCGGAATAAGAAGGGGCTGGATCATCCGCTCTGTCAAAGAGCTCTCTGTGCGTGTTAACTGGGTTAGGCTGTGTGAGCGAAGCCACTTGTCTCCGTTTAGCCAGAGCTGAGGTATAAACGGCTCTTCGGAAAAGCCGAAGGTGAGGCCTTTTCCGTGGCCTTGCGGGGGACTGGCTTATGCTGTTCCCATGCAAACACCTGTATTGTGTTACACTTATACAGAACCCGCCCACAATGGGAGTTCCGGTGTCTACAATAACCTGTGATCTTATCCTCAGAGCTGAATACTGTACACTGAGCAGGCAACCACTGTCACAACCATGCACACTTTACACAGATGGCTGTTCATGTGGGAAAGAGACGTCTGGACATTTTACAACCTCTGATATCCATCATATAGCCATATATGAGTTCTGATTTCCACTCATAATGCTTTGGGAAGGGAGTGGGGAAGGGGGGGTTCTAAGAGAAGACCAGCCATTGTGTCAAGAACACAATAGACTACATCCTCAGTGACTAGACCCCTAATGCACCACCTACGCTTCCATCTGTGTTAAGAGTAGAGTGGAGTCTCTGTTAAACAGTGACCTTGTAAATCCTAGCTTCCTGGGAAAGACAGCAGCAGAGCACAGGTGCAGGGCTTTCACTGCCAAAGCCCTGAACAAAGACTGGTAATGAGATGGATGAGAAATGAGGAAGTTTTTTTTTTTTTTTTTTTTGGCATACCTAGGTGTGCATGTGTGAATATAAAGAGAAGAGAGAGAGCATGTGTGTGTTTAAGAAGGAGAAATTTAGTGTCTGAAGTAAACAGCATTGTCAAAATATCAGCAAATTGCCAATTTTTCTAAACTGTTTATAATCTATAGTTTTCTGCATTGCTGGAGTTCCTCTCTGTCTCTTTCTGAAATGGTATTCTTGTACCAGTCTTTAATATCTAGGTCTTAATTTTTTTTAAAAAACTTTTTTTTATTTGTTGGTGAAGTAAGTGAAGTACTTCCTGCTGTCAGTCCCTTTAGTATTACATGCCAAACTACAGATGGATGGTTACACATTGGATGTCTGCTAGATCAGTTCATATGTACACAGATGCTGCCACTGCATGCTGTTAAAATGATTTGTGCTTAATGGACAAGAAGTCGCATGGCTTGTAAAGAAACTTGTGTTGGGGACTTTCCACTCTAATTCTTTTCTCATATATCTCTAGACAGTCTGTGAAAGATATCAGCATGTGACTACACCACAGCTGTGTACATGCCTTAAATAAATTATTAAAATAATGGACATGTAATGGTGAACAGACCTTATTCTGATTCAGATTCATCCTGGCTATTTGCCTGTCTGTGTGTTTCTGTCTGATAATCTGAAACGATCATAGCCTTTATGCCAGAAAACCTGCAGTGAAGAGTTGCTCCCTTTGTCATAGGCTTGTCTTGTCTTGAGCCTCCACAGAGCCCTTTAATAATCTCCACTCTCCATCATTACATGTCCTGCTCTGGAAATTACTACAGCTGGTGCTTTTTGCAGTCATCTATCTCAGTCATCTGTCTCAGTGCCTGATCACATGCAAATTATATAGATAACACTTCCGGTTCAGTTTTGGGTTTAGCATTATTACAGAATTACAGATGCAATTGTAAAATTTGTTAGCACCCACTGAGATTTTTCTTTGGTTGTCCTCTCTGATTAGCCCTCTTGTGATGAAGGCACACATTTCCAAGGCAGATCTACTAAGCTGTCACTGCTCCATTTCCAATTCTCTGTTTTGAACGATGTTTAATTCAGTTTGAATATGGTCACAGGAATAAACTGATTTACTTGATAGAGATTCCAAAATGGTGTGTGTGAGTGTGTGTGAGAGACAGACATTCAGAATGAGTGAGAGTGTGTGAATAAGCATGTGTCCATGTCCGTAAAAACACTCTGACTCTCAGAAAACAGCATTTCAGTTAATAAAACAATATGTAATTAAAACTCAATAACAATAAAAATAAACAACCCAATGATGCAATGAATTTAAGAAAATGTTCTAGATACCTAAATAAAAAGTTTGATCGAAATGAAGCATGCTAGTTAGATGACAGTCTGCAAATATCTGCAGTCTAATAACTTCCCACAGTTGGCGCAATGCAGGTAGTCCCAGATGCACACCGGGCATGAATATAAAATAGAAGTGCATACCAAGCTTGTAGTAAAGTTGTCCATAAGAAGACATACTCTTACTCTATCACACAACGGTGACGTTCAAAAATTACCGGCCACATTTTCTTTGTTCATTACCTCCATGCACTAAGAGGAAAAGAATGTCTTTAGGTGTGACTTGTATGAGATCACCTGACAGTGTAATTAGGTTCCATATTGATGTCCCTATAGCTACAGTTGTTCAACTGAATAAACTAAAGCACACTTTTTTCCTAGACAACCCCCCGTTTAATTATAATTAATTTGAGATGATGTTGCTCTTCTGACTAGAATCCTAGATCAGAAAATGCCAGGTGAACACTCAGAATAGACTGTTCCTCTCCTCTACACAAACCAACGGCGATGTGCGTCACTAACAAAAATGCTCTCCATTCAGCACATGGGTCAGATAATCAAATGCATGTGGGATGTTTACTAGCATGAATGACCATGACATATTTTGTCTGTGGAACATTCGGGATACTTATTTATTCCTCATAACTGGGGAATGCTAATAACTTAGCGATGGCTGTTCTCTTTGGGAAGCAAGCCTGTAGTGTGATGCTTCTCTGGGTTGCTGGGGTTTTTTTTGTTTTGTTTCGTTTTTTTGGAACTTATGCCTGGAAATGCAGCAGTCTGGCTTACTGGAGACTAAAAGGCCCCCATGACTCATAAGGTTCTAGTGAGGAAACCAGATGCATCCATTCTTACACATGACTGCGTTGCATTTGTCTAAAGTTGACCTATTTTTCTTTTGCACTGTTTGATAAGAACAATAACTGGGTTTCCTAAAGGCATGTTAAGCCATATGAATAATAAGCAATTATATGTGTCCAAACCGATGAGCCCTTGAACCAACATAGAAAACAATAATTTAAAATGATTGTTTCAAACAAAATTTAAAAACAACCTGTTTTTTGTGTTTTTTGTTTTTTTTTATATTCTCATTGGTTTGATTCCTCCTTTTGGTCCACTTCCAAATTATTTAATGTACCTCTGAGCATAACTATA
>JAOXYF010000007.1:806352-819444 GCA_028565775.1 Sternarchorhynchus goeldii | reverse complement strand
ATCCACAGATGAACAAATGCCAGTGCTGCCCAGCTGGCCCAGTCTGTGCTGTGTGTGCGGGAGTCAGATTTACATGGGCAGGGTGTTCTCCACACTCCCAGATTAGAGCAGCACTGTGTCCTCCTGGTCTCCTTCCCTCCCTTTTGCCCTTTTTCCTTCTGGGCATAGTTGGTTCGGACAGTTGGGTTTTTCTGTTACGGTGGGGGAAGCACTAAACGGCAAAAGTCGATGCAGGATGCTGAGAAAAAAGAAAAAGGATGCTTGTTATTTTTATAAAAAGCAACAAGTAAGAACTACATGACAGCATAGCCAAAAACCTGACAAGACACATTCACACACACTTAAATAGGCACACAACAAAGAAGATACAGGTGCTACACATTACGACAACAAGATGCTGACAAGACGTGAGACAAGTGCAACACACACAATAGACATACATAAACAAACATACACCTACAGAACTTGGCCCTGACAGTCAATCTGAACAGAAGACAAATTTGGAAGATTTTTGTAATGTTGAGTGAAAGGGAGGCAGAGGCAAATGTGGATGAGAGCGAGATTTGAGGGAAAATCCAAGTTCGGGGTCATAATGCCAGTCCAGGGTTGATGCATGGCATGGGCAGTCAAGAGACACAAAACCAAGGTGGACATTAGACATGAACACCACGAGGAACAGAGAACAAAACTGAAAACCAGGAAACTAAAAAAACACAGATATATATATGTATACACACACACATGACTAGATTAACAAGGGATAGGTGGTTACAATCAAGGGCAGTGACAACAAAACGATGGACATGACAAAATTGGAACAAAACAGAAGCACATGGAGAACGGAGACAAGGAAGTAAACAAAACACGAAGGAGCATGGAGGAGCCAGTGTTACAGATTTATGTTTGAGAAAAAATCCTTGACTGATAACTAATTGAAAGCAGCAGATGATCTATACAGGTTCTCGTAGAATTCTTTAAAGACGTCATTGATAACTTTAGATGTTGTTGTGAGAGAACCTGCTCTTATTGCTGGAATTATGTAGGTATAGAGCTTTGTTCTCTCTGTTCTGGTCTAGACAAAAGTCTTTTCTCCTGCCTCATAAAATCTTGTTTTACATCTGAACATAGCATATTCTGCTTTTTATTGAAAATGTCATTCATTTTAAACTTATATTTATACATTTTTAAAATAGGCTTTCAGAGCAATATCTGGACAAACCTTTCTCCATGCTATGTAGTTCTTCTTCCAATTTTTAATACTGTCATTATGCTCTTTTTTCCTTTTTTGGAAAGTCTGTGCAATCATTTTACCCACTAACATGTTTTAGAGGCCTCCCAGACCATTGCAACACTGTCTGTGCTTGAAAAATGAATTTAAAAAAGACAGGTCCTAATACCTCATCCTGTAACAGAGGTGTGTTCATTCTCCATCTACCTCATCTAAGCCTGTCTGAATGTATATTTACACAGAGCTCAACAGGTGCATGATCTGACAGGGAAATAGCATTGATAGTGCTATCAATAATGGCATTAGTTAGACTCTGGAAGATCAACAGTCAAATCTTGAGTAGGAATTATGGCAATGGGAGTAAAATGTGTATTCCCACTTTCTAGGATTGACCACTCGCCAAACATCAATCAGTTCATTGTCCTCCATCAGTATGTGAACAGCTGCTCTGTCCTTCTGTGTTGAGATACCCTAGTATGTACTGTTATCCACTATCCCATCTAAGACGTAATTGAAGACTGTCCTTGGGCATTTCCTAACATACTACTGAGTCATTGAAAGAAAGATGAATCCTCCTTGTTAGGAGCATTGATATTATGTAGATATTACATAGCATTATTTCACCCCCATTTATATTGGCTTCTATACAAATAACTTTACCATTACTATACGTATACTCTTATAACATAGAAAAGTTCAACCTCTTATGGATCAGGATAAAAACTCATTATAACTCATTATGTTTGCTGGAAAAAAAACTATAGTAAACATATCCAACCCAGTCTCTTATTTTTTTTTGCTTCAGCATCCTGTAGATGTGTTTCTTGAATGAATGCTATATCAGCTTGTTTATGTTTAAGATATAAAAGTACCTTTTTCCTTTTCACAGGATGTCCACAGCCATTAATATTCCAGGAGATCTTAACATGAGCACATAACATAAACATTCACATAATAAGAAAATGAAATTGAAATAAAATAATGGCATATTAATCGTCCCATGTGGTCTGACCTTCCTAATCCAAAAGCATATGCTATGGCTTTTGTACCACAGAACATTATTGGAATACATATAATTTTAAAATGAACCAACATGACCAAACGTTGCATTTATAGAAAAATACTGCTTTATTCTACAGCTGTTCAAAGGTTAAGTTTTTTGTCTCTCTTTCTTTCTACTGAGGCAGTTCATAAGAGACCAGAAGTTCACTCAGGTACTGTGGATCAAGACAAATTTAATGCTTTATAGCAGTAAATTTATACTGCTTATATTATATTTATTATAAAATAAGTAGTAGTATTTTATAATCAATACAAAATTTAACAGGGAGCCAGTGCAGTGAAGATAGGCATGATATGTTCATATCTTCTAGTTCTAGTAAGGACTCTGCATTCTGGACTAACTGAAGCTTGCTCATTCTAATGGAACATCCAGACAGTAAGGCATTGCAATAATCCAACCTAGAGGTAACAAAAGCATGAAATAGTTCTAAGAAATCAAATAGAAATAGAGTATTGGATGGATGAATTATTTAATTTTTACCTCCTTAACTATCAGCGATGCTTTGGAATATTTAAATTAGTTTGACATGCCAACATAGCGTTGCTGTAGCTTTATGGTTTTGATCTCATTATGTGATGCTCACCAAAAAAATCTTTTGCATTCTATTATGGTTACTGTTGCTATACAATTGAACTGATTTGACACAAACATTCTATCATTAAAATCCCATAGACAAATGTACTATATATATTACTAGTCCTTTTAATAGTAAAGCATTAATCCAACCTGTCCTGGCCATATTTTCTGAAGCCTTGTAATAATTATTGACTGCATAATACTTTCTGTCTTTGAGCCATATGACAATGTTTAAGAGTGAAAGTATATGGTAGGTGAAAGATAAATTACCTGAGTGAAGAAGTCCATGTGCTGATAGAATGGCAAATGTTCCAACATCTTCCAACAGACACTGGAGACCAGACATCTTTTTTTTTTTAATCTTCCTACTTCCCTCTGCTGAAGATGCTCTCTGGCTAGGTGAAGACCTTGTGTCTCCTGTTATTCCTTTTGAGACTGTATTTTATTTGACCGTTTGTTTAGTGTGAACCTCAGATTGTACATGTTTGTTTTTAACTCACTTCAACTCTCACAAATAACCATGAAAGTGACAGAGACCAAAGATATCAAAGCGATAATTGTTTTCTGTTTGGTTTTCTAGAAGAACGACTGACTTCAAGGCAGTAACTAACAAGAATTATGAGAAAACTGCATCCCTTTTGTCAGTAGTGACATGATTGTCTTGCAGTTTGAATGTTCAAAGGCTTCTAACAGGACAGAACTTTTTAACACCATAGCATGCTTTGCATAATCATCATTGCCCTGACAACAATAAAGTGTTTTAAGACGTTATTACTTGAAGTGCAATCGTCAGACACATTTGATGCCTGATGATGCCACAGTCGTCTGAGTTTGGAGTCTGAGAGAGCAGATTTGCTGTGCTCTCAGGGTGGAAGGGCTGACTTACTTACTCTCCCCTGTCATTCACAGCCAAGCTGGCTAATCATGGGAGTTTGTGAGCTCATGCATCAGAAAATCCTCCAAGTGTGTTACTCTGGCCCCTGAGGTAGCATGAGTTCAAAAAGATCCATAGATTGACTGCATGTGCCTTGGAGGAAGTATGTGACAGCCCTCAATCTCCTTGACTGTCTGCTGCAGTGAGACAGGGAAGACTTAGCTAACAGGGGGTGGAATATGGCAACTCTGAAAGATACTCTCAGCACATGCCAAAAGTGAGTACCTTTACATTTAAGATCTGGAATTAATTCTTGTATACTGTTTGGAAAGAAAAGGCAAACTTTTAAACTTTTTTAAAACCTGTAAGTACCAAATTGGCAAATCTAATCTGATTTACCAAAACTGTCCTGAAAGCCTTGAACATAATAATAATGAATATCTTTCTGAGGGAGATGAGTGAGTCTTTCACCAGGTTTATGGTACAATCAGAGCTCCTGTGTGGTGGTGGCTGAGTGGTCTTCGGGAGCCAGTCTGTGTGCAGTGTGTATGGAGCTGATCTGTGTTCAATGCATACAGGTGCTGGTCATAAAATTAGAATATCATGAAAAAGTTGATTTATTTCAGTAATTCCATTCAAAAAGTGAAACTTGTATATTATATTTATTCGTTACACACAGACTGATATTTCAAATGTTTATTTCTTTTAATTTTGATTATTATAACTGACAACTAATCTCAGAAAATTTGAATATTACTCAAGACCAGTACAAAAAAGGATTTTTAGAAATGTTGGCCAACTGAAAAATATGAACATGAAAAGTATAAGCATGTACAGCAGTCAGTATTTAGGTGCGGCTCCTTTGGCCTGGATTACTGCAGCAATGTGGCGTGGCATGGAGTCGATCAGTCTGTGGCACTGCTCAGGTTTTATAAGAGCCTAGGTTGCTCTGATAGTGGCTCTTCTGAATTGTTGTGTCTGGCGTATCGCATCATCCTCTTCACAATATCCCATAGATTTTTTATGGGGTTAAGGTCAGGTGAGTTTACTGGCCAATTAAGAACTGGGATACCATGGTCCTTAAACCAGGTACTGGTAGCTTTGGCACTGTGTTCAGATGCCAAGTCCTGTTGGAAAATGAAATCTGCATCTCCATAAAGTTGGACAGCAGCAGGAAGCATGAAGTGCTCTAAAACGTCCTGGTAGACAGCTGCGCTAACCTGGACCTCAGAAAACACAATGGACCAACACCAGCAGATGACATGGCACCCCAAACCATCATTGACTGTGGAAACTTTACACTGGACCTCAAGCAAAGTGGATTCTGTGCCTCTTGTCTCTTCCTCCAGACTCTGGGATCTTGATTTTCAAAGGAAATGCAAAATGTACTTTCATCAGAGTACATAACTTTGGACCACTCAGTAGCAGTCCAGTGCTTTTTGTCTTTAGCCCAAGCAAGACACTTCTGATGCTGTCTCTTGTTCAGGAGTGGTTTGACACAAAGAATGCGACAGCTGAAACCCATGTCTGACTTCAGCTGCAGTCCACTCTTTGTGAATCTCCCTCACATTTATGAATGGGTTTTGTTTCACAATCCTCTTGTAGGGGTTTTGGTTTATATTTATCTACCCCTACCCCGTGTACCTACAACCAATGACGGAAATAGGAGTAGGCGAAGGTTTAATGCGTGTAGAAGGTTTATCTGACTCCAAATAAAGCAAATATAACACAAATTACTGATGTGTTATAACTAACACATATGCGTAACCAATTGTACAAAGTTCTTTGCTATAATTAATAGCCTGCTTTGTCAGAGGTTTACCGTTCAGCTTGCCTAAGTTACGGTTTAGTCTAGTAAACGTGCGCCGCAGAGTGAATACTTTGCAGGGAATTGGTTTCGGCGTCTCTTTAACTATATAGGATACTTAAAACCAACAGAAAGTGGAGTTAAGCAATTAAAGATTTAATAAGTAAGTACACAAATACCTAACATACCACAACGTTATACACACCAGTGCAGGGTACCTCAGGATGGAAGAGTTTAGGATTATTACAACCCATTAATTACACATTGCAATGGGTTAGATATTGCAGTGAGCCAATACACATTAAGAATAACAGTTACAGTTAGAATATTCCCTGACACAAATATTAACTTTATATATATATATATATATAGAGAGAGAGAGAGAGAGAGAGAGGGAAAGCAAGGCCCCTGCAGCTCCCCCCTGGGCCCAACTTCCTCTCTGTCTTATCTTGACCAAGAAACCAAGTTTGCTACCACTGACCAATCAGAAGTAACCACCTGCTGGCATCCCCCCACCATGAACAGCCACAGGATCCTGCCTTCATTTACAGTACAATGTGTGGTAGGGCACGACCCCGAGTGACCATTGTGCCTTTCTCACCCATATCTCTGTGAGAGATCAAAGGTATGCATAGCAGTGGGGGTAGATGAGCAGAGACCAGCATTTGGCCTACAAATCCCCCGCTTGGCAACATGGGCCACACAACATTCCAAGCAGAGACCAGCATTTGGCCTACAGTCTCCAGGGTGCGGTAATCCCTATTGCTTGTACACTTTTTTCTACCACATCTTTTCCTTCCCTTCGCCTCTCTATTTATGTGCTTGGACACAGAGCTCTGTGAACAGCCAACCTCTTTAGCAATGACCTTTTGTGTCTTGCCCTCCTTGTGCAGGGTGTCAGTGGTAGTCTTTTGGACAACTGTCAAGTCAGCAGTCTTCCCCATGATTGTGTAGCATATAGAACTAGACTGAGATACCATTTAAAGGCCTTTGCAGGTGTTTTCAGTTAATTAGCTGATTAGAGTGTGGCACCAGGTGTCTTCAATATTGAACTTTTTCACAATATTTTCTGAGATTCTGGGATTTTCATTAGTTGTCAGTTATAATCATCAAAAAGAAATAAACATTTGAAATATATCGGTCTGTGTGTAATGAATATAATATACAAATTTCACTTATTGAATGGAATTACTAAACATAACATTTTCAAGACATTCAAATTTTATGACCAGCACCTGTAATATTCACAGTTATATTAAAAAAGCAAAAGTATTTTCAAAATTAATATAACAATTTGGTTTCTCACCATGAGCAGACAGTCCTAGTGTTCCCAGCAGTAGAGTGAGTGACTATTTGACCCTGAACAGAAAAAGAAAAGGCTGAAAAATGTTTTAGCATGTCACAAAACTTACTAAAATCAATATTATCAGTATTAGTTATATAAAAAAACAAATATATATGTATATATACAGTACTGTGCAAAAGTCTGTGACGGCGATGGCGAGTGAGCAGGAGCAGACGCTATTGGAAACATACTGAGTGGTTTATTAAAACAGAGTTGCCAGTGGTGCACAAACAAAGCAGCAAAACAACAATAACAGAGATGAAGAGTCAAAGCAACGAACGTAGAGCAGCGTGTAACAGAGGCTGGTAGCAGTTCGTCTGGCTTGCTAATGTGCAGCACTGAGTGTGCTGCACGAGGGCTTTAAGTAGTCTACCGGTGATTGGCGTCAGGTGCGCTCAATATACCGGTGATTGCGAACGTGGCAAGGTGGGCGTGGCTTAGGAGCTGGGTTCACGATGAGACGTGACAAAGCCTTAGGCAACCATTAGGTTTATTGTTTTATTGATTTAACAATGGTATAATGACCATATATAATTACTTCTCAGTCTCTTTATTAAAATACAACCAGAAAATATTTTGAAGCAGTATTAAAAAAACAGAAAAAATAACTTCTGACCTCCCAGTACACTTGAGCAATAGTAAGAACCTGGCTCTCTTCAAGTCTCTCAAAGCCTATTATAATATAACAAAAGATATATAAATACTTCAGAACACCTCAGGACAGTCTCTGCAAAAGACTTCTAGATGTGCTTATTGCCACAATAGGGGAGGAGTGCAGTTTTGGGTTTGTATGTGTTGTGTCTGTTCTATCTTAATAAAAAGACTGAGAAATATATATATTGCTAAAACCACAAATCTTATGATGGTCTAAGACTTTTGCACAGTGCTATATATATATATATATATATAAGAGCTTTTTACAACAACTGTTGTCTCAAAGCAGCTTTACAGATGTCTGAGTCCATGCCACCAGTGAGCAAGCCAGAGGCCACAGTGGCAAGGAAAATCTCCCTGAGAGCAAGAGGAAGAAACCTAGAGAAGAACCAAGACTCAAAAGGGGGGGGGGGCATCCTCCTCTGGTTGACCATCAGGCACAATAATAATAGTACATACAGTAAAGTCTACCCAGCTTGTTTTGCCTGTCTTGTGCTTGTTTTGTTTTGAACCCTGTGGTGGTTGTTCTGGTCATCACTGGCCATCACTGCCCGTTCAGTGTAAGTTCTTTAGAGAGATTATTTGACTGAGTTTTATTTTAAAGAATAAGGTTGCATTCTCCCCCTCTCTCTCCCTCTCCTACTCTCTCGCTCCCTCTCCCTCTTTCACTCCTTCCCTCTCACTTTCTCTCTCTATCTCTGGACTGCTTCTGTGCCACCAGTCTACTGTATGAGCAGGACGTTATCTATTAGCCCATCCCTACTACACCCACATCCATGCTCCACCCACATCCATGCTCCACCAACATCCATGCTACACCGAGCTTAGCGAGAGACAGAGAGAGGAAAGGAGAGAGAATGAGAGAGAGAAAAAGAAAGAGAGAGAGGGAGGGAGGGAGAAGGAGAGAGGCTGATTTCTTTAGAAAAATTATGTAAATAAATGTAAGTTCATTTTAAGTGTTGTAATTAATTGAATTGAATTGTCTTAATTGGCTACAGAGAGAGTGTGTGAGTGAGAGAAATAGAGAGAGAGAGAGAGAGAGAGAGAGAGAGAGAGAGAGAGAAGGAAAAAATGAAAAGGGCAGACAAAGCTGATTGCTACCCACCTCGGTGTCTTGCATGCATACACACACACATGCACGCACACACACACACACACACACACACTCTGTTCTGGAATGTTTATTATCCTTTGGCCCATTGGAAAGTGCTTATGTGGAGCAGGAACACTGTCACCAACACAACCACTATGTGCGTGAATGTGTGTGTGTGTGTGTGTGTGTGTGTGTCTGTGTCTGTGTGTGTGTTTGTTCGATTCTAGTGGTCTGGGAGGCAGGCAGGATTGTGGATTGTGAGTTATATTAGAGTTTTGATTCAGGGCACAGGAAGTTTAGCTGCTATTGCACACACGCGCACACACTTATGCACACACACACACTCACACTCATGCACATACACACACACATACTCAACACACTCTCATACACATATACACAGACATACACACACTCAGATTCATGCAAAAATACATACAAACACACACTGATGAACAGACACACACTGACACACACTCATACACACACACATAAACACACACACACAAAAGTACTACACTGTTAACACTGTCCATGTCTATATGCCTCTTTCCTCAGAAACGCTGTACAATTCCACTGGGAGAGATCTGAGAAGAGCATTGTTCTCACTCAAACAGATTTTTCAGGTAAAACCACACACATAAACAGCACGCACACACACACAGACACACAGCACACACACACATACATCTACACACACACACACACACACACACACAGCCCGCCTACATATGCTCACACACAGAGTTGTCATAGCAGTAGTAAACACACACAAACAGTTTGTGAAGACACTTTGTAAATACACACACACACACAAACAAACATGCACACACGCACACCACAGTAGTAATAGTAGAATCACAGGACATACATTCTGACTGGTTGCCGTGGCATCCGTGTATTTCTGTCAGACTCCACACGGCCTGGCTGCCTGTGTGGTGACAGACTGAGTGTGTGCATGTGCATGAATGTGTCTATATGAGCATGTGTGTGAGCTTGTGCTGGTCTGTTATTATGTGTGTGTTTGTGTATATGAGAATGTGTGTGTCTGTTGGTGTGTGTATGTGAGCATGTGTATGCATGTGTGTGAATGTGTATATATGTGTGTGTGAATGTGTGTGTGTTTGTGAGCATATATATACATGTGTGTGAGTGTATGTGTGGATGAGCATGTGTATACCTGTGTGTGTGTGTAGGTGTGTGTGTGTTTGTGAGCGTGTGTGTGTGTGGGTGTGGGTGTGTGTGAAGTTCTGCACTAATCCAGTCTTCAGAACCAGCACCAATCAGAAGAAATTTTAAGCTTTCTAACTGAAGCTTTTAGATTTTCTCTTGGCAGATTTAAATTAAAACTGTGTGTGTACATATGTGTGTGTGTGTTGTAGGATGACAAGGATCTTGTGCATGCATTTGTGATGGCAGAGGGACTCACCTGTTTAATCAAAGTTGGAGCTGAGGCAGACCAGAACTATCAGAACTACATACTTCGAGGTACACAACACCATACCACCACCCATAATACCACCCACACACCCTCCACAACACCATACCAACACCCACAACACCACCCCAGCACCACTCACAACACACCACCACCCATTACACTACTCACCATACCATAACATAGCCCACAACATTATGACACAACCCATAACACCATCCACAACACTACACCCCTAACACCACACACCATACCATTCCACCACCTATAACACCATACCACCACCCACAACACCACCCCAACACAACTCACAACACACCACTAGCCATAACACCACCCACAACGCCATTCAACCACTGACAACACCATCCACAACATTACACTACCCACCATACCACCTCCCATGACACCACTCACAGCACTACACCTCTAACACTATGCCAGCACCCACCATACCATACGTCCACCCATAACACCAACAACCACCTCCTACATTATGCAGAATATAAAATACATCACAACAATATTGGGCAAAAACAGTTAATAACAATATTATACTAAAAATGATAATAGAACGGAAAGCTTCTTCCTTTTGCGTCACATATCACATTACACCTGTAGGTTTGTTATGTTATGTATATCTGTGGTTATGCTACCCTCTTCGGTTCAGATCAGGAATCACATTCTCCAGTACATACATTGGAGATCAAAATTAGAGAACAACACACAGTTTCCTAAATGTCAAGGGCATTGTGTAGTCCTATGTGAAATTATCCTAACAGGAGTGAAATAGCAGTATTTTAAGATTATTTCATAGATTGTATAGATTCTAAAGCACAGCATAAAAAACGTAAATGATATAATTGAAAAAGATCACTGATCAAAATTAGAGAACACTTTCAAAGTGCTAGTGAACACTTTCGTTATTGGTGTTAACTTCCTTAATTATCTGACAAACCCTATTTAACTGGCAGCCTAACTTTCACTGGTGAGCTGTTCCAAAGTGACTGAAACCCTCTGGCAGCAGGTTGTCCAGATGAAGGCCATAGGGGTGACCCTATCAGCCATAGCAAGAGAAGTTGGTGGTTCCAAATCTGTGATTTCTCGAGTCAGTGAAAGGTGGAGGAGGAAGTATCATGGTTTGGGGAATGTTTTCGGCAGCAGGAGTTGGACCTCTCATACAGCTACATGGAAGAGTGAATGAAAGTGTGTATCAGAACCTTCTTCAACAACACATGGTTCCTTCCTTGCGTTCATCACTCAATCATCCAGCAATTTTCATGCAGGACAATGCCCCCTGTCATACAGCAGAACGGGTAAAGCAGTACCTTGAAACTGAAAACACTGAAACAGTGAAATGGCCAGCCCAGAGTCCTGATCTAAACCCTATAGAAAACCTCTGGAAATTCCTTGCTGACAAAGTTATGGCCAAGAAACCCACAACAGTCACACAACTGCGGAAGAGACTGGAAGAAGAGTGGACCAAAATCACACCACAGCGGTGTGAGAGACGGTGTGAGTGATGTCCTGTGGCCGCAGATATGCTGAAGTCATTCAAAGCAAAGGCCTGTACACTTCCTACTGATTACTGTTGTAACCTTCAGAAAATTTAGTTGTAATCTTTCTCTGGCTACAGTCATCGCTGTTCTCTAATTATGATCATCACGTTTTTTGCAAAATAAAATGTAAAATAAAAATGCAAAATAAAGGTTTCATATTGATATACTTTGGTTAGTTTGTAAAACACTGTTCTAGTGGCATGGTGTACCCCTTACAAAAAAATCCTTCAAATGTTGATTAGTGTAGATTACATTATTTCTGAGAAAATCAAGTATTCATACATTGTTCTTTAATTTTGATCTCCAGTGTAGGAAGGAGCCGTATTTTCGGTACATTTACGGCATTTGGCTGATGCTTTTATCCAACGCGACTTACAATTGTGACTGAATACATCTTGAGCAGTTGAGGGTTAAGGGCTTTTGCTCAGGGGCCCAACAGTGGCAACTTGGCAGAGGTGCAACCTTCTGTTACTAGTCAAGTACCTTAACCAGTGAGCTACCACCACCCTTGGTACTGTAAGTGTGTACCATCAAAAGCAGTACCATCCTGTTTTCAGGATTTTGGTATTGACGTATCCTTTGGAGATCAAAAAAGAATATATACAATTTATGAAATAAGCTTAAAATACTGCTATTTCACTCCTAATAATTTCACATAGGACTTCACAATGACCTTGATATTTAGGAAATTGTGTGTTGTTCTCTAACTTTGATCTGCAGTGTAGATTCTTGTGACATCCCTACTAGAGATGTATCAATGTTAAAAGTTCTCCAGAGAAACAGCATCAGCAAACAAAGCGCTTCTTTTTCACAGTTATGGCACTGCCTTCCATTGTTATACAGTTGGATACGAATGTGGCTAAATGTGCAACTGTTTATGTGGATTTATTGAACAGTTGAATGACATTAACCAATATTACAGTGCCCTCTTTTGGTTAATATGTGCTATTATAGTTAATATGTGCTATAGTTAATACGTGCTATTATAACAAATAAATCATTTCCATTCAGTCTTACTGTACTGAGCATAGTGTTGAGAAAACTGTAATTTGCATTTAGAGATGAATAATATGCAGAAATGATAATAAAAACATTGAAACACATGGTGGTATAGCAACACTATAATAACAATAACAGCAACAATAACAGTCCTGCTTGCCTGTTCCCTCCCCTGTAGCTCTGGGTCAGATCATGATGTATGTGGATGGAATGAATGGGGTCATTGGTCATCCCGAGACCATCCAGTGGCTGTACACCCTGATTGGCTCAAAGGTAAGTCCCTGGGAGTGGCTTTGGGCCAGAGAAAAGGCCCATTACAACCAAGGTGTAGTGAAGAGCAATGATGAATACTGTATGTTCATTTGAGTGTGTGTATTCATGTGTGTATGTGTGTGTGTGTGTGTGTGTGTGTGTGTGTGTGTGTGTGTGTGTGTGTGTGTGTGTGTGTGTGTGAGA
>JAOXYF010000007.1:779292-790096 GCA_028565775.1 Sternarchorhynchus goeldii | reverse complement strand
CTATCTGGTCCCCATATTTTTTCTCTTGTATTTAGCAAGTAGTTCTTAAAGTAAGCACCCCTAGTGGGGCGTTACACCAGTACTTCGCAGACCAGGTACCTGGGCGCACCCTGCTGTAGAAGAGGATGATTCCTCCAATGAAGATGACGACATGCTCATTCCAGTCTATTTAAGTCCTTCAGTCCCCACAGTCTGTGAGAACCCTGTGCAGCTTGGGGTACCTATGACCAATGCCCAAGACACTCAGCATACCGAGCCTCCAGGCATTCGCCCTGTTGAGAGCTCTGTAGATATTGATAATGCTCATGATGTAGACGGTCCACCAGAATTACCCAATAGTACTTGAGGTGATCCCTTGATTATCGTAGGGTCTAACCTTCATGAGAGTGATACCGAGTACCTACCCATCGATAGAATTATATCCACTAAACAAGCAGATGAAACAGTTTCAATTCCAAATGCCTTGACTGAAGATGATTTTCCAGGGGTCCAAGGAGAGCAATTCCCAGTCTCCTCCTATAGGTCTGGCAGAGATGAGGAGAAGGACGGCATCAGAAGTGCACAGCCTGGAGAGAGGAATGTGGAGGCAGATGCAGTGGGACGAAGAGATGGTATGGTCATAATAGATATAGAGGAGAGAGAGGGACCGACAAATACAGATGATTCCCTCAGGAGATCTGAGAGAACCCGTCAGCCTCCACGACGGCTGGATTATGCTGAGTTGGGAAATCCTTTGCTCACAGCAGTGAAGTCCTTCTTTCAAGGACTGTCCGCAGTTTGGGCAGATGTCAGCACTGATGATGAGGAGCCTGTGCAATCCCCTGTCTTAATTCCTTGAATAATTATAATTTGCTTGCCTACCATGTACAGGGACATACATGAGTTTAGGAGGGGAGGGTGTAACCCAGTAGAAAAAAAGATGAGAGAATAAGATAAGGATGTTAATTTTTATTTTATTCTATTTAGTACCTCAACCTCAACCACCAATCAACCTCAACCACCAATCAAAACCACTTAGGCCACGGTCAGCCTTGGCTTGGAGGAATCGAACAGGCGCAATTGCTTCCGGTTTCACTCGGGTTCTTCCTATTCCACGAGGACGAAAGCTAGAAGAGATTTGTCTTTCACCGAGATAAGGGAGGAGGCCAGTGCAAGTGTCTGTTTAGGAGTTTGGAGTCTGGAAAAAAGTGTCTGTTTAGGAGTTTGGAGACTGGAAAAAAAAAGAGGCTAACCATTTTCATTGGTGAGTCGCCACTACCCAGCGTTGCCGTGTTTAGCCTGAAACACAGCCACAGTGAGAACGGTTTAAGCGGTTCTGGTGCTAGTTTTCTGGTTAGCGTTATGCTAATAAAACTTTGGGGTAATCGTAACGTTGAGAGCGAACTTAAGTGAATGATGGTGCGATGTCCTAATGTTTTGAGATGGTTATTGAGTTTTGTATTGTATTGACGTATATAGAAGAATATATGCAAATTGATCATTTGTATAACATGCTAAGTTACATTTCAAAATGTTCATTTCAGTCGTAAAGTTGGTGATTAGGAGGGTGATTGTTAGTGCTACTTCCTGCACATTAATAGGCCTGTAGTGTGTGGGAATAATTAAGCATGCCGCGATACCTCTGAAAGCAATATTGTTATTATGTTTATATGTGTATGATTGAAAATATGAATATGATTCATATGATTTATATGAATGAAAACTGTATGAGAATTTGAACTTTAGTTCTCATGTTGAACCGTTATATAATGGCGTAATGTTGTGCAACAAAACCGAGAATTGAGATTTAATGAGACTTATGGGGTTGATGTGATGTGTGGCAGTTTACATTTAACCCATGATGATGCATCTGAGGACAATGTGATGAGTATGACCTTGCTTATAGGTCAGGTTTTTTGAGGAGCCTGGAAGAATTCACAGGCCAGGAAGTGATTTGGATTGGCCTTGATGGCGAGCCAGGACCTCTAAGAAGAAAAGAGAGATAACCAAGGAGATATAAACGTACCTCTTGCACCTACAACAATTTTGTTTTTTCTAAGGGCCCCAACGGACATTTTACTTTATTTTATGTGTACATATTGTTCGTTTTGCATTAGTTGGGTAGTCTCATTTTGGAATTTTATACAGATCTAACTATGTTCCCAGTGTTGTAACAATACAAGAGTGACTACTCAACAATTGTTTTCCTAGTTGTCTGCTTCGTCGTTGTTGCTCATTTTATCGGCTCCTGACGAATTTGGTATCTTCTGATTGTGGCCGAGGTCGTATTACTAGTTCGTACACTGTGCACTATACTATTATACTGTGGTCCACTCTAGCATTGTTGAGGTGGGTTACACCTACCTTGTCTCCTGACTTGAAGGCGTTGTCCCGGGTTCTCAGAAGCACACGCAACTCTGCAGTCATCCATGGCTTCTGGTTGGGGCGTGTTGTGATAGTGTTGGAGACAGTAACATCATCAATGCACTTGCTGATGTAGCCAGTGCATTCTGTGTACTCCATGTTGATGAAGTCATCAGATGTAGCAGCTTCTCTGAACATATCCCAGTCAGTGTGCTCAAAACAGTCCTGAAGAGCAGAGATGGCTCCTGGAGGCCAGGTTGTCACTTGCTTCTGTACTGATTTGGCACATCTGATGAGCTGTCTGTATGCTGGGATGAGCTTCACAGAGTTATGGTCCGAGTATCCATAGTGGGGGCAGGGCGCCGCTCTGTACGCGCCAGGGATGTTTGTGTAAACCATATCCAGCACGTTAGCCCCACGCGTTGGAAAGTCCCCATGCTAGTGAAAGCTGGGCAGTAGAGCTTTCAGGTGGTGAGCTGTCATCCAAGATGCAATGTCTTTCAGATAAGCAGAGATCCAGGCTGAAGCCTGTGGGTCAGAGGGTGGGAAGTAAAAGATGAGCTGGGTGTCATCAGCATAGCAGTGGTAGGAGAAGCCATGTGCAGAAATTGTATTGCCCAGTGCGCGAGTGTATAGTGAAAATAGGAGAGGACCCAGCACTGAGTCTTGTGGGACATCAGTGGAGAGCTTGCATGGAGCGGAGGTGGAACCCCCCCATGTTACTTGGTAGGATCATCCCTCCAGGTAGAACACAAACCACTTCCATGCAGTGCCAGAGATACCGAGGTCTGACAGGATGGACAGGAGCATCTTGTGATTGACTGTGTCAAAGGCAGCAGAAAGGTCTAGAAGAATCAGGACTGATGATAGTCCAGCTGATCTAGCTGCATGGAGATTCTCAGTCACTGCAATGAGTGCAGTTTCTCTAGAATGTGCCGGCTTGAAGCCAGATTGGTTGGGGTCCTGAAACTGGTTCTGTGAGAGATGGGAGGATAACTGGTTGTGTACAGCACGTTCAAGAATTTTTGAGAGGAATGAGAGGAGAGTATCAGAGTATCTAGGCTGCTGATCTCGCAAACATTCCTGTGTAATCCACGTTTGGCTCACACCAGTGTCAGTTAGAGCCTTATAGGTTCTATTTGCTATTTTCCAGAGGGATTACAGCTGCACCTCACATGTTTCAAAGCTTTTTATATTAGGCTTATGTATATTAGGGACACTTAACTGCTGCTTAGAACCAATGCCATAGCCAATTTTCCCAAACTTACCAGGTGCCGTGCTGGTTTCTGGTTTGGAGTCACCAAACCAGTGGAGTTTGGAGTTATTGTTTCATTTATTTGAATATTTGAAATTAAAAAGCCTTGTAATTCTTTAGTTTATTTCTTTGGTATGTTATTGATTTGCTTTTGCCTTTTTTGTTGTATTGAATTTACCCCACATTTGTGTGATGGGTAGGAGCATAGGGCAAATGCTGAGACTGTTATGTCGAAAATGGCCGCTTAATTGTAGCTACCTTTACAGAATTCCTGTCCGCTAGCGACTCTGTACCGGCAGGAGGGGGCTTTTATTTTGATACTTGCTTTCTGATTGCTCCCGGCTTCACACGCTATATAGTCTCGTACAGGTAGAGCAAAGTATCGTTTGATCTCATGGAGGCAAATTTGAGCTTGGCATCGGGAAGGTCGTGTGTTCTGTATGTTAGTTAACTTTAAACCACTGGGGAAGGCAACAGGGACGTGATTGAGCCTGCTGGCGCGGTGTGTGCGCGAGAAGCCCATATTTATGCACGTATGGCTGGTTGTCTGTTTAAATGCTCTGTAAAAGCCAGCAGTTATTGTATTAAGTGTATTACTGTTGCAGTATTGGTGGTTTTTATTAATAGTAACAAAGCGAGTTCCCAGCCTAGTGTATTAAAGATGGTTTGTTAATTTAATTTAAAGGGAGATTGGGGGCTTTTTGAACCAGCAGTGTGGCGTTGCAGATGTTGTGTGGCAAGTACAGGCCTGGTATATGCTATGGTTTGGTATGTGGCTACAAGCACAGGTATTTAATTGTTTGTATGCTTTATAGAGCATCTGGGGATATCCGGAAGTACTATGAAGTGAAGTTGAGCTGGGTATTTCATCTGTTACAGTTAACCGGTATGTATAATTGGAGGTATTTTGGCCTTAGTGGGTCAGCTTTCATGCCATGTGTGGGTAACTATTCCCTGTGCTTTTTAGGTCTGTACAGCCAGCAACAATAGCCACTGTTTTTCTCTCCGCTTTCCTTTGCATCTCTGCATTATATCATTTTAACGGTTAAGAAAGGAGAATTTTAGCATCTTATTGGGAGTCTTGACTCAGTGCAGCCCTTAATATCTTACCCCTTGGTTAATCTGGTGCCTTGTACTTTAGGAAGGACGATTAGGATTATCACTTTGAAAGGTAGAGAATATTCAGCCTATTTAATTTGGGTTTCTTTCCCACCTGTATCGAAGTTTGCAGTGTCACGTTTGGTTTATTTCTATTTGATTCATGTGGGTTATTGGAAGTGCATTTATGTAACTTTTTCCATTGTCTATTTAATGAACTTATTTTTAGCATGTAATCTAGTATGGGGGGTTGAAACCAGGCTGATATTGTGGTTCCTTTCTGAGTGTTTATTGTACTACTACTAGTTTGTAATCCACCTAGGTCCAGATTTTGCTATGGCGAAGTTATTTTATAAGTGGGGTTGATATCTCTATGATGTATTCATCTGTCATATTTTTTTATCCTTAATAAATCTGTTAATATACCAGCCTCATAACGTTCCTACGTGCCTTATTTAGGTAATGTTTTGGGTTGGCTACTGGATAGCAATCGAGTAAGGTAACCATCGGGTCACATTTGGTTATTTTTGTTGATTTTGTTGTGTTCTTGCTCAGTGCAAGTTTTATACCCTTTTCTCAGGGATACTGGCTGTAGTATATGTTGTGGGCTGATTGTAGGTTCTGTATGCTATATAACAGCTTGTTATTAATCATTAGTGTATTTTATTATCTGTCCCTTCAGAGCAGTCAGTTCCTTTGGCTGACTAATTACCCTCCTGGGAGATTTCTTTCACTTCTTGTGCACTAGGTCTGCTGTGTTTGGAGTCACTGTCTTTTGAGGTTTTTGTAATCTGTGTGCATATGGTTTGTGCAGTCTCCGCTATTGGAAACCCTGTATAGAAGTCTGTGAAGCCAGTTTTAGTCATATACAAATGATACCATGTTGAGAACCTACACAGCCAGTAAACCTGTTCGGGTCATGGTAACAATGTGTTTAGGGGACCAAACCCCACTTTACTCTTCTTAATTTATTTTTAAACCAGGTTATCAATAAAGTTGTGCATTTTAATGTTTATAAATGTAGCGAGTTTTTATTTAAGTAAACTACATCTCATGTCTCTGCCCATTTCTGATCTTACCTGTGTTTGTTTTGGGAGGTACTTGAGTTAAATTTCCTGGGGTGAAGCTCCCCAGGTGGCGTAGTCGAGCTCAACCTTTAAACGCTTTAACAAAGGTCACACTTCCTCAAAGCGAGGCAGTTTCTGACCACTCCCTCATAACATACAAACTGCGTTTAAAGACGATATTCGTTGGCTCACCCGTTTATTATTACATCTGCTACCATCTACCCATAGCACTGGAAGGGCTTGAGTGTATAACTGAGCACACAGAGAATTCTCTGTAAAGCTTTAGATAAGGTTGCAACATCTCGACCTAGGAGAATGAGTGAGAAAATAATAGCTCCTTGGTATAACGATCAAACGCGTAGCCTTAAAATGAGCTGAATTTTGGTACGTAAGTGGCGAAATTCTAAAAGGGAAGTATATAAAGTGTAATGGAAAAATGACCTTATTGAATCGTCCATGCTGCAAAATCTTATACATATCGTCTCTGATAGAAAAACATAAATACAACCCATGATTCCTATTTAATACTGTATCGAAACTAACCAGGAATCATGCCAAAATCAAATCTCTAATTCCACAGAAATGTAGTAGTATTAGTTATTTAATGATAAAAGTGATAATCTCCTAATGAACATGCAGGAGTGTATGTACGTTGGCCGCCGCTGTGCATGCCAAAAGGGTTGAACAGAGAAATAATAAATGAGGTGTTAAGAAAGCACACTCACTATTTTTACTTGGTAGATAAAAGGTAAGAGCACGAGACATAGCGAACAGTATACTCATAGAATTCACTGGTTATATTAAGGGATAATCAATTGTATGTTACTAAAGCCCTTTACAGTCATCCATGCATACCGTAAGGGAGACAGTGTATGGAACCATTGGCTGGTAGAAAAACACTTAACTGAACGTACAAATAAAAAAATAAAATAAAATCCTCCACGTAAACTACTGTGTTGCCTGTTTGGACATAATTTAAATTGTAAAAGGTGGGAGCCCAACACGGAGAGGGCAATACTATTAAGTACTCGCAATAAACCTGGGGAATGCAGGAACAGTTGATGAATAGAGAGTTGAAGCAAGAGTCGCGAGGGGTGAGAACTCATTTTTGGAAGGTATTTATAAGGATTTGGACAGGCTAGTTCATCCACAAATGAAGGCTGAGATTGATGAGAGAGTATGGAATTTGAAGTGGTTTAGATGTAGTCACATACCCATTTCCTCAGTGTGATATAGAAAAGTGTGAAGAGAGAGTGGAATAATCTGTTAGTGGGACCAGAGAAATACTGAACTTAAGTCAACAATAATAGTTGTTAACAGGCTATTAACAGTACCAGTGGGGAGCATAAGACTGTTGGAAAATGCGGGGGGAGGACTTATTTTCAGTGAGCTGCTGACTGAACTTAGCATAGATAAGAGAACTGTGTAATGGGAAAGTGATCTGTCTTATCAGGAACAGGAGCGTCAACTAGGTGCTCAAGGGGTAGAATATTGTAAGAAATTACTTTTTTGCAGGGGGTGATGGTGCGTAAATTTACAGCTGTTTTGCTGTGGCGACCATTTTTGATTTTTACTTATAACCCTAGAGTTGAGAATCTTACCATATGGTTAAGTCTAAGAACGCCATGGGAAGTAAACAAGCTAAAGGAGAAGCATCTCCATTAGCCAAAGGACAGAGCAGAGTAACAGAGAAATCAGGGAAATTGAGAAAGTGCATGAAAAGGTGGAATAAGATGACAGAGAGAGGGAGATGCAGGTGGCCATTATCAGGGTCATTTGACAAGGAAGCATGACAACTGAGGAAGCAGAATTCAGACTCCCTCCCTATGCCCACGCAGCTAAGCAGTACCCAATGCTAACTCGTGGGCTGCAAGAGTGGATAGAGGCTCCCATTGAGATGACAGGAGTGATTAAGTATCCCCCATCTCACTTGGAGGAGGCCAAGGACAAGGTTACAGGGGACAGTCCAGAGGATAGGGATGGATGCCACGAGCATCAGGTATGCCACCTCAAATGAATGTGTCACAGGGACATATGAGACCACCCATGAACGAGCGAGCAGACAGGAGGAGCCCAGATTAATCAACCAAGAACCCCTCCTCCTCCACCCCAATGGCTGTGCTGGAATTGTGGACAGAGAGGACACATCCAGAAGTACTGTCCCAACCTACAGTATGTACGGAATATGCAATCTCACCAGGGTCAGGCACCTGACCAAGGATGGTACTGACGGGGCCTGGAGAGACCACAAGAGGGCTCTAAGATGCATCTGATGACAACAACTTGCCCACATGGACCTGAGGTAGAACCTTAAGTTTTGGTTTCCATTAATGGACAAAATAATATTTCCTTTTTAGTAGGCACTGGAGAAATGTATTCTTGTGTGGGACCTTGTGGAGCTAGATTTCCTCTGTCAGATGCAAAGCTCAAAACACAAGGTTTCCCTGGGAAAACTCATATTGCAATTTACATACACCCACAAATAGAAACATCTCCTAATGGAGTGTACCACAGAATTAAATTTGATATTCAGGATAGGGCAGTGGCAGAGAGGTTATCGGTGGACAGGATATTCCCACCATATAAACAATGTCTGATAAGTACTGAACAGGAAGCTCTACTCAACCAGGTACCCGAACACTTGTGGACGAAACATCACACTGATGCGGGACTCATACATTCAGCGGGGAAAATCCAGATTCAGCTACACCCCAACAGTCAATTACCTAAAAAGACAGTATCCTCTTAGTGCTGCAGCTGTAGACGGAATCAGACCTACCATTAAAGGGTTAGTAGAGACACAAATTCCATGTAATACTATTTTTCCAGTAAGAAAACCTAATTCAGGTTTCAGATAAATGGCGTTTAGTACATGATTTGAGGGCTGTAAATGTAACGGCGGGGTTGAGGGAGAGGCTACTGGAGACAATGGTGGTCCATGCTACAAAGCTACTGGAAACATGGTGGTTTATTAGCACAGGGTTGCCAGTGGCGTAACGATCACTCAAACAACGTACAAAATCAAATATATGAACAAGGGTTGCACAACACTGGGTATAACCAAACCGGTTGTAAGCAAGCAGCAGCAAAGAGACTGGAAACAGCGTGGTAACAGAGGCTGAGAGCACAGTCGGTAAGCAAGGCCAATGTTCAGCACTGAAGGCACTGTGGTGCAGTGCTATATAGTGCTTTCATAAACGAGGAACAGGTGTAGTCAATACGTCGGTGATTGGGCGCGTGGCAATGGCTGTGACGATGGTGTGGTGGGCGTGACCCGCTGGCTGGGTGCCTGGCACAATGTGACAGAGCCCCCCCCCAAGGACCCCGACTGCCTCCACGACAGGGGGGCGTCTGGGATGGTGCGGAGCTGGGCGATCAGACCTGGACCTGTGAAAGGAGGCGATGAGTTCGGGGTCCAGCACCTGTGAAGTGGGAACCCAGCTGCGCTCCTCAGGGCCGAACCCCTCCCAGTCCACCAGGTATTGGAGTCTACCCCTGCGTCTCCTGGAGTCCAGCAGGGCCCTCACCCCGTAGGCCGGACCGTCTTGCAGTATCGCAGGGGGAGGAGGAACCCCCTCAGTGACTTCCTCCTCAAGAGGCCCGGGGTGAACCCTTTTCACCACGGAGACGTGGAAGGCCGTGGACGATCTATTCCCCGCAGGGATGCCGACTCTGTAGGTGACATCATTTATGTGCCGCAGTATGGGGTAAGGCCCTACATATTTATGGGCTAGCTTACCTGAGGGCCCCAGTCTACCGTCATGCGTGGCCACCCACACCCTCTCTCCGGGTTCGAAGCGCCAGGGAGACCAGGGAGAGCCACAAAACACACCATTTTAGAAAAATGATCGATAGTCACCATGATAGCAGTGTTGCCCTCTGAGGCTGGCAGGTCCGTCAAAAAGTCCAAAGGCGATGTGTGACCTGAGGTGTCGGTAGAGGGTGCAGCTTCCCAGCTGGAGGGGTTTTTGGGACCTTGCATCTGGCACAGTCAGGACAAGAGTTGACTGTACGCACTACATCGGCGTGCATACCCGGCCACCAATACCGAGCACTCAGGAGTTGTCCGGTGTGTGTGGAACCCAGGTGTCCAGCTCCCAGGGAGGTGTGAGTCCATGCTATCAAGGAGGACCTTAGCCGCAGAAGTACGAAGAGCTGACGTGGTGGGCAATCCGGACGTGGGTTGGCAGCACTAATATCCCGATCCAATTGCCAGCAGATGTACCCCAAAAAGCAGGCAGGGGGCAACACTGGTTCTTGGGAGGTCGGTTGGGACTCTGGGGAGTGCTGGCGTGAGAGGGCGTCGGCGCGGGTGTTCTGGTCTCCCTAAGTACTTTGTAAGTCGCTCTGGATAAGAGCGTCTGCCAAATGCCAGAAATGTAAATGTCTCCTGAGTGGTAGGTCACTTGGAAGACAAAGTGGGAGAAAAAGAGATGACTGGTCTGGCCTGACTAGGGTTCATGCGCTTGGTGGCCTTAAGGTATTCCAGATTATGGTGATCTGTTATCACCGTGAAGGGGTGCCTAGCACCCACAGGACAATACCGCCACTCCTCCATAGCCAGCTTTATGGCCAAGAGTTCTCTGTCTCCTACTCCGTAATTCCTTTCTGCAGGGGTTAGTGTTTTAGAGTAGTAGGCAACAGGCTTTGTCTTACCTCCTCCTTTCTCCCTCTGTGATAGAAGCGCTCTCACTCCCATGTCAGATGCGTCCACCTCTACGATAAAAGGGCGAGTGGTGTCAGGCTGCTGGAGGATAGGAGCAGTAGTAAAAGCGACCTTGAGCTTCTGGAAGGCCTCCTCCTTGTTGGAGCCTCTGGTAATAGGTGGCTCTATCGTCCGACACGTGAAAATAGCTAGTCCGTTAGGGACTCCAGCGGTTATAGTTAGATGTTTACCGGGAGCCAGAGCACCGGACATAAGCGGCAACCTTAGAGTATTGTCAAATAGGAGATATTCGAGGATGGTTATCCATGTAGGTGCCAACGATATCCGTCTGCGGCAATCTGAAATAACTAAAGATAATATTAAAGAGGTGGTCAA
>JAOXYF010000007.1:745133-779192 GCA_028565775.1 Sternarchorhynchus goeldii | reverse complement strand
GAGACTGCAAGCTGTTATAAAAGCCAGAGGTGGTGCAACAAAATACTAGTGATGTGTTGGAGTGTTCTTTTGTTTGTCTGTTTTTCATGATTCCATAATTTTTTCCTCAGAATTGATTGATTCCATCATTTTTTCCCTCTGCTTGGTCTAAAAAAGTATCCATTACTGACTGCCACATTTTTTTTCTTGATTTCTTATAGTGTTTCTTAAAGCCAAAAAGTTGCCATTTGAAATTACTTTAGTTTTGTGTCGTGTCTGTGATCTGCTTTTTTTTATACAAAATTAAACAACTGAATGAACGTCCTCCGAGGCCAGTGATTCCATAATTTTTGCCAGGGGTTGTAATTGTTTTCTTTCTTATTTGGTCCAGCCCTGTCCTCCTTCAGGTTTCTAAGGTCATCTGATTGGTTGCTCATGGCTGAATGTCAAAGGTGACAGAGCCTTTGCAGGTGTAACATTGAGACTGTGGAAGAGCCCACCCCTGGAGATTAAGCCCACCCCTGGAGATTAGGATCGTCCCTGGAGATTAGGCCCAACAGCTGTTAAATGTTGGGGATTTATCTGGCGTTGTCCAGAAGATGGCAGCATAGTTCAGTCTTTGAAGAAGGAAGCATCAAATAAAACAGTATGGAGATTTCTTCCGTTTCTGTTGATGTTAAGATTGGATGGTATCCTGTCCAGGGTTGGTTGAGCCCAGCCTTTTTTGACCCTGATTGGATTAAGAAGTTTAATACAGAGTGAATAATGAATTGCTAGTATCTGTCAGAATCTGTGATCTTCTGGCTCTTCTCTTCTTCTTAGCTAGCCATTTGGTTATTTGAGAATTGCTAGTAAGGATATGTGTGTGTGCGTGCACGCGCATGTTTGTGTAAATAGTCTGGTAGTATATGAACACAGCTCACATCAAACATCAGTGACTGATGTTTGGACTATAGCGGCCATGCCAGAAATATATCAGATATGCTGGTCTGGAAAAGTAAGCTATGACTGCTTTCTCAATGGCCCAGTGTGGTCAGACCAGCCTTTTCATGAAGGTGTGGGGGGGGGGGGGGGCTGCGTCTTCTGCTTCTGTTTGGTCTTGTCATTATTACTAATTGAGTCTCATCTCTGCCTGCCGAATTCTCAGATGGCCGTCCCACTGAGTATGATTCTGAAGTGTGAAGTTGGTGTGTAAACCTCTGCTTTTTGTGTTATACAAGCCTAAACGGTCAGTTTGGAATTGTTGGATCAGATGTGAACTTTTTGCTTTGACTCCTTCACAGTTGTGTTTGTAAGTGATTCATATCTGTCATCAGTGTGAACAGACCTCCTGCACAAAAACAGTAGTGTCACGTGCATAAGACACGCACACGTGTGTGCAGAGCAGTGCAAAACAAAACAAAACAAAACAACAAAATCACAAGCCAGTGGTGTTGCAGTACCTCAGCGAAGCTGTGGAATAGATGGAACAGCACTCCAAGTGGCCATTGCTAATTACTGCAACCGTGTGCTGCTGAAGAGGTCTGAAGAAGAGCCAATCAGCTGCTGAGGATGAGGATGGGAAGGTGAGGAAGGGGCTGTGTGAGCAGCTACTGGGGAGGTGCATGGGCGGAGCAAAGCCGCAACCGTGTGGGCGATTACACAGCCGTTTGGAACGCGCCCTTGGCTCAGTTGCTGGCTGTCTCGAGAGCCATCCTGTTCATTCAGTCGCTAGAGTGAAGTGTGCTAGATGAACCCCTCGATGGGGTTAGGGGTCAAGTCAACAGAAACGATGAGTTCAGTTCCAGCAAGAAATGAACGCGATCTGATGATTTTCCCTTTAGCTTTCACCAGCAGCGGAAAAGTTTATAAGTATGAATACTTCATTATACAACAAAAAGAATCAGACAGAAAGGTGAACTACATATATCTATAAAGACTAACTATATCATCAGTCTTTATTTTCACAGGCTCCATTGAAGAAACAGTAGTGCTGATCAAGATGAAGACTTCTAGAGGGAGTGTGATGAGAGCCGCCGAAGGTCTGTGCATTCCAGATCTGATCTTCCCTCTGTCCTGCTTCCTTCAAGTGGGGCGTGGCCTCGGGTGGGCGTGGCCTCGGGTGGGGCATGGCCTCAGGTGGGGCGTGGCCTCGGGTGTGGAGTGGCCCCAAGGTGCTGAGTTAAAGTGGGTGATGCCAGGCCCAGAGAACTGTTATAGCAGGAGCTTTCCCAGTGGCCTGGTCTGTCGGCTGGCCTGGATGGCCAGGGTAAATCACATATGATGAACTAAATAGGACAGCTTGAGGACACACACTGTCTCTACAGTCTTGTTTCATGTATCTGGTCTTTCTGAGTGATTTCATTAGTTTAGGATTGCTTTTAGTTTTAATTAGTTTTTATTAGTTTTGATTTCATTATTTTAGGGTTACATTAGTTTAGATTTATAGTCTATGGTGCCTTAACCTTAACTACCCATAAATGATATTCATGATCAATGTTTCATTGATCAGTGCACCATTCAGAAATACAAATACACTTTCCCCAGTCAGTACGCAGCAGTTGGATTTTTTTGTTTCTCTTCAGAAGAAAAACCTGCAATTTCCAGCTGAAGCACAACTGCTCACTCACAGATGTTTCAAAACCATATGGTAGATATATGGAACAAGACATGCAGACAAAAAAGTTAGTAAAAGGAGCCTTCAGTTCTGTGTGCCTGTCTCACTGTGTGTCTCTCTCTATGTCTCTCTCCCTGTCTCTCTGTTTCTTTCTCTCTTCATGTCTCTCTGTGTGTGTCTCTCTCTCAGTCTCTCTCAGCCCCAGTTCAGATCATTAAAATTAAACCGGGCCACTCAGATCATGCACTCATCTGAAACTCTGGTCCCAGGCTCTCTCTCTTATACACACACACACAACTACCATCTTCCTTTCTCTCCTCCTCCTTCCCTCAATCCTCTGTCAGATCAGCTCGTGATTCCAGAGCTTTCAGCACTGAGACCCTTTAAATAGTGCTCTACCCCCCAAAAGACAAGTCACACCACACAGAGGAAACAGAACAGGCAAGGCAGCAGGGAGATGATCACACGTCTTAATTGTGCCCCAATTCGGGTTATGTTCCAGCCTATTATCTCACACACACATATACACACATACACACACACACCAACACATGCGGAAGAACACACCTCTGTTGTGCTAAGTCTGTTGAGCTGGGAGTCTGTTTAAGCTCCAAAGCACAAATCAGTAGAGAGGGAAAGCCCACCATCAGAGATTTAATCCTGGAAGAGATCTCCACTGTAGACCAACCTGAGGAGATCTCTTCTACAGACCATCCAGAAAAGATCTCTGCTGCAGACCAACCAGAAGAGAACTCTCCTGCAGACCATCCAGAAAAGATCCCTCCTGCAAACCAACCAAAAGAGATCTATGCTGCAGACCAACCTGAAGCTTAACAAATTTCTCTGGGTTCACCTGCAAAGGTTCAATCTGACCCGCTCTGCCACACCTTTAACTCTGCCACGCCCCCCAGTTCGGTCACGCCCCCCGGCTCTGCCACGCCCCCCAGTTCTGCCACTCCCCTGGTTCTGACATGCCCTTGACTTTTAATCAAGCATAAAATCCATCACCACACATTCAGGCATGCATATTTAAATTTTCACATCAAGTAAAAACATATTAATATACAAGCAAGCATACATAATTAGAACCATTCATTATTTAAATGTTTCAGATTCAATTTGGAGTCCCATGGTGATTCTGGATGAACACAGTGTAAGGGAGGCTGAACTCATTCCAGCTCTCCCCCCCTCCCCCCTCCCCCGAACGCCCATGGTGAGCCAGAGCTTGTGTGTGTGTGTGTGTGTGTGTGTGTGTGTGTGTGTGTGTGTGTGTGTGTGGTGAAGCTACAGCAGGGCGGCAGGCTGACAAAGCAGCGAGGAGGACTTTAAATATCAGTGCTGCACAGACTCTGGCCGCCACATAACAAGACTGCTCTTTCTTCTTTTTTTTCCTCTTTCTTTATTTTTCTGCCAGAAAAGAAGAACTTCAGACAGTTGAGAAAGTGACAAACGTTTCATTGTTTTCATACCACTTCACTTACAGTTATTCAGAACTTCAGATGCAGTCGGGCAAGAGCAGATCAGGCAATGCTGAAGCGCCAAGCAGCCCAGAATCAGAGTCTAGAACCAGTCCAGAATCACTTCAGTCTCGAATCACTTTTCTTCCTTAAGTCTCTTTTCTTTTCCATAAGAAAAGCTTCCTGTATGGAGGTGTGTGCATTTGTGTATGTCTGTGTGTGTGTGTGTTTTAATGGCTTATTGTGTGCATATATGTGTGCTTTAATGACTTTAATGGCATATAGAGATTATATTTCAGGGTGAGTGTGTGTTTTTAAATTGTCCATTTTAATGATATAATAATTTTCCATGTATATAATGCTGATGGGAATATAGAGTTTTGCGGGGGGGGGGTTTGAAATAGTTAAGCATATGTGTGGGTCTGTGTTTTGGAGGGGTAAAGTTTGTATGTGTGTGTTTTAGGGGGTTAAGTGTGTGTGTCAGGAAAGTTAAGTGTGTGTGCATGTGTTTTGGGTGTTTAGTGTGTGTCTGTGTGTGGGGGGGGGGTGTTTGTGTGTTTGACTGGCTGATGGCTATCGGGCATGTCATTTTCTGGCCCCGTGTGAGAGAGGGATAGAATCCTTCTCTGCCGGTGGGGATGGAGGGAGCATGTTCTGCCTGCACTGGTTCAGTCCATGGAGAGATGGAGAAAGGAGGCACGTCCACCGGGATGCTCTCCTTCAAGTGCCACTGCATTGATTTTAACCACTGAGGCTTTCTGGTCTGCCGATTTCAAATTACATACACACGCTGATTCTATACACACACACACACACACACACACACACGTTGCTGGCATTTCTCTTTAGTGCTCTGGGGTGATTGTGGTTCTCCCCAGGGACCACAGGGGGGCGCTGCCTCACACAAACCAGGCTAACCCACTCCCAGAAAAGAGTGTGGTCTTCTGCTTGTATTCTGTAAGCAGGTATATCCCCATACTGAAATGGACGGAGTGTGTGTGTGTGTGTGTGTGTGTGTGTGTGTGTGAGAGAGAGAGAGACAGAGAGAGAGAGAAAGCTTGCCCCTCTGCGGATGATGAGGGGTGTCTGAAATCAATTCAGTGTTAAGTGCAGGGCAGTGCAAGTGACTTGGGAAACCTCATGGGCCTCAAATGATTCCTCACCCTCCACTGCCCCAGACCGCACGCTCGCACGCACAAGTTCTGGATTGCCCTGCTACTGAAGATGCTCTGGCCTTTCTGTGTATGTTTTAAACAATTTATTCCTGAAATGAGCAGCACGATGATGAAGTGTAAGCACATCAACTCTTCCTCACATGAAGCAATACGCAGCACGTTAAGCTTGTCCACCATATACAGCGTTCATAGACCTGGCGTACAAGAAGAAGCTGCACAGAACAGAGTGCGATGCAGCTGTACTGGCATGATTGACCTGTAGGCTGGAAGAGAGAAGATGGGATGTAAAACAGAAAATGGAGGAGAAAGAGAGAAAGAGAAAGTGTGTGAGAATAGACAAGACCCTGCGTGACATTCTGTTCTTCCTTTTTCAAAGTAACACCGGATGTGTCACACACATCTTGCTTCTTCTGTCTCTCTCCTCTTTATGCTGGGCTCCTTTGGGCTTCCTCACTGCTAACGGGCCTGTTGGTAACTATAGATTTTGCATGGATGGATGCTAATGTCTCTTTGTGTCTTAATATCTCTGTGCGTCTCACTGTCTCTATGTGCCTCAATGTCTCTGTGTGTCCCATTGTCTCTGTGTGTCTCAATATCTCTCTATGTGGCTCATTGTCTGTGTGTGTCTCAGTGTCTCTGTGTGTCTCATTGTTTCTGTGTCTCAATATCTTTGTGCGTCTCATTGTCTCTATGTGTCTCAATGTCTCTGTGTGTCTCAGTGTCTCTGTGTGTCTCATTGTGTCCACCTCGACACTGCCGTTTCATCACTCCATCACCTTGTCATTCTCACTGGCCCTCCTGCGCTCTACCACAAGAGGCTCCTGCTAAATGTACAAGAAAAGACTAAGCATGTAGTCTGAGCCCCACGTCCAGCAAGGCCTGCGTGAAGCAGCTAGTGCTGGCTGTGTTCTTCCCACCACTGAGCTTGTCTATAGCTCCCTACTAAAAGGAATGGATGGGCATCTCTCTCTCTCTCTCTCTCTCTCTCTCTCTCTCTCTCAAACCACCCACCTCTGATAAGTACTTGCCTCCTTTGAAGAGCTGAGCACAGAGGCCAAACAGGGCATGACCGCTGCTTCTCTCTCTCCTTTCTGTAGGACCAATCAAATCCAGTTCAGTTCCACATTCAATTCCTCCACTGAGCTCCAGATCACACAAGCTAGAATCAAAATCGCATGTTTTAAAACCTTCATAATAGTTTAGAATTGTCTAGAAATTAAAGATGCAAACACTGCAAATCCCTCCTCCATAGTCATACCCGACATGCTTTCACACTGTATTAATTCATTAATTTGTTCATTTATTTATTTGTTTGCTTGCTTGTTTGTTTGTCTTTTGCCAAATTGTATTCTGCTCCACCGACAACGCTCCTGTAAAGACTGTAGGAGATTTGTTGTGGAGCCATATAAATTGGTACGTAGCCTCTGATTTTGCGCGGTGTTTGAAGCCTGGCTGCGCGGAGAGGTCTCTCCTCGCATTACTGCTATCGCCAAACCACCCATGCAGATGTTTCTCGCGAAGCCAGAGCACACTGCGCTTACTAAAGGCCCCAAAGAACGCCTCTCGTGCTCCACGAGATTAACGGTAGGCGTTCACGTCGCCCAAACACTAGCGCGCTTGGACAGATGCTCGGATTCTCTGCCACGAGAGGTAGAGAACGCGGAGCACTTTTAGCCGCGCTACTCCCGGTACACGCGCGTTGCGCTCCTTCCCCTCCCCCTCTTCCCCTCGACAGGCAGCCAGGGAGGCCAGCGCAATCAGAACCCGGCATCATTAGAAGGTGTTAATTGGAGTTAGTCAGAGTCTTCGCTTTCTGTCAAGGAGTCTGACAACAGAATTCATTAGACTTAAAAATACCAGACCATCAATTCAGTTCAAATAGGATTTACTGACGAGGAACGACGCAAAAAGTTCTAACAACAGAGCCAGAATAAGCCTTAGTTTGAGGATGGTTTAAGTAGACTCTTTTAATAAGCTATTTTAGCCCTATGAATCTGTCCTTGTACTGTGGAGGTTCGGCACCAAGACTTTTGACATCTCATTACCCCGTCATGAATGTAAAAAAAAAACACATTTATGTGAGCAGATGTCATCATCTGGCTGCGTTTAAGTTTCAAGTTCGTTGGATCAAATCAACATGGAAGCTTTTGTTCTGTGCGAGGCTAGTACAGCATCCATCTGCTCAGTTTCCAGGAGGGTAGTAACATAATTTATAACACTGTTAAGTAACCTGCTATGTTACTCTTGATTTTAAAGCCTTACGTAATCATCTTCCTGCGTACATAAACGAATTTGCTCACCCTTACAAATTAATGACGGACACGCTTCAAATTATTTGGCGAAAACGTTCAGGAATAAATAAAAATGAACAGTTAGGTAGCGCGTTTTCATAAAGCTCTTACAGCAGCGCGCGTGACTATTCCAAGGATAATTTTCTGCTTCAGAGCAGTGGGAAACAGACAGCGCGAGCGATGCGATGATGCTAAACAGAATTATGATTGCAGAAATGATGCCATTTGTTCGGTGTCAGAACCAGACTGTGGCCAAAAGCTTGTCAATCAGGTCGGTACTATTTCTTTTATATAATTTGTTAAGGTAACGTGTCTTCGAAGTAGCGAGAAATCACATCACCAAACCCCCAAATCAAACAGCAACATTTTAAGAATAATGTTAAAAAAAACGTCTTCTGGTAATTTGGGCCTAATTTCCACGGAACGCCAAGGTTCTTCGAAATACTTTGTACCTTCCAAATCAAAGAAGAATCTAACAGAGAGAACAATCAAAACGAAAAAGAGACTGTTTACACATTTATGATGACCGAGGATAAGAGTGTACGATTTGATATTTCAGTCCAAATATATTTGTAATTTAATAAATTTTGTAATGAGACTTTATGTATTTTAATAGCAACGCGGCATGAAATAGCTTTGGTCAGAAATCGAAGAGTGTGAACGAAAAAAAACTATTTATGTCATTTGGGTTTAGAATTAGACCAATGAAAACCGTCAATCAAGCTGCAACATTCAACTAACCAGCGAAGAATTGAAGCCAAGACCTTTCCTCTTGAAACAGACATGTCTAGTCACTTTAGAATTGCGAAAATGCTAGTGTCATTTTTAACCAAATGATTAAAAAAAAATAATTAGACAAATGAAACTAATAAGGTTCCATGTGCAGACTTATGTTAAACAACCTTAAAGAGATCGAAATAATTTGTAAATTAATAACACAAGACCTTTGTGTCTAATATCACCTTTCGGTACTCTTAATTGCGGGAGCGTTGTATGCATTTATTTATATAGACGTGAAACCCCTTATGAAAAGCACATTTTATTACACATCTCATAACAGTGCCATGTAGACAATTTGTACAAGATACATCACAATCTAAAGTGCACAATTACTGTACAACCAAAGGATCTTAAATAAATGAGAAAGAAAAAAAACACACCGATTTTGTATATTTATAATATATATATATATTTAAAAAAAAGAATCAAAACCAGCGGGTTGCTTTAAAAAGATAAAAGAAAACCCCCAAACTCTCCCAACTTTCACAAACCAGCAGAAATAAAGACACACCATAGGAGCACATGGCTTTGGCACCTGTGGTTAAAAACCTTTAAATAAAGTTCTTTTAAAAAATGAATTAAATAAAATAAAAACTAAATCTGGACAAAGCACTTTAACATAAGGGAGGGCTCAAGAAAGAGAGAGAGAGAGAGAGAGAGAGAGAGAGAGAGAGATAGAGAGAGAAAGAGAGTGTCTCAGGGATGTGTTAGTTTAGGGGCTCGTGTAAAAGGCATAGTAGCCCAGGCCTTTGGGCTGTTCTTTTCCATACTCCTCTGCACTCAGGTCCTCACACTTTATGGTGGGGGAGGCATCTGTACTGGATCCCCCGGGCGACAGCCGGCGTCTCTTGCAGGCAATGGAGTAACCCCCCGCTGCGTCACCCGGCTCCACTGGCTTCAGCCCGGGAGCGGCATCCAGGGCCCAGGAGCCGCTGGTGCCCGGTGCTCCCGCCCCCGCCCCGCCCTCCTCCTGCAGCTTGTCCTTGGGGGCCAACGGGTCGTCAGGGAAGGCAGGAGGGCTGGGCCGGGGTGACCAGGGCAGACCCGTGGCCATCTTCCTCTGGTAGGAGCTCCGGCCGCCACCCCAGCCTGCGGCAGCCATGGAAGCAAAGGCAGCCGAGTCGGGGTAGTAGCCCAGCGCGTGGGGGCTCTGGAGGGGCAGGGGCTTGATGCCGTAGGGCAGAAGACCTGAGCTGGAGTAGTCGCCGTCATACGACAGGTCCAGCTTGGCTGGAGCACCGCCCTGCTGGACAGGTCCGACGAACCAGCGCTGGGCGGAGGCAGCGGATGCGGGGTCATCGGCCTGTGGGGAGAGCAGCCCGTTGGTCTGGGGAACGGCGCGCTCGCCGCCGCCATACAGCCGGTGGTTCTGCGGAAGGCTGTTGACGAACTGGTCCTGGAAGAAAGGCTGCATGGCGTAGCGTGCGCCCGGTACGATCTGGTGTGAGCGTGGGGAGTCTGTCGGGGAGGGCGTCAGTCTGTCGCTCTCTGGAGCAGTGTACATCCTGGGAGAGGGGGAGAGAGAGAGAGAGAGAGAGAGAGAGAGAAAAATCAAGGACCAGTTTAAACACCATTCTGGAAAATTATTCTCCCCCTTCTCCCATCCATGGGACACTTACGAGTCATAATTATCTCTGAAGCCCTTGGCAAAAGGGTTATGGTCAATTTTCAGCTGTGTAATCTGGACAAAAGACAAAAAACATGACAGAATTTAGAAAAAAAAAAGACAAAAGGGAAGGAAAGCAAAAGCTTCTGCCTGAAGGAAGTGTGTTCTGCTTACGTCCGTGTTCTGGTAGGCAGTGACAGCAATGAACTGGTTTTCAGGGAAGGTGAAAGTTTGTGTCTTGGTCTCGCTGCTTATGTCCTCCACACCATCCTCGCTCACCTCCACGATGTGCAGCCTGGGCTGATACTTGTGCAGAGACTGCAGGACGATCATCTGTACGTGCGTGCGCACACACACACCACACACACACACACACACGCTTTGTATTTCTGCATACAACTGGTAAGTACACACAAATATTAACGTAGCGTATTCATTTGAGAGCAGTGTTGATCAGTGTAGTGTGAAATTAACTTAAAATTAAACCTTTATATTCATGAAAGACACACACACCATGAGAAATGCACTAAGCAACTCCTACACCACCCCTCCTCACACACACACACACACACACACACACACACACACACACACGACCGATAATTGTGCAAACACTGCAGTAGGGGTATATGCAGTAAGCCAGAGTCAGACACAGACACACAGAGGTGTCAAACCACCACGGAAGACCAGACACCAAGAAAAAGTGCAGAGTGAGGCTCGACACAAGGCCAAACACCCCAGTAGCTCGTCTCATGCTAACAAACTTGCAGCCAGAACGCTGCTCTGGTTCTTACATTCAGCTCTGACTCGAAACGTCTGGACCGAGCCCCCCCCCCCCTCCCAATACCCTGTCTAAGACACTTCCAGGATGTCTCTAACTGTCTTGGCCTTTGCCTGTGTGTTTCTGTCTGTCTGTCGTCCTCTTGATCTACCACGAGACTAATTTGCCTAGTACAAAAAGGAAAATAAAACCGTTTTGCATGGCTGCAGTGAAAGCTTGCATCCAAGGCTCACGCTGTAAGAAACTGCTACACATCACTGGAGACACAGCAGGCCTCCGCCTTTACAGTGGTATTCAGAAAGGCACCGCGCCTACCTGTGTGTTATTGTTATTTGCTCCTTTGTTGTTGGTGAGTTTCAGCTTGCTGAAGGATATCTCTTGTCTCATCCAGTGCGCGCCCGTGTTCGGCGATTCCGGATGGACATACATCTTGTTTCCTTAAAGGACAAGACAATTATATGGTTACGATACACGAAATTGGTACGTAAAAAATCCACGTGTTACAAAAATAAAACAAATAACAAAAAGCGACTATGAAAAAGGCGTTCAGAAAATCGTGACATCAAAAGGAGACCTGCTTGTTTTGAGATACAGATCAGCACTTTCAACCTACGCGTATTCCGAGAGCAGAACACACAACTGTCTTCTCCGCTCTACACTGTGCATATCACGCTGCTTCTGGCGCGGTTCGACCCCCATTTTTTTAACGACCCCACTAATAATATATTTATATTTATTTATTTCACCATTTAAAAAGTTTATTTTACTTCCAGACAAATATTTTCTTTCGTTTAGTCTATACAAGATCTATATAACCTGCAACTCCAAGTAAAAAACGTGCTCGTTTCTGAGAGAAAGCCAAAAGCAAAACGAAACTTATTTTAATTTTTATTTAGTTTCGTCCAACAGTGCCTTGCATTGTGGTAGACAGACTTGTATTTCATTGCCAGCACTAACTCGGTTCTGAAAAAATATTTTCCCATCCTGTCTTAGCAAAGCCATTTCTAAAGAAAGTAATTGTAATTTAAGTTGAACGAAAATAGTAATAATACGGATCGGATAAAGTACAGATCTTTTCTGGGCATTTGCTTTTTCGATATTGCATTCTGTGGCATTTCTCGTATCGAAATCGTCTCGTTTTATTATGCCCGTCTGTTGCCTTTATAAGTTTTCTATACTTTTTAAAACAGAAATCAGAGCAGTTTTGCTCCATTTCTAAGTACGAGATGCGCGCTTGGCAGGTAACAGTAAGCGACTCTTTGTTTTGAGAAGTGGCCTACTAGAATGAGCTCATTTTCAAAAATGATTGTGTTAAGCCATTGTATGAAAAACATCTCGAACGAAAAAACGAATTCCTCACCTTGCATGTTGTTGTCCGCTTTTCCGCAGGTCACCCATTTCCCGCCTTGAAACCGCCAGTGGTTTGGATCCGCCAGAACAATCTCCACAAACACGTTATAATGCGCAGTAAGGTTGAGACCCGTTATGTTGAAACTCAGGAAGGGAAACATTCGCCTGCAGAAAGCGACGTATAAAATCCGTTAACCTTCACAAGACATTAAACAAATCGTTTTAAAATAAATCAGCATTTCTGTTTGGAAATTAAAAAAAAAAATCACACACATCAGCCTTTCACACAACAGGTTCTAACCATTTTGTGGTGTCCATTACTATTTAATGAGATCCAAATACTTAAAAAAATAACTAACTTTATTCTAGCATCTTCAAAATATAGACAGAAAGAGGCCCAACGATGGTTAACAATAACAGTTAGGTCTCAGTGAAGAAACGTGTCGTGTTTGTAAGGACAGAGCAGGCGAGACCTAGAACTTACCTGCCCTGTTTGGTGATGATCATCTCCGTCTGATGGCGATGGAACTTGAGCCACAACGGTCGATTGCAAAGATAGACCTGAGCTCTCGCGCCTGCAGCAGACCCCGGGATGGACATAGAGCCTATACCAGCTCCTGCCCCCGGATACGAGGGGTAAAGACACCCCGGACCCTGTCCAAACTGATACCCGGGGGCAAACTGACTCCGACCGGCACAGACAGCGGACGAGAAACCAGTTGGTGGCAGGACTGAACCGTAATGAAGAGAGGTCGAGTACCTGGATCCGTTAGATCCACTGTACACCGTCCCGGTTTGTCCTCCGTATGGAAAGAGAGAACATGGATTTGTCACCTCGGAGGTCGGTTGCGTCGAAGAGATGAAATATCGATCACCGCCAAGTTCATCGATATTGTAACGCCGGCCGCTGGTTAGGTCATCGTCGCCGATAACGGGGGAACTTTTTCTGGCGTCTGGAGCGCTTTTAGTCCCGGCAAAGTTGTCACTCTCTCCCTCTCCCATCATGGCGTTTCCCCCGCTGCTTAGGTACTTCTTGTTATCACTATTTTGTTCGGATTCCGCCCGGTCCACCTCCTGAAAGTCGATCTGCGTTGACCCCGGACTGTTGGACGTGCTTTCTGACGAGGAGAGGTTGTAAAAAGTCTTGGGTAAATTAATAGATGCGCTGGGGAGAATACTCTCTAACTGCATGCTTTAATATTGATAAATATCTGAGAATCAAAAAAGATGGAAAAAAAGAAAATAAAAAATGAACTGACAGGCAGATCACACCAGGACGCAACACCACCTCACGCGCCTCGGTTGTAAGACTTGAGCGCGCGCCTCTTAGCCACTAACCAAGGCCGACCTTTTCAGCGACACCTTCGGATTCGGTTTTTTCTCAGCTCTGCTATAATCTGCTGGTGATAGAATTGTTCCAGGGCGCTTATATATTGAGCTCTTTACACACCCCAAAAGCGCCGCGAGCGTAATGGGAGGAGCTTCCATGGAGTTCACCTTGCTGCCTGCCTCTGCGTGCCCATTGGCCGGTTGCACTTACTTTAAATGAATCATTAATCAAGAATAAAAGTGATCAATAGCTTCATTCACTGACCCACTGCAAATACAGTTGGTTGAAAATAAATCTTGTTTTAACATTTTAATTAAACAGTCTGAGAGTCTGTTAATTCGAGTATTGACCTTAACCCCTCAAAAAACACTTTGAAGTGGCTAACACCGTCCCCACACATTAATTGTGAGAAAAACAAAACAATTAACGATTCCTTTCAGGCTGATCTGACAACACGATTCAAGCACTGCGATTGCCCTGTGCGCACGGGTCAAATACAATTAACCAAACACAGCAAAGCTCACAGGAGCGATGCAACACCAACAAGCAATACTCACCGAATACTGACAATTACAAAATGATTTCCATCACCTCTTTGGTTTTCATAGTAAGAAATGCGCGGCAGGCTACCCCAGCTCAATATTTCTGAATGTGTATATTAATGTTGTCCACTAAGACGGTTTTGTGTAAATAACACAAAGCGCTGGCAATCAGTCAACACGTGCGCTCGGCGTCAGAGTTCCTCTTCACGCGCTAATTGCCCCAGAGAGCGCCCGTTCAGATATTTTTTTCTAAAACTTTCGTTTACAAAAATAAAACTAATAAATAAAAAAAATAAAACGTTCCAACGTTCTGTAAAAATAAAACACGCATTCATATTCGTTGTTTTTCATATTATTAAATTGCTTTACAGTTGTATAAAAAATAAAGTAAAATAAAATAACGTTCTCATCTGTGTGTTGGTTTGAATGACTGCAGTCTGTTCCTCATCCTTGCTGGTCTTTGCTGTTATGGTCTACTTATGAGACACATGCCAAAATCGTAGATATTGTTTTCAGCCAGCACGCGAGGTGACTTCGTTGAAAAAAAGAGGCGTGAGGCTTTGGCAGGCAGCTCGCGCGTCACCTGCAGGGTTTACTTGTGGTCGAAAAAAAGTGAGAAAAAAGAAAACGTCCACTGTGTGTATTTATGACAGGCGTTTCCTTCTGAAAAAAAATATCTGAGGAGAACTACCGCTTTAGCATACATGAGGCTATACTAACTATACATGTCTACGCGTAAAACAGCTCAAAAATAAATTCGCATTTAATACATTTACACACGAGTTTTAACAGCACACGTAGGCCTACTTCTCAGTAGTGGTGACCAAATTGCCTCAGTAATTTGTTCGATATAATGAGGTAGTGTTTAGTCCTGCAGATCTGAACAATGATCGACCCCCTTTTCATAACATCTGAACAAAATAGCCCGAGTCAACAGATGCAAAAACAAATGAATCACATTAGACCATAAGGTAAGATGTGATTGTCTTGATAATCAGACGGTTGAAATAATGAAGGGGGCGGGGGCGAATCCCCCTGATCACCCTGTCAAAGCCGAGGGAAAACTGCCAATTATTTTTCCGTTTGAGGGAACCGGTGATAGTAAAGGATGGAGCAGCTCGGTGAATTGACACAGGCTTATTAAAACTCTCCGTGCCCGCGCGAGCCAGTGATATCCGATTGTAGAAAAAAGAGGGGAAAATGCATTTCAGAAAGAGATTCAGTGCGAACGCGTTTTCCGCACCAAACACACTTTACCGGCCTAGACAAGGCATGTGGTGATAATTATAGTTTATCCTGAAAGGCTAAACGCTGCAGCAACAGGGCCACGAGTAATTTTTCAGCGTCCTTAAAAGTGCTGTTTTAGAACAAAATTCTGACCAATTTTACACAAGGTTTTCATTAACGGATCCTGAAAATTTAAATATAAATTGTTTTAGCCATTTAACCAGGTTTGCATTACAGTTTCCGATAGTATAGGACACAATATTTATTTGTTTCCAATTTTTTAAAACAATATCCCGATACTGTCTGTCTGTACTGTATACTGTATAGTAATTCTTTAGTAGGTGATTTCGTTTCAATGACAAATAATAACGATCAACGGTAAGCAGAATAATATTCTCAGCAAGCGAAGTATTGTGCAGCTCGGCTCTTTTAGTGGTGCGTCCTGTGCAAGGGACGGAGGCGCTACTGCAGGCAGCGGGCGTCTGCATGATGCGTCTCTACCCTCGCGTAGCGCTCCCTGGTGACAGCTAATGTTAATACCTAAATCTGCAAGTCATCCTCTTTTTAAACACCTCACTCAGTCAAACAGCAGTATAAAAGCAGAACCACACATGAACAGACTAATAGGTTAACAGCCCTTCTTAATGAACGTGACTCTAGCAAGCCGATGGGACGAAATAAATTTGTTAGTCTGTATGTTGTCCCTCATTCTCCACTGATGGTATGCACAGCACGCGGAGAACCTGAGAGAAACACGCGCACTCGCGCGCGCGTGTGCTCGCACGCGCACACGGAGGGATGATTATGCGTTCTCACCTGACAGATCCCTGGTCCCAAGTGTCTTGTAGTTTTTAGAGTGTGAGATTCGCAATGATTAGCTCCCAGCTAAGACGAATATGGCAATACGAACAGAGACTTAAATAAGCCTACTGCTATTCAGTACAGAAACATGTCTACGATTTTAAGCCATTATTATCGACGATTTTTATAAACATAATAGCTATTAACAACAACAATAATAATTAAAATTCATAATGTTACATTTCCATTCCAGTCGATTTTGTAATCCTAAATAGTTTACTACAATAGACTAACTCTAGCATATTCTTAGCATCTAACAACGTTTAACCTTGATTATGTTACATGTAATACTTTTATGTGTTATATAAGTATTATATTTAGATGTGTGTTCTCTGAAATGTTTATTTATTTTCTGCTTAACGTTATAGTCTGTGTGTATGTGTTATTGTGTGTGTGTGTGTGTGTGTGTGTGTCGCACACACACATACAGGCAGCGTGTATGCACTTGTATGTGTGTGAGCCAGGGATGTGTGAAGAATTTGGGGAAAAGGGGCTAAAAATCTGTGAAAAGAGAGAGAAGGGAGGCCCAGTCTCTGCTGGAGACTGATTGGCTGGCAGCCTGAAGAGGAACTAAAAATCTGTTCTCCTCTCCGGTCTGGGACCTCCGCGAGCAGCCGCAAGATGTCTGCCGTGGCCTCTGAAGGCCCGGACTATCCCCCCGACACACCTCTGTCCCCGTAATTGTCCACTTCATGTTATGATTGACTTGAAAAGCCGCCCCGCCTTTCGTGAGTGTTTTGATTTCTCTCTCTCTCGGCTCTGTAGGGAGACTTTACGCTAGAGAGGTCTGGTGAAGGGTCTTGGGGTGAATGAGGAGTTCCCTAAATCAATAGTAAGCTTTTAGACAGGATGAAACCATAAGGGACAGTACGAACCTTAAATTATTTTAAATATCCGAGCTTTTCTAGACAGAAAACCACTTTTCGCGGATTTTGTAACACTAGAGCAAAACTAGTCAACTTACTCCGAATGGACTAATGATTCGAATTTATCCGATCAGATAATAGCTTTTTATATCAACCCCCTTATCCGATCAGACAGGCTATTCAAATCGCAGTTTTTTCTACAGATTTTATACATTTTCTACAGATTTTCCACCCTCCCTCCATATCAGATGTGACAACATAATGCCAACATAATGTTATATAAATCATTTAATCAACAACAAGAGAACACAAAATCCAGAACCCAGTTTTGGATTTAAGTTCCATATTTGAACACCACTGTGCTGTTATGTCGTGACAAAGCTCGAATCACTTAAATATTCGATCAATAAGAGAATCCAGTCTAACAAGATCTGTCGCTAAACAGAACGTGACAGAAATCCCTTATCATTTCTGTGGTCTGCTAAAGAAATCTCCTCGCGACCCATTAAATTATGCAGTGACTTGTAACATCATTTTAACAACATTGGATAATTATTGCGTTGTTTATATTATCAGTTACCATACATATTTTTGGATATCACTATTTAGCAGTAGTGAAAGCTATCTTTCTTTATCTCACTAACAACTATAACACAGCATAACTACTTATGTCCGATGCCACAGGTTTCGATGCAAAATTGCAAAAGCGTAACCTAACTTAACGTGTGTGTGTGTGTGTGTGTGTGTGTGTGTATGTGTGTGTTTATCCGAGGACTGACGCCCGCTAATGCAGCAAGTGACAATGCAGCAAGTGACAAGCAGGCCCGCAGCCACGCGCGCAGACACACGAGAGCTCTTTGAGCTGTCACGTCACACTAACAGGCGCAGACTAGATATGACAATAGATATTCAGCGCGTGCTGCTCAGTCGCCTCTCGTGCCAAAATCCCTGCTCCTCGCTCTAAATGTTAGACACTATCATAGCAGTGAGGTGACGCCCGGGGCATGGGCGCGCTGGGCTCCGTTAGTGAGGTCATGTCGCGCGTGAAGCGGGAGAGGTCGCAGATGATAGGTTTGGCACGAGGCGGTGTCTCGAGAGAAAGAGGCTGCCGCTATATTCCCCGCCACACAGCTGTCAGCACCTCGTTAGTCCAGGCAGAAATAACCGCGTCTTTATGGCTGTTAGTGTAATCAATAAATTACTCTTTATGTAATGCCTGTACGCTTCGTGAAAAGGTAGGGTAGAGTACTAGGAAGTTTTCGCTCAGAATAGCGAGTTTTAAAATGTTTCAGAAACAGAACATACCAAGAGACAAGATCCTTCTGCTAATTTGAATTATTTCACATCATAATTTACAGCTAGGTTTCACACATGACTACGTGTATGCGGCGTAAAGCCCGATAAAACAAAACAATAACCCCCGCAACGCTTTAGTTGTAACGGGGAAAATTCTACTACTGTCAGTTACTGCTTGAAATGAGCAAAAAAGAGAGAAGATTTTCGCATTGATTCATTTCCAACGAGGCCAAAGTTCACCCATTAAAACGCTTCAGTTCTGAGCCGACAACGTGTTCCGTGACCTTTCATAAAGCGAAACAGTGACCCCTGAATCCCATGCGGCTGTCAGAACAGACCATCGCTAGAGCATAATAATAATAATAATAATAATAATAATAATAATAATAATAATAATAATAATGTTTTTTATTTATAAATCACCTTTCCAATGATCAAGGCTGCTGTACAGATGAACTATTGTCACTGTGAATGCACAATAAACACAAGATTAACAGTGAGCAAGTACAGCAACAGATAACAAATAACTGTAGTAATTATGAGCTATTATGAGCTAATAGATGAGAAGAGTTTTTAGTTCAGTTTTGAGTGAAGAAATGGATGAGCAGCCAGTGTGTTTCACTGTTTAGGGGCTACATAATACTACAGTTTCCAGTAAGAGTCCGGTGTGCGGAAAAGACAATAACCAGCAAGAATCCAGTGTCAAGAACAGCTAAAAAGTTCAAAAGTTCATTACAAGTTCAGTGTGAGGAACAGACAATAATCCTTTGCCAGAGGACCTGAGGTAATGTGTAGTAGTTTGAGTTGGATGTGTAGGTGAATGGACAGTGTGAAGGACTCTGAGTGATAGGAGTGATATGCTCTGGATGTCTGGTATGACTGACAACTCTGAAGTCTCTTTCTGGGTTTCTGGAATTACGATAATCCAGCCGAGAGGTGATGAAAACGTGGAGGAGCGGTTCTGCATCTCCTACACTAAGCAAAGACTGTGGAGATGAAAATCTGCAGTTTGAGTGAACAGCTTTCTGTGAGCTGTGAAGGTGAGCGAAGCATAAGACTACAGACCAAGACTACAGACACTCTGTGGAGGTTGCATCAAACTACAGACTACAGACCAAGACTACAGATAGACTGCAGACCAAGACTACAGACTACAGGAGGTTGAACAAAGACACTGATTAACAGTGGGCACATATTTAAATACAGCACCAGATAACAAGGACGACATTAAGGACGTCCTTGTATTAAGGACTACATCTGAGAACTTGGAAGACAGAGTTCATCAAGATCTTTGTTTCTCCTGTAATTATTATGATAACTATGCCTACTAGTACTAATGCTTCTGTAGTTAAATGCTTTAGTTGAATGCTATGAATGACAGGTTGTTCTAAGGATGTTAACCTGTCTGTTGGCCCAAGCTATAGCATTACAGCCACACAGACCCATAGCATTAACAATGAACAATAATAACACTGAAATGTAAAATAATAAACCCTAAATCTTTGTGCTATATCCACAGAGTTATTTTACTAAAGTACTGTGTGGGCAGGCAGCTTGTTTTGTTTAGAATTTGAAAGCAGTGTTGCTGAGCTGATTGACAAACAGCACAAGCTCCAGAGGCGATACGGTCGATACGGCAACAGAGGCGGCACGGTCGACGTGGCGACAGAGGCGATCAGAAGCGCCGAGATGGCGTCTGAGCCGCGGAGCGCTCCTCTGTGCGCTCCCACACGCACGCGCCACACACACGCCTCGCACACGCTCCACACACGCCTCACACATGCCCCACGCCACGCATACACCCTCCCTCGCGTCTCAGGGGTTTTGAGCATCCAGTGTAACTAATGATGGCTGGAGATGTGGGTTCTGATCTACATGTGTCAGGATGGCAGGCGGGTGTAAACCCCACGAATCCAAAGCAGGTCTTAACCTCTGAGGAGCCACGTGGGCATGTGAACCTTGCGGTATACACCCAAGCTTGAGCAGGGGGCCTCCATGCTTCAGTGTGCATGCACATTCTGTCTGGGACCCCCATCTCCAGCAGCGTGTGTGGCTTTAGTGCAGCAGCGCTGGGAGGTGTTTGTCAAGGGCGATGCTAATCCCTTTGGAAGCTGCAGAACGGGGAGAATCATATTAGCAGTCAGATGCTTATGAAGAGAACAGGATGGGTACCCACGTACCTACAAAGAGAGAGACACACACACACACACACAAACACACACACTCACACACATTCATACACACACACACACACACACACACACACACACACACACACACACACACACACACAAACACAGGTACAGCTCTTCACTGCAAATGGTGAAGATGGCCTTCCAAACAGATAACACATTCAAACACATCAACTTTTATTCTAAGATTCTTAGATACCAGTCTTTGAAGACACCAATAGACAATCTGTGTGTGTGTGTGTGTGTGTGTCTCTCTTTGTAGGTACGTGGGTGCCCATCCTGTTCTCTTCATAAGCATCTGACTGTGTGTTTATAACCTTATTCTCAACCCTCAGCCAGTTCAGAACATGGGGTCTGGAACTGACCTACTTCTCACCTCTGCTCTCTCTCTCTCTCAATCTATCTTTCTCCCTCCTTATCTCTCTTTCTCTCCCTCCCTCTCTCTTTCTCACCCTTCCTGCCTATCTCTCTCTCTCTCTCTCACTCTCTCTTCCTCGCTCTCCTCACTAAATGCCAACACTATCGACCAGTGCCCTGCAGGATGGCAGGTGCTAAGAGTTTGGCAGCAGAGGCCAGATATGCATGTTCTAAAGAAAGGAGAGGACCCGGTGTGTGTGTGTGTGTGTGTGTGTGTGTGTGTGTGTGTGTGTGTGTGTGGGTGGGTGTGTGTGTGTGTGTGTATGTGTGTGAAACAGTGTAAGTATTTTGTGTATGTATCTACGTTACAACTCTAAAATGTGGAGCAGGCAAATAAAACCAGAGGAAAGTAGGACTGTTTCATACATTTTGAACAGTATGTGGTTGGGAATTAGCATTGTTGTATATGTGTGCAATGTGTCTTTTGATAGTGTCTATATGTTTGTGTGTGTGCAAGAGAGAACATGTGTGTAGTGTATTTGTGTCATGTAACATAATTTGAAGTTAATTTTGATAACACTTTATTTTGAGTGGCCCTTTATAGCTGATTAAGACACTCTCAATAGAGTATCTATAATATTTCATGGATGAATCAGAGCAGAGTTTGGATATGATCACAGGAAAGTTTACTCAGAAGTGGAACGGTTCAAAGGTCAGACACCAGCAATCAGACCTCAAACTAACCCAACTAACCTTAACCTCAACCTCAAATCTAATCCCAACCCTAATCCTAACCCCAACTTTAAACTCAAACCAAAGACTAATCCTAACATTCACCCTGGCCCCAATTCTGACCTTAACCATAAACAACATCCAGTTAAAATTCAGTTATAAAATGTTGTTAAAAGCAACAGTTGGTTGAGTATCATTAGATGACATGTATTATATTTGTGACATGTTTTATGTATTTGTGTGTCGTCTCAAATGACAGAGTCTATGTGTGGAGTGTGGACTTCTTGTATGTGTGTGGGTCTGTGTGTATGTGTGTGTTTGGGTGTGTATGTTATTTTTTATGAGCATGTGTGTGGGTCTGTGTGTGTATGGTCATGTTTATGAGAGTGAATGTTTTATTCTGAGGTGTGTGTATGTCTGTGTGTGTATGTCTGTGCATGTCTGTATGTCTGAGATATCTACTGTGATACGTCTGTGATACGTGTGTGTATGTGTGAGAGTGTGTGATATATCTTCTGCTATAAATGTGTGTGTGTGCATATGTGTGTTGGCTGGCCCCTCATGCCACCTCTGTGCGGTGTGTTCAAGCAGAGAGGCCCCGCCTCCAGCCTGTGCGCTGGTGCCACTTCTGAGCTACAAGCCCTGCTTTTATCACTTCTGCTAGCCTGACTCAGAAACTGCATCTGAGTGAGCTGTACCTCCGGAAGCCCTGCTCCAGGGGCCCAGGACCTGCACACCAACTCACATGCGAGAATGTCGAGTTTTAACACTTCTCTCTCTGGCTATGGAAGCTTCTCACACACACACACACACATACACACGCATCTCCTCCCACTGGCCAGCCATATGCTGCATGGAGGTGGTTACAGAGACATGTTTAATGGTTTAACACTGACCTCAGGGGGAGACCGGGGGGAGACCGGGTGGGGGAGACCAGCGGCCCCCCCGGCACTCTCGCTCTCTCAGCTGCACTGATATTCTTTTCTTAAATTCATGTTTCTGAGATGTGGACCCACTTCCTTTTCTAACATGTAAATTGTATCATACAGGCCCAGGATGGCAGATGAACTTATTATTTTCAGTCTTATTTTCCTGATCAATCTGAAAGAGCCCAGATCATCTGATCCAACCGTGTGCAATTATATAATGGTCTAATTAATTACGCTTATCAGTCCGTTCCTACAATAACAAAGACACACACACACACACACACACACACACACACACATACACACAAAGACCCATGGAGCAAACACTGCTTTTATAATGAGACACACACACACACACACACACACACACATGTGCACACATGCACACACACAACACATACACACACACACACACACACAGACCTGCATGCTGGTTTGCGGAGCAGAGGACTGCCTCAATATTGAAGCTAAAGGCGACGCATGTATCTGTATTTATATGTAAATGGGAATAAATGGTGTTAAACAGTCTGTGTGTGTAGTCTGCGTGCGTTAGGAGCAGCCTGGTGGTGGTGGAATGCCTGGGCTGGGTTCATCTCCATCAGATGGGCCTCACAGAGCCAGACTCCCGCACAGACTCCTGCACAGACGCACAACAGACCTGCCAACGGCATGCTCCTCCACTCCCCAGAACACACACACACACACACACACACACACACACACACACACACATACACATGCACACACGCACATGCACATACACACACACACACCACACACACACAGACACACACACACATGCACACACACACACACACATGAACACACACACATGCACATACGCTTGCACAAACACACACACACACACACACACATTTGCACACTCAGACACACACAAACATACACATAAATACATAGATACACATAAAGATACACACACACACATATCCATGTACACACATCCAGTAGCTTATTTGAGGTACAGACTTCAAATGGCACAACATATACAGGAAGGCAAACACCAACACTAACTCATGATTTGGAATACTGAAAATAATTCAACTGTAATCATGAAATACAACGATAGAAGTCATTGTTTGTATTTGTGTGTGCGTGTGCTGGTAATAAGCTCACATGGTCTTTTTGTAACAGTGTTTGTTTGTCCTTATTAGGACAACACAAACCTGTGAAAGGGGGAGATGGTAACCTAGTAAAGTGTATCGGGCTCCAACAGTCCTGTCAGTTCTAGAAAACTGTGCTATTTTTTTCATGAATTATGAATCTGAGTTGACTTGAGCAAATCAAAAAAATAACAATAAAATAGTAACACTAATACAGACGATTGTGAAAGCCAAATAATTTATGATTGTATTCTCTAAACCAAGTTTGCTACTGACCAGGGCTTAGCAGTGGGTTGCGAGTGAGAGACTGAAGTGAATTTGTTTGTGACTAGTGTGAGTACTGATGTAAGGTGAAACTCAGAGGTCCTCATGAAGACTGTTGGAAAGTTTTCTCCATCAAATTTAGATCCAAAAACACCTTAAAGGGCTAAAGAGTTATGCATACATTAAATTATTCATTGGAAAAATCCCCATAAAAGACATTATATGTGTTTGTGTGTTTGTAAGATGTGAGTGAATGAATGCATATATGTAAGATATGTGAGTTAAATGAATGTTTGTGTGTGTGTATGTGTGTATGTGTGTAAGAGAGAGAGAGAGAGAGAGAGAGAGAGAGAGAGAGAGAGAGAAATGAGAGAAATAATGAGAGTAGATAGTCAATGATGTAAACAGCACTAGGAGACTCTGTTCATGTTCCCTTTCCATAATTAGCAAAAGTACATCCAAGAACTTCACGTGAATTCTTAAACTTTATAAGGATGACACTTACTTAGGTTAACTTGGCCTTTCAGTGGAGCCCTGGATATACAGGTGTGGCCCTGGGAGGCGTGTGCCGTGCTGGTCTACACCTCTGTAGCAACTGACTGGAGACCAGCTCCAAAGAACAGCCTATACTCACACATGGCAGGAGCCCTTATTCAGTTGGATGGTCTGTCAAGTGTTTTGATGTCCTTCTGTGCTCACAGGTTAGACGTTATGGAGGTCCAGTCACACACACACATACACACACACACACACATGCATACACGTGTACACATAAACACATGTACATCACACACACACACACACACACACACACACACACACACACACACACACACAGAAGGGAGAGGAGAGCTTTGGCTCACTGGGAATTGGACTTCTCTGACTGGAAACAGCCGGCCCAGTTTGGACTGAGATCTAGTGCTAATGTTCCTTCTCTCTCCCGCACAAATCTGGTGTGCAGAAATCCCAGATTCTCCTTTACCCACCAACCACGTGTTATATGTACACACACACACACACACACACACACACACACACACATAGTCTGGTGTGTATGCACATACGCACGCGAAAGACAGGCTCTGTAAAATCATTTAACTTGCAGTATTCAATACATTTCATTTACACAAAAATATAACATTTTTAAAAATTGTGCTGTACATTTTCCTAAAAGAAGAATCTCATAGTTTTAATTCTGCAGTTTAACTACTGCAATTTTAATCTTGTGGTTTAATCCATGTATTTTTTTAACATGTTCTCTCTATATATGAACTCTATGTTTCCAGTTGCTTCCTCAACGTTATCTTTCTCTGTGGTAACACAGTCCAGATCACTCTAGGCCAGGACATGAAGGATGCTCTTCAAGGAAACTATATGGAGTTTGGATACTGTATAGACTTTGGATAAATGAATTACATTATCATTACACCCATCATTAATTTCAGTAGAACTAGAATAAGCAGAATTTTGAGCCAAATTTGACGTAAAGCTTTTACTTTCTGTATGAATCATTGCCTTCTTACTTAGTTTTGCATTTCAGTGCAGCCTCACGAAGATCAAAAGAAAGCATGTTTTTCTTAGAGATTTTCCACAAGCCCCTTCTTCGCTCTGTTGTCTTCTACAAAGCAGGAAGAACAACATACGCAGGGATGGCGGGCTGATCTCCGATGCGTGTCGAGCACTGTCTGCAAGGCGTTCTCTCGATCACGCAGAGACTTCTGACGTCCACATTTGCAGAGTTTGGCTGACGTTCTTATCCCGAGTGACGCCCGTAATTAATAGGTTAACGCTACGTGTGCCATCTAGGAAAAACCTTAAGAGTCTGAGGTTTTCGCTTCAGGTCAGTGTGCGCCATTAGAGCCGGCTGATTGCATTCTGCAGAGTGTCTGCTTTCTGGTGGAGAAGCAGGTCATTACGGCAGCAGGAAACACACAAAGATCAGGCGAATAATGTTCTTTAAAGAGGAGCAGAGAGCCATATAGTGTGGCGATAGCAATATTGTTTAGTACAACTTTGACGCAGATCTGATTTTGTCTTAGACAGGCCTGGCAATGCAAGAAGGGCCTTGGTGTAAACAAATAAATAAATCAAAATGCATCACAATCTCTTCAAGATACAAACCTATGTTTCAAACTGCCAGTTCGGGCATAGATCTTCATGATGCATAGAGACACTGTAAATTACTGCACACTGGTAGAATTTTACGGTTAACTCCCTGATCTATGAAATGGTCAGATGGTCAGTAGGCTGGATGTCACAATCAGCAAACAAGACCACAGGAGTACATGATGTTTAGTTGTTGGGACAGGGCCTTCTCAGTTCACACCGTGTGATTTGCTTTAACTGTTTGCTACCCACCCCCCCCAACCACCACACACACACACACACACACACACACACACACACACACACACACACACACGCACACACACAGCAACAGAAACGTGAGCATGGTGTAGTGTGAGGACAGGAGCAATCGCCATGCCATAACAACACCTTCATGTGTGCACCCACACAAGGGGAGTCCCCGCTGATGTCACCAGCGTAGGATGCAGCCCCTCTCAACCTGAGAGTGGGAGGTGTAAAGATTTCAAGATCTTTGCACAGAGAGAGAAAGAGAGCGTGAGAGAGAGAGAGAGAGAGAGGGGGAGAGAGAGAGAGAGAGAGGGTGAACAAAATGAAATTAAGTTGCAGTTTACAGGTACTCAAATATCAGAAACAAATCAGTGGTTTCACTTTCACTATTCATGTCCTGAATGTGAATCACAGGAGGTTGAGATTCAATCAAAAGCCTGAAGCGGGTTGTGTGGAAATGTGTGTGTGCGTGTGTGTGTGTGTGTGGGGGGGGGGGGTTGTGAATCAGGGTAAGCATTCCTCTATGTGGTTAATATATGAAGAAGTTCATGGAGAACGTCCAAGCACCCTGTTGCTCCCTGGGTATTGTAGTGAAGGTTAAAGCCCTTCAGAATGTCTCAGCTCTTCTTTTGCTTGTGTTCAGTCCGTGGCTGTTTTAGAGCTGAGTTTGTTCATCTAGTGACCCTGAGGTTTCTCCACGTCTGCCCCGTTAGTTGGTGCACCTCCCAGCTTTTGCAGGCTGTACCATCGTCCTGTGTATCGTCACTGCTGGCAAAGAAGATCAAACAAGACTGACTTTCAGTCTTAAGAGAGGTATTAAGAGATATTAAGAGAGAAATCGAACCTTTCTGTGATCCACAATTTGTAGCAAACCCCAAATCTGTGGTTTGGTGCAGGTCTGCAGTGGGTGGTGCTAATGTGAAGGGTGGAGGCGACTGAAAGGACCCTGGCGGCTGACGTGTGGGAGTGCAAGCTGTGGTTTTTTGACATTTGTAGTCTGCGTTGCAGTGTGTGTTTGTGTATGTGTGTGTGTGTGTGTGTGTGTGTGTGTGTGTGTGTGTGTGTGTGTGTGCGTGTGTGTGTTTGCTCCTCTACCAGTTTGGCATGAGCACACTGAGCTGTGTCAGAGCTGGATTCTTCCACCCACCCACCCACCTACCCACACAAACACACACACACACACACACACACACACACACAGCTGGAGCAGGTGAATCAGCTTGGCTTACCACACACAAGCGCACACACACGCACACAGACAAAATCAAATCACTCCACAGCTGGAAACAAACACATTTAGCCTGCACTGAAACCCAAAGGCAGACCACTGCAGTTTTATACTCTGTATCACAGGTAACTTCCATATCTATGAAACACTAGAAGCTGTTAATTCAGCAGGACCTGTTTGAAACAGATGTAGTCATTTCCGAATTCCCACAGGGACGGGCAGGTGGGGCTCTTGGGGTGCAGAATCACGGTCTGCTTGCTCATACCTGAGATGCAGTGTCCTGGTGAAATGCTAACACAAGGGAATTCTGGGAGCGTGGTCTGTTCCTGAGCCCGTCTCCACGGTGAAAGTGTGTCAGTGGAAATGTGAGCTCAGCGCTTGTAAATGAGAGGAATTAGTTAGCACTGTGTATATATGCATGTGCGTGTGTGAATTTATACTGTATATGTGCTTGGATGCATATGTGTGTGTGTACTGTAAGTATGTGTGTGCTTGTATATCTATGTATGTTTGTGTGTGTGTGTGTGTGTGTGTGTGTGTGTGTGCGTGCCTCAGAGAGATCTGCGTTATTTGTTTCACCTTCAGCTGTAACCTGGTGCTGAGCACACACCGAGCTCACTCAACAGTGACGGCCAGAGAGTCTCACACACACACACACACACACACACACACACACACACATGTGCACACGCGCGCACACACACACACGCACACATGCCCCTGCTATGCTCTCCCGACTCTGACGGTCACAGGAAGGGTAACTACGGAGACACACCCCACCGTTCCATCCTATGGCCCTTTAACCCTGTGTTTAACCTCCTGAGCCCATGCACTAAGCTCCAGAATGCCCTGGTGCGAAGACGCAGCGTCTCACGGGGGGAGGGGTGTGTGTGTTAGAATGGGCGTCGACCCGCTCTCTGTGCCCGCCCTCCTCCCCAGACCCCTTTCCCGGCTGCTTCCTGTGCTCTGGCTAAATGCAGGTCATCTCCGCGGCTACACGGGCAGCGGGCAGGCTCTGGAGCCAGCCTGGCCCCTCCCAGCAGGGGCCCGCCCGCCCTGCCAGCCCCAGCCGCCTGGAACTCAGCCCACTGATGTCATAATGGCAGGAGCCAGTGGGCGGCCGCCATTGCTGAGTTCTCTTCGCATCCGGATTCCGTTTGAGTTCCATCAGCTGCTGGGACATGTTCCGGAAGGTGAATTAGAACTTGGAATCTTGAATGTGCTGTGCTCAGTTACTCCGGTAAGTACTTGCGCATCGGTATGGATGTTCATACGGTGATGCAAGGTGCGCTGTAGTATTTTTAGAAGCTGGTATGCTAAATTTTTTTTAGATACTCCTTGGCTGCTGGTGCCCCCCTATGTCTGTGTTTATGGTTCGGTCCTGTCTCCTGTAAAGAGGAGCAGCAGGGGCGAACCATCACATTTGGTGCCCAGCGTGGGGGCGGTTCGTGAGCTGTCGCGCTCCAACTATCCCATGGAGCTTTTCTTCTGTCTTTTCGCTACAATTTTGACTAACCTCATTTGCATCTGCTAATTAGATCCTGTTAGCATAATCCATGTGCATGACACCCTTTTGAAGCTAATGAATAGATCCATCTCTAGACAACTTGCAGAGAGATCATAATGAGTGCAGAGTAACTCAAAATGCACTTCCAGAGCAAAAACAACACCGCCAGACACATCACGTTTTCTACCTAAAAGGAAGCCAGGAGATCAAGACCTCAGTCTTGAGCTTTTTGCAAAGCTTGACATCAGGTGACCTTTACGGAATCAGGTGACCTTTACGGAATCAGGTGACCTTTACGGAATCAGGCGACCTTTACTGAACTCTGTGCAGTACACGAACATCTTGGATGAATTCTTAAAAAAAAAAAAAGTTAAGAACAACAACAACAACAACAACAACAAAAAGACAAACATATACAAACTCCACCGGAGAAGGGGAGGAAACTTGTGATGCCTGTTTGTAACAACAACAAGAGAGTGTGCCCAGCACAGCAGTGCCCAGAGCCACACGGCGAATCAATGATATTCTGAATATAGTCCATTAGCATGCTTTTATGCATTTATGTTGGATTTATATGTGCTGCGGAGGCTGCTTTAAAACATCAGACCAATCAAAACACAATTTTTTCAAATCAAAATAGTATATATTTTTTGTGTGTCTTAGGCTCTAAATTTATGCTGTAAATGTATGCAGTAAAACAAACAAACAAAAACAAATAAACAAAAACAACCACTTAAATTTCAGTTCCAACCAATTCAGTTAATCAAAAGGAAGGTTTACATTAAATAAAAACAACGAAAGTAAAAATAAGTGGTTGTGCTTATTCACAAACAAACAGCTGAGAGCTTACATACCCACAACATGAGTTAAAACCCACAACATGAGAAAGATAACCACAAACCACAGGAAACTTCAGGCAAAATACAGCACGCATCTCTGCAGTGCTGCCTACATTAGGACGTTGCTTAAACCTCTTGAACACGTAACTCTGCTCACCAATTAAAGCTCATTTAGAAACCAACGTCACACATGCAAGTACGGCATGACTGTTTTTATCCAGGATGTGAGAGGACGTGATTCAGCTGGAAAGTACCACAGCTAACATAAACTTGATTTTAGCATCTCTCTCTCTCTCTCTCTCTCTCTCTCTCTACTTATTTGTTAGGAATATACATATGTACATAGAAATACATACATAGTACATAGTTACATTTTTTTTAGAATTAGTCTTCATCTATCTGAAATAGAGCACTAAGCCATGTTTTTTCATAGTCTCTAAATGACACTGGTGTCTTTTTGCATGTGAACTTTATTTGGAAGTTGAGAGCACGTGACTTTGGTCGCTGTCTGCTGCAGCAAACGTGAAACATGTAGACAAACATGCCGACTGCTTGGCCTGTGCAGATCTGCTGACGTGAGCAGGCGCATCCACTCATGTCAGCTGCATGTCTGATCACGTGAGCTGCACGTCTGACTACGCGAGTTACACATATGACCACATGAAGCGCACGTCTGACCACATCAGCTGCATGTATGACCTCCTGATCCTCATGTCTGACCACATGAGTTATAGGTATGACCACCTGAACCGCAAGTGTGGTCACACGAGCTGCAGTTTCAGAAGCTTTGAGAGAAACTATAATATAACTTTAAGTATGGCTCAGCTCATTTAGGTTTGGTTACATGGAGAACTCACCTTCACCCTCACATCTCACCCACACCCTCACCCTCACATTTCACCATCACCCTCACATCTCACCCTCACGTCTCACCTTCACCCTCAAACATAACATTCGCATTTACATTTACAGAATTTAGCACACACTCTTATCAAAAGTGAAGTACAAAAGTGCTTTGTCATCTACTCAGTGATAACTGCAATCGAAACAGTAAGTGCCAGTGTACTCAATAGCAGTATTTCCAATAGCAGGTGCAGACGTACGCTTCATCTGTGGGACTCTCACCCTCATGCTACTACTGTACATCTGGGGGACATTCATCCTCACCCATCATGCTTCAGCTGGACACCTGGGGGATACTCATCCTCACCCATCATGCTTCGATTGTATACCTGGGGGACACTCATCCTCACCCCTTGTGCATCAGATGTATGCCCATCCAACCAATGGTTCACGTCTAGTTTGTTTAGCAGTACTTTTATGATATTCCCTGTAAGTGACTCATAAAACAACATCACACCCTTTAATAAACATGTCTAGAACTAAGAAATCTCTTCAAAATTATCAGGTTCTCTGGTTTTACTATTTATAGGTTTGGGTTTGAGTAAAATGAACATTATTGATTCATTCTATATAATACTGACATTTCTTCCAAATTACAAATAAAAAAGGCATTTTTAACATTTATGTATTTAATTGATCACCTAATCAGTAGCATGTATTGGAATTCAGTAGAGACTGAAATGTTAACTACCCAAGTAGAGATGTTAGAATATTTTTTTCATTGTCCCCAGAGCTGTCTGATGACAGGTGGGGTATCCACCCCATGGCGGGGTATCCACGTTGGTCCTGTGGGCCTACACTACGTTAGTCCTGTGAGGGGCCTACACAACGTTAGTCCTGTGAGGGGCCTACACAACATTAGTCCTGTGAGGGGCCTACACTACATTAGTCCTGTGAGGGGCCTACACTACGTTGGTCCTGTGACGGGCCTACACCACATTAGTCCTGTGAGGGGCCTACACCACATTAGTCCTGTGAGGAGCCTACACTACGTTAGTCCTGTGATGGGTCTACACTATGTTAGTCCTGTGAGGGGCCTACACTACGTTGGTCCTGTGAGGGGCTTACACTACGTTGGTCCTGTGAGGGGCCTACACCACATTAGTCCTGTGAGGGGCCTACACTACGTTAGTCCTGTGAGGGGCCTACACTACGTTGGTCCTGTGAGGGGCCTACCTCACACCTGTGTAGGCCCCTCACAGTTGGTCCTGTGAGGGGCCTACACCACGTTAGTCCTGTGAGGGGCCTACACTACGTTAGTCCTGTGAAGGGCCTAAACTATGTTGGTCCTGTAAGGGGCCTACACCACATTAGTCCTGTGAGGGTCCTACACCACATTAGTCCTGTGAGGGGCCTACACTATGTTGGTCCTGTGAGGGGCCTATATTATGTCGTGCAATGGCTGCACCTTGGTAAAAGCCCATCTCTTGTCACGGGTGTTTTGATAAATGAGTGACCATTTTGAGTTTGTGCGTAAATTTCCACACTTTGCTGATGGTCAGTGTAAGTGTGTCTGTATCTGCATGTGACTGTGGGGACATTGACAGCAAGTGTGTATCCCATGTGTCCTTTGTGTGTGTGTGTGTGTGGAGTGGGATCTCTCGGGACCCCGGCAGGGGGTGTTGATTCATATGACAGAGCTGGAGGCCACAGGATGTGACATCAGCGAGTTTTGGTGTCCGTCTGGTCCTGCCAGCCGTTTGATCTTTCGCTCTTGGTCGAATAGGGAGAGAGATGGGCCACAACAGACAGGCGATCAGGGCAAGTGGCAGGGTAGGAGTGACAGCAATCACTCTCTCACACACATTCATTAACACCTCCTGGGCTGTCTGCTCTTTCACCACACACACACACACACACAGGCCCCCTGTCACCTCTCTAAGAGCCTTAGTACTCCATGGATTGGTCTCAGTCACACACTACAAACTCCCCCAACCAAACTCTTTTTTTTTTTTTTTACTTGTCATTTGTCATCCTGACAGGCTGCTGTCCCGTTCTGCTGCTACTCTTCTCCCCAGCCTACAGCCAATTCAAATCTTCACGTTAATCCTAGCGCATATATAACTAATTCAGACATTCACAATGTTATCCGTAGCGCGTATAGCTAATAAAGACCTTCACCACGTTAACCGTCGCGCTACATCACACTCGAGTCAGTTTATCCTCGGCTTGTTTGACAACCGGCACTTCGCGTTTCAAGAGCTCAGGCCAGCTCTGGTAAGTACAACTTAAGCAACTTCACAAGAAAAAATCGAGCTCTTCAGTGTAACAAATCACATATCACACCACCGACAGGCCATATGCTGCTCCACAACCTGAAGGAGTTCAGTGAACTGGAAATTTCGGGTGGGAAACTTGCTGATTAGTAAACCAACTGGAGAAGGGGAGTCGACTCTGTTTTACTTGCCATAGAGATACCTGCCTATTGCGGAAAAACTTACAGTTGAAGAAAGACTGACTTATACGAGCTCAGATTCTACAGAATCTGAATGTGGTTCACTATTTAAAAAAAATGTGGTTAATGTGTGCACCTCAGGTTCCTCAGGTTCGCCAAGCAGGCTTAATAGAGGAGGAATGAATAATGGGATTTGGTTTGGAATAATATGGAGTGCCTTAGGGATTGTTTCTGTACATGACTGTCTGGTAGTTTCCCCTAGGATACCACTCGAAGTGTTCGGTCTGGTAGACAGGTATATGAAAGTCTTACAGGAGGCCCCGGAGTTGCCTTAGGGATGCGTTTTTTCTGCCCTGTTGGAGCAGGTGTGCACTTAAAAATATATATATATTTTTTTGTTTGTTTTGTCAGTTATAATATTTAACTGACCACTTCAGCATGGTGCTGCGTATGTCAGTAAAACTCTAGTGGTTTGTTCAAAATTTAGTCATAATGTAGTTATTGATGTGTGGGCAGCATCTGAGATGGTTCCTGTGATGTGTACTGTATGTCCCTAGGAGTTTGCATATGTATGGAGCACACAGAAATGAGCCTGACCCACAGGAATCTTCTTTGCACCGATCTTCCTAATTTAAACACACATTTACAACACTGCAACCTTAATCCATGTCCTGTTCATCTGAAGGAAGGCGTTGGAGATATCCTACTGTTCTCTATAAACAAACAAACTGACCACTAGGGACTGAGGGCAGTGATCTGCAGCCAGGTGAAATGTGCTCTGTCTGCTAATGTGTTGAAAGAAATCTCTGAAGATTAGTGACAGGAGTAATTGAATGCAAATAGTGAAATAGCTTCATGCAAATTTGCAGTCTGACACTGAAAAAAGGGTATAGTAAATACATGAACTTTGTTTTCACAATGCCATTTCAGTATAAAGCTCAGCATGGTGATGCTAACGGTCTTAACTCTTAACCTCTGACTTTTGGTTTAACTGCTGAGCAAACCATAGCGCGCGTGTGTGTATGTGTGTGTGTGTGTGTGAGTGTGTGTGTGTGTGTGTGTGTGTGTGTGTGTGTGTGTGTGTGTGTGTGTGTGTGTGT
>JAOXYF010000007.1:679043-692198 GCA_028565775.1 Sternarchorhynchus goeldii | reverse complement strand
ATACATACACACACACACATATCTGTAGATATAGCTTACTATACTTGATTTATGATACTGTAATAATTATACACACATGAACTGTATACACACACACACACACAAACACACACACACTGGCATCACCATCCTCTGTCTTGTCCAGGAGAAAAACAATTAACGTTGCTCTTCATAAAACAATGAGTCCTAAACAGCTGTGGCTGAGGCTCCTCGCGGGCTGGTCCGGCGTGCCTGTTTGAACACAGCCTGTGTGGCGTGTGCGGCAGGAGCCTGCAGCCGGGCGCGGTGCTGCAGAGCCCAGCCACCGGGGCGGCCCCCGGGGCCCCCACGCTTGGCACCCGCCGTGTCAACACAGACGCTGGGACAAACGTGGGAGGGCTTGTTTGGCTTGGACCTGGCTCTGCTCGACGCCATCCGGGACCGCTTAGCCGAGTCAGGCCGCCAGCACACATGTGACGCCTCCGCCGAGGGTCTGTGGGGAACAGCCTGCCGTCACACACACACACACACACACACACACACACACACACACACACACACACACACATACACACAGCCTACGAAGATGCATTTACATCGTTACTGCTGCAGGTCAGCTACTGCAAAAAAAAAAAAATTAGCCTGATTTTCTGTGAAGTGTTAGACAGCAGAGGATGGACAACCCACCTCAATCTGTTTATTTTCAATCTCTCTCTCTCTCTGTCTGTCTGTTTCTTTCTCTTTATCTATATTTGTTTCCATTTCCCAATCTCTGCCTATTTATCTTTTGTTCTTTCTTTTTTTCCCTCATTTTCCTCAGTTTTTAAACAAATGCCCCGCCCCCCCTTCTCTTCTTCTGAAACAGGTGTAAATGGTGGTTAGCTCATAAAGAACTCATGGCCAGGTAAGACTTCGTGCGCAGGTAGCAGTTAGCTGGTGAGATGGTGTTAAATGGCTCTTAGGATGGAGGCTCGTGCTGGAGCTCCAGCTGCCTCGTTTCCACTCCGAGCTTTGGTTCCTCTTGCAGCGGCAGTGTGTGAAGTCTCGCTCGCTCTTTTTAATTGGCTCTCCGAAATGTCTGCCTTTAATCAAATTACCACAGCTGTCGGTGGAGGATAAGGGTGGAAAGAGATGGAAAGTTACCTCTGGTGAGGACTGGGCTTCGCAAACTTCACCCCTTCAGTTCATTGTTGAGTTTTACACTGTGTTATTACAGGCAGCTGGTAGGACCGTGTAGTGCATTGTCTTTTAATAATTTTTGCAATATTGTTTTTTTTTGTTTGTTTTGTTTTTGCTACTCTTGATTGTTACAGTGTACAAACAAGTAAATTGTATATGTAACTGTTAACCAGTGGAGAGATGCTCTCCCCTTTGCTGGTACCAGTCAGCAACACAGCAGATTCATTCTGGACCAGGTACAGACAAGCTAGCAAATCCCTCTATAACAGTATGGCAAGAATTAACACAGCAAGAAACAACAGCATGAATGACTGTTTCCAAGTCTTTAAGTGGAATATGAGGACTTAGTTGGCTTTACTTGTCAAATCAAACCTCAGAATCAAAATATTGCCAAGGTATTTACCATCTTTCACTGTACATATGCGAATGCCAAACAGCCAAATAATGTTTTGGTCTTGCCCTCGTTTAACTGAACATTACTGAACATCTAAGAATTAATGTGTCTGAGTGAAAGAAGCAGCAAGAATAGGGGTTATCAGGGGTCAACTGTGTGTCAACTGCATAACCGATAAATACAGTCTTGGCTGGAAACTAATTTCTAGAGGCAGCAGATGTGATAAAAATAAAAGAGGATGCAGTATATAGCGCTGGGCTACTCAATAGGAGAAAAGCAAGAAAATGGAAATCACCAAACTTAAAGGTGCAGTAGTCTCTTTAATCTGACTTTCTGATGTTTTGTACATCTGCTGTTTCCTACATTATCAAATTTACTTTTTTCATGTCAATCGAAATGTGTTATACTTGTTCATAATTGAATAGACCCCCCCCCCCCCAATTCATCCAGTCATGAGTTCATTGTACATTGTACAGTTCATTGACAATGTCATTACAGTCAAAAATGCTAAACGTGTTGTCATAGCCTGTGAAGCAAATGTTAAACTTTTCTATTAGAATTTTCCTGTAGATGAACATAAAACTCACCTCTAAGATGTGCAGTGGCCAACAGATTTCAATTACAGCTTCACAGCATTATCCAAGTTGTCATGACTTCACTTTTGAGCGATGAGGTAGGGCTGTTTATGAAGTATTTTGCTATTTCACAAGTTGTTAGCAGAGGTGAACTGTGCTGTAGCTGTTATCTCAGGGTGGGAGTGTTTGAATGTATAAATCCTTAAAAAAAATTAAATAAAATAAAAAGATACATGAGAAGCATCAGGAGAAGAAGGTTACAGTACTGCTTTTCCCTGGCAAAGAATTTATTTCACTGTTCTTCCTGGCAAATTTTGATGACACACTATTAGATTTTTCCAGAGGGGCTTATCATTTGATCATGTTATCCAATCTAGTGCGCTAGAAATTCTTCCTGGTAGAGCAGCAGCATTTGGCCAGAGCAGACATTAAATTCCTGTGTTGGGCGGGTGTGGTGGTGGTGTTGTCGTCTGATGTGCGTTTTTTGCCTTTTGTGGTAAGATCTGTCTGGATAAAGTAATCTGTTAAATGCCGTTTTCTTAGCAAAACAGGCGGAGATGGTAGTGGAGCAAAAGGGTACTAAGAATTGAAAAGTGCCTCCTAAACTGACAGACATTTGAAGAATTTGGTGCATTTCTCAAATCAGAATTGAATTTCTCAAAATGATTTATTCAACCTCCACATCATCATGTAATTTGTACGCATCATGAAAACAATTTCACATTCATTTAGTACAAACAGCAAATGCTTTGATTTAATCATGCTGATGTTTTGTACATCTGCTGCTTCCTACATAATCATTTACTTTTTTCATGTCAATCAAAATGTGTTCTACTTGTTCACAATTGAATAGCCCCCCCAAAATTCATCCAATCATGAGTTCATTGTACATTATACAGTTCATTGACAATGTTATTACAGTCAAAAATGATGAATGTGTTGTCATAACCTGTGAAACAAATTTTAAACATTTCTATTAGATTTTTTTGGTAAAAGTCTTCTGAACTGACAATTGTCTCTCAAGTGAATCATGTAGGTAAATGATGAAGAGGAATGTGTGAAGCTTTAGATCAACCAATCATCAGCCAGTTCAGAGTGCATCTCATGAACCTTCGATTAGCAAAGACAGAGCACAACACGTCATTGCAATTCCTGACAATGGAAAATCACCTAGGAAACAACCAGGCTCAACGGCCAGGAAGAAGAGGAGGAGTAAGGTTGTGTAGAGGAAGGGTAAGGAGAACAGAAAGTTGAAGAGGTAGAAAATTATGGTCTGTTCCTGATTAAATAAGGGCCACAATTCCAGGCCATGTTATCAATCATAGTCATATAATTACTGAGGCTGGTCAAAGCATGCAGACAAATGTTGGAAGAACAACAGTGTCCTCAATAATTCAAGCTTTTTGCAAAGAGAACAGGTGTGTAATCCAACAATATACTCTGTACTATACGTAACGCTGTACACTTCATACTGTAGTACTCTATGTGCACATTACAGTATACAGTAAATATACTTAATACACACATATACTGAATGTGTATGTGTGTATGTCTGCAAGACTTCTTCACAGGGATGTCTGATGGCCCCTTTTCACACCTCAACAGGAGGAGGTTATCTGTGCCGTGGTCATAGCTAATAATGCTATTAGACTAAGGCAGATACAAAGTGCCCATATAGAACACAATAAGGCCTTTGAAAACATCCAGTTAGCATCTCAACTATTGACAAGGTGCCGAAAATATACCAGATGAGCATGAAACAGCTGTACCATGCACCATTTGAAAGGAATAATGAGAGTGAAGGAGCTACAGTATCAATATTTTCAGGTAACGCATGTATGTGCTACAGTAACTGTACCTTTCAGTAAACAGCACACTGTTTAGTGATATAAATTCTAGTACTTGTTTGTTACTGTACTTATCATTGTTTAATTCTAGCAGTGATCTAGTTCCAATGTCTACTGAACTATAACCGACTTACTTGCTAGGATGCATTTTGTGAGTCAACGATGAAGCACCCTTTGTACATCGCTCTGGATAAGAGTGTCTGCTAAATGCCTTAAATGTCAATGTAAATGTAAATACACCATAGCAAGTGTGACATGTACATATTTGCTTTGGCTTTAGATAATAACATGCAAAACATGTACATTTGATGTAACTGTGACTTGTCCAGAATCATAAAACTCATCATTTTGTATCTTCTGGAATGTAATGTAAAATAGAGCTTGAATCAACTCATCCACCTCACAAATTCATATCCCTGGACGAGGCTGGTTTCAACTTGGCTAAAAGCAGAAGGTGTGGTTGAAATATCATTGGACACAGAGCTACTGTTGACGTGCCAGGCTAGTGTGGAGGGAACATCACTATGTGTGCAGCCTCTCATGCTAACTCATTTTCCCATTATAGGACCATACAACACACAACATCTCATTACCTTCCGTGATGTTCTCTGCAGGGATCTCATGCCTGATGAGAGGTATATGAATCAAGATGGTTTACCACATTATGTGATAATTTGAAATAATGTGCGTTTCCATCACTCAGACACCATTAAGCAATGGTTTGCAACCCATGACAAGATGCTGATGGATTTCCTCCCACCATATTCCCCATTCTTTAACCCAATTGAGGAGTTCCACTCTTTATGGATGTAGAAGGTTTATGATCACCAGCCACGTACTCAGATGACCCTGCTGGCTGCCATGGATGCAGCATGTGAGGATGTCACAGCAGATCCCTGCAGAGGCTGGATAAGACACCCAAAAAGATTCTTTCCACGCTGCATCCCAAAGGAAGGTAATCCATGTGGATGAGAATCTATGGCCTGACAGACAGGAAGGTATAGAAAGATCACACATACAGCACCCCATATACAGTTTAATCTGTTTCATATGTTTGAATTTTTGATTTAGCATTTGACAGTCCCTTTCTTTTCTGTATTGCAATGACATGGTGTCAATACGCAAATTACTATACAAACAGTAAAATTATGAATCTGAATCCTGTCCAGTCTTGTAATCACACATACAGTAATGTGTAACTTTCTACAGTTGAAGCTAATATACACCACACAGAGACAGTTCAGCCTTGTGCATTTTCAGTCACTGTCATCAAAAGCTTAACCATCAGAACAAAGTTACTGATATGAGATGACTAAATATTTTGACTGTCTTATTCGTAACCAGTAACACAAGAACTGGTCATTCTGATCACACCGACATACTCTTTGACATAAATACTTAGTTTTGGGGCATGAACTAAGGATTTTGAGTAAGTCACGGGCTTTTCCTGTGTGGTGTGTGGTGCTGTTTGTGCAAATTGTTTTGAGAAATGCACTTACGTTTGTGCAAATGTTAATGCTGATTTGAGAAATGCATCAAAGTGACTGAGAAAAACCATTACATTTGGAATGATATTTCTGTTTGACATAAGAAACATGATTCAAGGTCTCCGACGAACACCAGATCTCTCAGCACTGGGTGAGTGCGTGTCCGTTGATTGGTAGGTCTCTGGGATATCCAATCCAATTCACACTGGCTCTTCAGTTCTTAAAACATTCAGCATCAGATTCTGGAACACTCTAAAGTCAAGCACAACCTAAAAAATTCACTTGTTGGAGAATCATAGATATATTTTCAGAGTCAGAGCACAGAGGCAGAGCGGTCATTCTCTAAGGTCATTCTCAATGTGAATAGGCACTGACTAAATAATATATGTATATAAAACACTAAACTATCAGAGTGCAAAAATACTTGCAATAATGAATGGCTTCTGAACAAAGAATACAAACTGATAGAACTGAGTAATGGAATTTACGTTTTTTCTCTGTTGTTCTGGTACATTTCTAACATTATTTACATTGACATCACAACAAGTGCCTTTCTCAAAACAGTTGGTGCAAACAGCAAAACTCAGCAAACCTCCAAAGTCATGTACCTCACTCAGAATTCTTTGTTTTTGCCTCAAAAGCAAATATCAGTCAACTTGTCAGTGCCATCAGACTCAGTCATGTTGTCAGGGCAACAGTGTACAGTGTAACTATATTCTGATGGAAACTAGACAACAGCTTAATGAATTATGGCGCTTTCTTTTTTATACATCCTGAGGCTCCTCTCAGTTGGGCCACATGTTTTCATCCACGTCACACTGGAAATCTTCCCTTGCAATGCTAATCGAAAGAATCTCCTGGAGTGTCTAATCCAGCATCTGCTGTGATATCCTCACAAGGCATCTGCTGTGATATCCTCACAAGCTGCATTCATGGCAGTCAGCAGGTTCATCTGGGTGTGCGGCTGGTGATCGTACACCTTCCATCTCCAGGCTGAAAACAGCTCCTCAGTTGGGTTCCGGAATGGGAAATAGGGAGGGATGAACGCCATCAGCATTCTATGATGAATGGCAAACCATTGCTTGATGGTGTTAGAGTGGTGAAAACTCACATAATCCCAATATTTGGGCAAATCCTCTTGCATCACACCTCTCTCACTTTCAGGAAGAAGCTCCCTGTAGAGGGTGTCCAAGAATGTGACGAGATGCTGTGTGTTATAAGGCCTTATAATGGCAATTCACTGATATAGCAGCACACATTGCAATGTTTCCTCCCCGTTGGCCTGGCACATCGATGGCAGCCCTTCAGCCAATGATGTTCCAACCACGCCTTCTGCATTTTGCAAGGGTGAAGCCAGCCTCATCCATGGATATAAAAGTGTAAAAGTATAAGAGTGGGTCTCTTGATTCCAGTTCCATGATACGCAACAGCAGAAAAGGAGGAATGAAGTCAATGGTGGAGATGCCTACAGATTAAATATTTTGAAAACTGTTATCCTGTATAATGGCTAGCTGGATCTCCCTCAGCACAACATTATATCTCCATCACCTCAGCCTCATGGCATTATTTGCTGTGACCACAGCACATACAGCCTCCTCTTGTTGAGGTGTGAAAATGGGCCCCCTGCCATCCCTATAAGCTAGTCTTGCAGTCCTATATGGTATATGGATGCAAAAATGCAAAACATAAGATTGAATAACATTTCAGAATTTATGTCAATGTGCAGCATTGCAGCAGAGTGCACTTTTATGAATTACATACCTGTTTTCTCTACAAAACGTTTGAACGATTGAAGACACGGTTGTTCCTCCAATATTCGGCTGCACCTGGCGACCAGCTTCAGCCATTGCAAGACCATGATTTAAAACCACTGGTCCACAGTTGTTGCCCTTTTCTCATCTGAGACAAACCTTTGGTCATGGACTCTCCTACCTCTTCCTCTGTTTTGTCCCCTCAGCCTTCCACCACACAGCTTTTCTCCTCTTCTTGGTGGTACACCGTGTACAGGACGTTGTCTTTCCATTGTAAGACTTTGTGACACCGCCGTATTTTGTGTCAGTTGAAGGTTCTTAAGATGCACCTCTGACCTGTGGTTGAGACCTGTTTGACCATTGGTTGATCTAAACCTTCACAAATTCTCCTTCTTATTGTAACTGAAAGCCAAGGTTCACCTGAGAACAATTTAATCAATTTTACCAAAAGTGGTTCATAGAAATGTACAAATTATGCTTGAGAGATTATGACATGTTCAGCACTTTTGCATGTAATGACCAAGGCAATGTCCTAAAGTCTAAATGTTTTGGAGGGTAAGACAAATCAATAGATAATCAGCAGAACACATTTTGATAAACATGACATGAGCAATTCATAATATAAATAATAGCAGACAATCATACATGACCGTTTCTATGAATATACAAAAGCATTTGCACAATGTGAAACATGATGAGAAATGTTATTATGATATGCACGAGTTACAAGGAGATGTGGAGGTTGAATGAACAGTTTTTAGAATTCCAATTCTGATCTGAGGAATAAACTAAATCGACTGAGAAAAACTGTAATCAGCATTGATCTGAATTGATTCTGTCTATTTAGGATCAAAGCTAACTGATCCCAGTGCACAACTGCCGGTTGGACTGTTTAGGTCAATCCTTCAATACTTGATACTTCAATACAGTTCTTCTCAGGATCTGGGTCTCAGATAGAGTAACGTGAAAACTCCTTTATTTACCAGCATGGCAGTGTACACAGGACTGATAGACCTACATGTGCTATAGAATGTTATAGTATTGTTTTCAGATGCAGGAAGATGCAAGTCAGATTAACACAATCACTTTAGACCTTTCAACAAAAGGAATACACAGTGTGAGGGTGGTGTGTGTGAGTGAGTGACAGAGTGAGTTCATTTGGTGAATGGTGTATGTAATATTGTAGTGAAGCCTTAGCTTCTTCTGTTAAAATAAATAAACAAATAAATAAATAAAGTACGAGCTTGCTTAGTAGTTAGGAGATCAGGCATTCTCAAAGTACAACTACAAAGATATACAGCAATCTAATGTCCCCCTCTGGTGGTGTGAAACTAAAATATTCAAGCGTGTTTTCCCCAAATGTTCTACAGTACGTAATGTTTAAATCATCAGAAGAGTAAACCACTGGCGACTCCATTACTCTGAACGAAGGTGTGAAATACATTCACCTCTCCTTTAATAGAAACGCCCATCTTCCATTCTAAAGACATTTGTTAGGATTGTCTATCACATAGGTGATTTTACAGATGTACATTTCTATGTATATGTCGGTAAAGGTATTAACATGAGTGTTGCACTGGTATATCAGGAGCAGTCGGGGTTGGGTAGTAACTGTACACGTGTAACAGCGTTACGTAAGCAGGATACAAGATATGTTAACTATTCAGTTAGTTACATGAAAAGGCTGTAATTAGATAATTGGTACATTAAAAAGATGATTGTTTGCATTATTGCATTACAACTTAATGTGGATCACTTACTCGTTATCTTTGTCTTTTTCTTCCCTGTTTTAATTGGTTCTAATCGAACGAACTGTTCCTGTCACTGTTGTTACACTGGAACAGTGTCAGCATTGAAGGCACATTTATTTAAAGTTGTTCTTTCTGGTGATCGTGAAGATCGTGGCTTTCTTGGATTAGGTGACATATCATTTTAACTGGTAATTTGTAATGGAATATATATATATATATATATATATATACCTATCTAAACATATCTAGAAATCTAGAACACAGCTAGATATCTCAAGAGTCAAGAGGATTTTTTTTGTAATGTCAGTTACGTACATGTATACAGTGAAATGAAATAACATTTCTCCAGAACCATGGTGTAACACAAAAAGAGGGATATAGGTGTAGACAATACAGATGACAGCCAGCACATTAATTTAAGAAGAGGTTATTAAATAGAATTGTTAAATATTTGTAGTCAGTCACTGTGCGTTGAGGAGTCTGATGGCATGAGGGATGAAACGGTTGCACAGTCTGGCTGTGAGGGACCAAATGTTTCTGTACCTCTTCCCAGATGGTAGAAGAGAGATGGGATTGTGTGATTGGTGAGTGGGACCTTCTAAAATGTTGTAAGCATCCATGATGGAGGGAAGATGGATCACTTTGATCTGTCTGGTTGTGGTCGCTATTCTCTGCAGGGTCTTGCGGTCCGAGACAGAGCAATTCCCAAACCAGGTAGAGATGCTGCTGCTCAGGTTGCCCTGTACATAAGTAGAGAGGATGATGGTAGGGAGGATGAGCTTTCTTCAGTTTTCTTAGGTAGTAGTTGCTTCTGGGCTTTCTTGACTATGGAACTAGTTTTGAGGATACAGGTGAGGTTCTCTGCTAGATGGACACCAAATAATTTGATGTTTGCAACGATATCCACAGAGTAGCCATTGATATTGTTTGGAGAGTGATCACCTCATCCTTAACTGAAAGTCAAACACCATCTTTTTTGTTTTCTCCACATTCAGAGTCGGTTGTTGACTTTGCACCAGTCCGTCCGTTCCTCTCTGTATGCTGACTCATTGTCCCTGCTGATGAAGCCAACCACAGTTGTGTCATCAGCAAACTTGTGCTCAGTGCTCAGTATGGTGGTGCTCCTGATCCAGACTGACTGGAGTCACCCTGTCAAAAAGTCCAGGATCCACTTACAGAGGGAGGTATTCAGGCCCAGTAGTCTCAGCTTTCCAGTCAGATGCTGGAAAGATGGTGTTACATGCTGAACTGAAGTCTATGAACAGCATTCTGACATATGTATTCTTTTTGTTCAAATGTGTAAAGGCAGTGAGAGTGGTTGTGCCACCCATTGAACAGTTGGGGCAATATGCAAATTGCAGGGAGTCCAGTGACACACAGGGGGGCAGCTGTGTCTTAATGTGCCTCAGGACAAGTGTCTCAAAGCATTTCATGATGATGGATGTGAGTGTGGTACTCACTGAGACAGGACACTGAGGATTTTGTCAGAACGGGAATGCCAGTGGTATTCTTGCAGCATGTAGTGACAACAGTGACATTGCTCAGGGATAACCGGACTGCACATCCCTTGACCACTCGACCAGGAATGTTGTCTGGTCCAGCAGCCTTCCGTGGATTCACTCTGTGTAGAGATTTTCTTACATCATTCACGGTGAGCCACGGTATCTGATCGTTTGAAAGAAGGGTGGTCTTTCTTGACACAGTGATTGCTTGGATGCCCTACCACATGCGTCTTGTGTCACATAAGTCCTGGAAGCATCCATCGATTTTCTGAGCATGTGTGCTCTTCGCATTTCTGATTGGCCAGGGCAATGTAGCCATTGCTGTTCTCAGGGCCACTTTGTCAACTACCTTAAAGGCCACATCATGAGTCTTCAGCCTTGCACGCACCTCAGCAATCAACCATGGCTTCTGGTTGGGCCGTGTGACAGTGGTCTTGGAGACAGTAACGTCATCAGTGCACCTTCTGATGTAGCCTTTGATTGATGTTATATATAACACTAGTGACTGATATACCCCACCAGGTTGTTGGAGGAGTATTCTCCTCCATAGTTGCTTGCAACTTCCCTAAATGTGTCCCAGGTTGTGTGCTCAAAACAGTCCTGAAGAGCAAGGTAGGCTCCAGCTGGCCATGTTGTCATATTTCAAGAACATCGTAAAAGTGATGTGTATGCTGGTATGAGCATAACATAAATGTGGACTGAGTGTTAATAGTGAGGATGTGGCACTGCTCAATATGTGTTGGGGATGTTTGTATAAACAAGATCCAATTTGTTCAACCCTCCTGTTGCAAAGTTTACATGTTGATGAAATCTAGGAAACACAGTCTTGAGATTTGCATGATTGATGCATGCCATCTGGGTAGGCATCCTGCAGCTCTCTGATAATCCCATACAGTTCATGTACTGCCTCTTTTATGTTGTTGGGAGGGATGTGCATTGCAAATATGAGCACAGCAGTGAATTCCCGTGGTAGGTAGAAGGGTCTGCATGTCACAGCTACGAGCTCCGACAGAGGTGAACAGTGCTTGGAGACAAACTCAGAGTTCTTGCACCATTCTGTGCTGATGTACATACACAGACCTTCTCTTTTTTTGCTTTTGAGTTTTACTGGTCATAGCTTTGCCTCTGTCAGCATGCAGCTATGTAAATAGCCATCTAGAACACCCATCTAAAATAGCTATCCAAAATACCCATCCAAAACAAAGAACAACTTTGTAATTAGAACATTTATCTAAAATAACCTTTCTAAACACCTATCTAAAGCCCCTCTCTAAACAGCTATCTAGATGGTATTGGACGAACACACTCCATACCCACAGACTAGCTAGAAACTCTTAACCTGAAACCTAAAAGTTAATAGATCATCTTTGACATTAGTGGGCATGGATGTGAGGACTGTGTGTGGAGTGTGTGGTGTTGATGTGTGTGGACACGAGGGCTATGTGTTGGAGTGTGGGGTGCTGAGTCTGTGGATACATGGGCTTGGTGTGGAGTGTGCGGCACTGGCGTGTGTGGATGTGTGGGCTGTGTGTAGAGTGTGGGGCACTCCAGGAAAAAAAAGACAATATCATCAAGAGAACACTGTTCTTTGTTTGCATTCGGATTATAATCAAAGTTAGATATGTTGTAAGGATGTACACACACACATTTAAGACAAGTTCTGAAGATGTACACACACACATTTAAGATATGTTCTGTGGACGTACTCGTACACATTTCTCACATCTTTGCTCTCTTTTCCTCTCCATTTCTCTCCATCTCTTAATTTCTCTTTCATTCTCCCTTTCTCTGTCCCTCCATTCCTGTCTTCCTCCTTTGTGTTTTCCTGTTTCTCCTACTGGATTTAGGACATGGTGCCATTTTTTTACATTTTTTTTGTGTGTGAATTTTTTTTTAATCTGAAGATAATTAGCATCCTAACAGCCAGATAACCTTTGGCGCCCTCTGTGGGTGAGAAGCAGAATGTGGGAGGGCAGGGCGCAACGTGCTGGCTGTGATTCCTCTCTGACGAGTAACACTCTGCCCTGGAAGGGCGTAGCAGCGCTCTGTCAGAGACATGCGAGAAGGGAAACCAGTCCACTCTGGCTACAGCTTCCGTATGTGATCTTACTGGAATGGCGGTTTGTCTGAAGGGTTTGTAAAAGAATTTCACACATTGGAATAAAAACAATATTCTGCCAATGAAATGTATTGTGCATGCTTTTAAATAAATTCCTTTTTATAAATGATATTTTTTTTTCAAGATGATTTCACACTATTGCACGCCACACCTGAGCTTTGCCAAGATTATGTTAAAACTTCATTTATTGCTTTATGTCGTTTCTGGTTTATCCAAATGTGTTTTATTAAAACCTGTATTCGCACATGAAATACATCCATTGGACTGATATTACAGCTCTGGAGAGTGATGGTTACATGCAAGCATTGTTTGGTTCTGTAAATCCATCTTTTGTGCAGTTATAGTCCCACTGAAATGCTCCTGTTTTACTTATTGAACAGAAGGAACACTTCTAGATAAACACTAGCGATTATACTTCAGTTACAGTACAAGATAACAAAGCACAAAATAATGAAGAAAAATTCTTATATGTTATTAATTTCTTATATATCTTAAAATAAAATACTATATTCTATACTTACACAACATCAGTAAAAAAAAATCACCAAACTCAAATAGAAGCAACATCGGT
>JAOXYF010000007.1:651179-663320 GCA_028565775.1 Sternarchorhynchus goeldii | reverse complement strand
TTGGAATAAGGCTGTAACGTAACAAAATGTGGAAAAAGTGAAGCGCTGTGAATACTTTCCGGATGCACTGTATGTCAGAGGGGGTGGAGATTAGCTGACATGTGACAGTATAGTTATAAGTTTAACATGTTCTGATGTGTGTGATCACAGAAGGGTTTAGAGAGGCACCGAGTTTGAATCCTATGACAAACTGAGTCTGTCTTGCACTGAAGTCAGTGGTGTGTTTTAGCCGTGGAAAGGCGAAAGAACACTGAGATGGAACACTGAGATGGAACACTTAGATGGAACACGGAGAAGGAACACTGAAAAGGAACATTGAGATGGAACAATGAGATGGAACTCTGAGATAGAACACTGAGAAGGAACACTGAGACAGAACACTGAAAAGGAACACTGAGATGGAACAATAAGATGGAACTCTGAGATAGAACACTGAGAAGATACACTGAGAAGGAACACTAAAATGGAACTCTGAGATGCCACCATAGGTCTGTGATGGTAGACTGAGGTATTGCATGCAAAGATCTAATACCTGCACAAAAAATAATCTAAACAAATCTAAACAAATAATACTATACTATCTAAATAAACAATTAGAAAATATAACCATAGATGTTTCTGACTAAGGGCACAGATGCATTAAATTTATTTTACTTTATGTACTATATTCTTTAGGTTCTTTAACTAGTGCTCATGAATGAACTTATTTACAATGTCTAACAGGTTGGATATTTTAGTAGTTATTCAAATATGCTAGCCTGATATCATTCTCACTGAATTCCTATGGTATTTTGAATGAATTTTCACTGCTTGATCCTCTGTGAATGAAACTTATCATCCAGGTGTGCTGGGAATTATATTCCTACTGGTAGAGTTCAGGAGTGGGAATTATGTCCAGAGTTTAACAAAAGAGAATTGATTGCCTTTGCAAGCTTGCTAAGTAACTTGGGTGAATCTGTTGCCGTGGTAACGCTGGTCAGACAGATCAAATTCTGCTGCTCAGATTAATGAAATTAGAAGGTAAGCCTTTCAGCTGCTTCTTGTTGTTCAAATGTCCAGGCAGTGGTGAGATGAAAATGAAGATGCCTCCTTTTGAGGACTAGTATTGGCTTACAGGAAAACCAGAGAGAGCTGAAAAAACCTTGGGCAAGACTATTTCAGCACCATAGTGGTGTGTGTTATTGCTCACACTCCCTTTTCTTCTTTGATGGAATTACTGATGGTGCTGCCACCTGCTGGTGAGCTAGCAAAATTCTTCGTAGTTTATTGTTTATCCTGAGAAACACCTGGAGGAAAGGTGCACAGGTGGATCAGTAGAGCCCAGAGGTCTAGGAATGGATTGTGAACAGGAAGCTTGATATCTTCTTCTTCTACCAGCACTGGGCACTTAGCTAGATGCTCTCTGGTGTAGGTGAATGACATTAGTGTTAACTCACTGTATCTGCAGGCTGTGACGTTTTCTACATGTATATAACATTTCCTAAGGCTAGTAAGGCAGCGTTTTTTCAGGAGCATCAGCTTCCAGCGCTGGAGGTCTGCGGAATGACTGAACTTCTGCAGCTCTTCTGGCTGCAGCCAGTGGAGTGTGTCCTGTGATGGACGGACCTCAACGTGACATTTCTGAGGCTGTAGTGAGTGGAACTCAGTGAGACGTTTCTGAGGCTGTGGTGGGCGAAGCTCAGCGGGATGTTTTCGAAGCTGTGGTGGGCGGAGCTCACTGGGACGCCTTCGAGGCTGCGGTGGGCAGAGCTCAGCAAGGCGTGTTCACAGCTGTGGTGGGCGGAGATCAGCGGGACATTTCTGAGGCTGTGGTGATCGAAGCAGAGCAGGACGTTTCCAAAGCTGTGGTGGGCGGAGCTCAGCAGGATGTCTTCAAGGCTGTGGTAGGCAGATCTCAGGGGGGTGTGTTCACAGCTGTGGTTGGTGGAGATCAGTGGGGGGGGCGTGTTCGCAGCTGTGCTGGGCAGAGCTCAGTGGGACGTTTCCGAGGCTGTGGTGGGCGGAGCTCAACAGGGCGTGTTCACAGCTGTGGTTTGCGGAGATCAGCGGGGGGCGTGTTTGCAGCTGTGCTGGGCAGAGCTCAGTGGGACGTTTCCGAGGCTGTGGTGGGCGGAGCTCAGCAGAACATGTCCGCAGCTGTGATGGGCTGTGCTGGAGAACTGCCTTGACAATAACCCCAGCAGGACCTCCGTCTAGACTCCTACTCTCAGGGCTACTAGCTTTTGTAAAAAGCCATTTCTGCAGTGGATATTGTGCTCAGATTCCTCTGGGCCTGTTTATGAGTGAGTGGCTATATTGGAGTGTCTATGTGTGTGTGTGTGTGTGTGTGTGTGTGTGTGTGTGTGTGCATGCACGTACGCTCATAAACGTGTTCTCTGTATGGTTTCAAATTATTTCCAGAGCAGACTAATCCATATTACAAGAAATCTCCTTTAGAAAATTTAGAGGACAAAAATACAATTTCAAGAGTGCATGAACGTTGTGCATCAACACACATGCACACATTTACACGTATACACACACATACACACACACACACACACACACACACACACACACACTCAGCTTTCAATTACAGTCTGATTTACACAGTAGCAGCAGAGCATGGATGAGGGTTGGTATTAAAGGACATTAAACTGTCAGAAGAGGCCATATCCCCTGTCAAAGCACACCCCACCCCAATCATTAGTCCTCCTCCCTCTCTCTCATGCCTGTCTTTGTCTGTCTCTCTCCCTAGCTCTCTCTCTCTCTCTCTCTCTCTCACACACACACACACACACTCTCTCTCTAACCTTTTCATACTCAGTAGTGGGATATTTATGACTGCATGTGTCATAACAGAGTTTTCAAAGCAGATACTTTGCAAAGCACTGGTGTGCAAATAAGCTTCCAGCCATAATCCTTCAACGCACACACCCCCACACACACACACACGGTCATGCACTATTTTGCTGTATGTAAAACACTCCTCCTAGCTCATAACCGGAGTCTGTGGTGTGTGCATCTTTTTTTGTGCAGACATGCCACAATATGACTTACTCAGCTTATTTAATACTACATATAAAACAAAGGCAATCAGCTCCAGTGTTTCCAACAATCCAGTCCTGGGTTTTGGGAAAACACTGGTAGTACCTGTATCAGGAGGTCAGCGATCAGAATCTCTGGATTCAGTAACATGAATTTACCATCACTGATGTTTGTATGAAAGGGAAAACCATGTAACATGATAGCATCCTGCCACCATGAAAACTGAAATAACTACATATGGAGTTTAGCTGTCCAAAGAAACACATTTTTATAAAGAGAAAAGTAAAACTGTTATATTTTATTTTTATTTCATGGCTGTAATTAAATGGCTAATGAGAAAAATACATTTAAATCTTCAGCTTGATTTTGTAATTCCTTAATGAAATACACAATAAAAATCAAATCCTAAATCAAAATGCAATATTTGCTTTCCAATTCCTTTCCCATGTAGATCAGGTGTATCCCAGTCTGGTGAGTTTAACCACTCCCGGGGACACATGTCACTAGATCCATTTTAATGGGACTCACTTCACTAGATTCACTTTAATAGGACCCATTTCGTCAGATCCAGTTTTAATGGGCCCCACTTCACCAGATTCACTTTACTGGAACTCACTTAACTAGATCCACTTTAATGGGACCCACTTCACCAGACCCAATTTAATGGCACGCACTTCACCAGATTCACTTTAATGGGACTCACTTTATCAGATCCACTTTAATGTGACCCTCTTCACCAGATCCACTTTAATCAGACTCTCTTAACCCGGATCCACTTTAATGGGACTCTGTTGACCATACACAGAGGTAGCTGTTGAAATCCGCCTGCTCTAGTAAAAAGTAAATCAGCGATGCAGAAGACAAGCTAATGGCAACACTTCCATTTTAAGGCTAGTTACTTCTAACCATTTAACCTACCAAAACACATATTGAAAAGCAAAGCAAAGTTGTTAGCTGTGGAATTTGGTGATGTTAGTATAAGGGATGCTGCTAACTCAACAACATACGCTTCTAAAATGAGAAACATTACCAGCACATTGATTATTTTGCAAGCTTGTGTTATCCTGCTGGCATGAACCAATGAAGCAAGCAACAAACATCTAGTTTTACGTCCCAAAGTAATTATTTCACATGTGTGACAATATTATTAAAATGAAATTTAAAATTACTACGCCAAAAAACATTTTCTCGTTACAGACGTGAGAGAGCAGGGAACACAAGTAAGAAGATGAACAGAGAGAAAGAACAACAGCAGATGGAGAACAGGGAGGATCAGTAAGAGAGAGAGAGAGAGAGAGAGAGAGAGAGTAAAATAGGGAGAAGGAGAATGAAAACAGAACAGGGAGGATCAGTAAGAGAGAGAGAGTGTGTGTAAAACAGGGAGGAGAATGAAAACACAGCACAGGGAGGATCAGTGGGCCTTTTCTCAACTGACTGGCATGTAAAGGTATTGGTTTGTCCTACATTAATTCTGTTCTTGCCCCAGTAAAACAGGCAGTGTAGAAAAGGTCCTGTCCACCACACGTCATTAACAGGCGTGTTCTCTGTGTGGTGTTCATTGGCTAAAGAGACACACAGAAGGACACCATCGGGTAATGGCCGTTCAGTAACGTTAGATAAAAAATAAATTAATTAAATAAAATAAAAAGGTTTGTGCACAGTATGCGCAATCCACCTCTGGATATACAACCACCCAGTACTGAGGAAAGTTTATTTCAGCTACCCAGTACAGAGGCAAAACAAGTTTATTTCTATAGCACATTTCATATACAGTGGCAATTCAAAGTGCTTCACATCAAATACAGACAAATAAAAAAACCCAAAAACTTTATTACATCCAATGATCGATCACCTCAGGAAGGTCTTTGCCAAGAAATAAAACGACAACATTTATTAGAATATAATTCAAATATGAAAAATAAAGTTGACATGAAGTTTAAAGAAATAGATTCATCTGCTGAGTGCATCGTTTTATACGAGGAGCTGCGAGCTGCAAGATTGTTCCCCTTCACCTTTGCTGATGGTACGAGCTCTTCGGTTCTGAATGCAGCATGTATTAAGCTGCCACTGACAGCAGCCGGAGAGTAAAACGACTCGCTGACAGCGTGGACTGTCTGACTGGCCCGAACACGCATCTTGTCTTCGTTTGGTTTAACCGGCTGTTCTTGCTGGCTTGTCTGAAGGCTTTATGTCCTTCCCCCAATCTCATCCCTCTCCGGATGCGAGTTATTCAGTTTAATGTCTCGCTCTGGTGTTTGGTGCCACTGCTGGGTAAAGAGCGCTGTCTCGCTCCTCGCTGAGATGCTGATGACGGTCGGCCGTGGGACAGGCCCCCTGAACCAGCGCTGTTCAAAAACATCTGATGGAAATTTGTGTTAGTGTGTGTGGAGTGCATCGATGCCAAGCAATTTGTGAAACAGCTGAAACATATTTTTTGCATATGACATTGTCCCATCTAGAAGGGCTGTGAGCTCAACGGTCAAGGATGTTCGGTTTCAGTCCATCACCGATTGACGTTCTGACCAACGGGCTGCCAGACTGCACATGAGCTCAAAGCTTCAGGCAACATATGTATCAGTTCAGTCAGAAATGAAGTGATCACAATTTGCCAAGCATCTCTTTACTCGACCTCAAACGCACCCATTCTACAGATGACACAATCCCACAATGGTTGAAATGGTTCTTATTATAGGAAACTCTGACTGTCTGAAAAGCACTACAATCGCTGGCTGTCGTCTAATGTTTACCTCTTCGGTATGTGGGTGGTTGATGGTTGAGGTAGGCAGGCCTTGCTGTTGTGGAGTGCTCAGTGTTTAAGCACTGTTGTACTGTACTACTGGTGCGCTGTGCACAAGAGCGACATCATCTTTGTGAGACCACACACATGCACAGCAATATCATCATCCCTGTGAGACCACAGATGGTCACGGCAGTGAGAGAGAACAAAACTTCATAGACCAGAGTTTGACCTACAACTGCAAAGACGCCATGGTTTTATCTGTGTGTATACATATGAGAGAGAGTTCTTTGTTCTTTCCTTCACCTCTCCTCCCCCTCCCTTTCCTGCTCTCCTACCCAGGCCTCTGTCTAGTGTGTGCTTTGATGCTAATGTTGGAGAGCCTCATTGAATGGGAATGAGCTGTAAACATTGGCCACTCCCCCTCCGGCCTGTGCACACACCCAGCACGAGCTGCTCCCCATTAACACTACAAGCGCCGTGCCTCATTAAACTGCTTATACCTAGGAGCGCTGAGAGCCGGTCATTCGACCGTTTTTACTTCCCTCTATCAGCGCCATGCTGGTTTCACCTATTTAAAGTGCGCATCTGCGATCAGAATACCACAGAGTCTTTACACACGGATGCTGTTACTGACGCATAATAATCTCTATCGGGCACTGGCAAAAAAAAAATGGAATTGAACAACAAGATAACGTGGCTCAGCTTACTTTTTCAAAGCCAGTGTCACATTCTTCGATAGCTTCCCAGTTGTCCGTTTTGTTTTGTGCGAAATTATTAATATAAAAAATATTGGTTTAGTTTAGACTTTTGCCTAGTGTAATAATTAAATTGCTTTATTCGTGTGTTGTGCGTTATTCTGTTGTAAGTATACAACATTTTTCATGTTGTGAAAGGTGTTCAACAAGCTGTACCAAGCAGGCCCGGACTGGTCATCAGGAGTACTGCGAGGTTTCCTGCTGGCCTGGATGGTCAGCATAGATGACATTACAACGTATGATGAACATAACAGCACAGTACAGCTTGTAAACAAACACTGTCCTTGCAGTCGTGTTTCGCTATTTGTGTATTTCTATCGTGATGAAGGTGTGTTCCCAACCTTGTCCTAACATGCTGCTTAGTACTTGAATGACTGAAGAATGACTGAAATTCTTCCAAATGCAAACCTAGTGCCCACTGGCCGGCTCCCTTGCTGTGAATCACTTAATGCGCATTATCTTGTAAATGACATAGTTTGACCTCCATATCCACAGAAAGCTTGTACAAAACCGAGTTACGTGAAGTTACATGAAGCTTATGGCAGCCATAAACAACTCTCCGATGTCCTTCACATTTACACAGACAGAATTGAAAAACAAGTTCAAAATCAGTTACATTTATTTACAAGAATTTTTTTTTTTAAACAAAAAAATCTACCTGAGCATACATTTCAATGTTGGATTTAAAATTTTCTAAAACAACCCTGACTATCATCTAGTTATTTTCTTAGCTATACCCAGACTGGTTTAAAAAAAAACTATTTCGTGAAAATTTGAAATGCTTGCTCATGAAATCGAAATGTTTGCTCATGTATAGAATCAAACATAGCCGATGTGAGATCACCCCCCTCCTAACGACTGCGGCATCAGCCATTTGGTCGGGGGTTTTGGAAGTAACTATCACCATTCAGTGGTGTAGATTCTGGCGTACGTATCATATTTTGTTCCCCAACTGAAGTTAAGTTCCCGTTGTAGTAGGAAACGGTTTCAGGCAGTTTCTTTGCGCCATTATCAGTTGAAACTGTCTGATGCATTGTGCTCAGGATACATATTTTTTTAAGGCTTTGCCTGGTAAAACGTAAGTGTTACCTTTCTCGCCCTCAGAACCTTTGTGGTAAATCTTTCAGGCAGTGCCTGTGTACATTGGGGCAGCTCACGTCTGATTTTATTATCCCAACAATGGTAGTTTTATTCGCCAAAAGACTGTTCGTAAGTGCCAACAAGGTGAATAAATTACCTGTCGTTACCTGTCGTTCTTCCCTTCCCAAGGAAAGGCTCCATCAACCACAACATAATGTTTTCCGTTGACCAACGGATAGAGAATTGCGTTCAGCCTATATTTTGTTTCAACGTCAGTGACCACCCAGAATTTAATACCAAATTTATCCGGTTTATGGGCCACGTACTGAATGAAACGACAGCGCAACAGTAAAATAATACTGTTTTTCACAAATTTATCGAACATCTAAGAGATCATGACAAATTTGTCTGTCGCAGTCCTTGTGTACTTGTCATCAAAGCGCAGTTATATCTCCTAACTTCTCTCGAGACGTTGTCTCTTTGAAAATTGGATTTGCCAAGTCAGCAGACAAGTATTAATCCATTGTCAGGCTTTTACCTACCGGTCTACCTCTCAAATAAACAAGGCCCATGCTGTCAGTTCGAACTTTGCATTATTTCGATCAGCTTCTGCATCCTTCTGTGTATTTTTTAATCTTTCCCCACAAGAAGTTATGGAAGAAGTTATGTCCTCCAGTTCGAGAAATTTTCTGCCATCAATTCCAAATAAACAATATATAATTAAAATTCCTACAAACGAGCATGTATTAGAACTATTAAACAATATGATTAAACACTATTATTAAAACTATGTTATTTATTAGAACTACTAAACTACACAAATCAGGACACTTCTTTTTTGTCAATAAATGTAATGTTCTTTATGTAAGGGAATTTAACGATCCATATTTCATTCTGAATTAAATGTCTCTCTCTAGTTAGACTATCTGGCGGTCGGGCTGACCCCAGCTCAGCTGGCATCTAATTATTTTCTAGACTGTCCTTCATCTCTACGTGTTACCCCCCTTCAACCCCCCTTCTGGTTGGACTGACTCAAGCCCGTCATCTAAACATCTTATCCATGGAAGCCACTTCTTGGAATTTCTCACTCCATCCTAAAGACAAATCATCTACTTGATGATTCTACCTTAGACCAATTATTTTACCTCATATCATCACTCTCTTCTTCCACATCATCATTTTATTCTATTTAAACTTACTATATTGTTAATTAACTTCCTGACACCTGTGTGTTGTGAATTTCTTCTCCGAGATCTCATAGCGAGGCATACTGAGGCAAACTAATTTCTGGTCGAACCTCTGTGTCATTTGGACTGAACAGAGGCTAAAACCTAACACTTTATTTATAGTAAAGATTTATTGACACGTGCGATGCCCACTGGCAGAAATGAGAATCACAGCCTTGGAATTCAGGAGATGACGGTTTGGGTTAGAGGGAAGGAGGGAGAAAGAGAAGGTTTGAGAGAGATAGAGAGAGTGAGAGAGAGAATGCATGTGTTGAACAGTGTGTGACTTTGTGGTGAAGTTTCTGAACTTCAGGTGAACAGTGTTTGACTTTGAGGTGTACAGGTGGAATAATGCAATATTTCCAAAGCATTTCCAAAGTTGCAATCAGTATATAGTTCACTGTGTACAGTATATTCTAGTGTAATATATTCTGTTTATTTGCTATTGTATTACAGCAGGCTTGTTTACCTCTTCAGTGTCATGGCAGACCTCAGAGGGGTGGGAAGGATGCTTGCTTTGCCTCCTTGTTTCCACACTGTCCTTGTATTTTGCAAAACCAAAATAATGATGTCCTCCCTCTCTCACTCCCCCCCCCACACTCTCTCCCTCTCTCTCTCCCCCCTCTCCCTATCTCTGTAGCAGCAGGAGCAGGACCCCACTAACCTCTATCTCTCCAATCTCCCCGTTACCATGGATGAACAGGAGCTGGAGAACATGCTCAAACCCTTTGGTCATGTGATCTCCACACGGATCCTACGGGATGCCAGCGGGGTCAGTCGCGGAGTGGGCTTCGCCAGGTAAAGGTCCTGCTTCCATACCGGGCTGCATATTGAAACCAAAACAAAAGTGACTTTTGTTCAAAAAAAAAAATCAATAGCCAGCAGTTTTTCTTTGTATTTTTAAGATTAACAATAGGGTGACATTTAAGTGTGGGCATAGCAGTATTTAAATACATTACCATGCATAATTACAACAGAGCTTGCAGTAAAAAGTGCTGATAATAACACACACACACCTGCACAAACACTCTGTAAGAGGCATTCTCTAAAAGCTGTAATAAAGAGAACAGGAGAGATAGAGTTTTAATTGCATCGAGAACAAGGGATGAGCCTGTGTGTGTGTGTGTCAGGTGGGAGGAACAGAGGCCCATTATGGAGGGAAAATTGGTTTAAATGTTTGTGTTCCTCTCATTAGTCCTATCAGAGGCAATTGTTGCAATACAGAATTAATTACACCTGAAAACAACACCTGATCCTACTCACACACACTCCCACACACACACACACACACACAGTCAGAGCCAATAGTAGGGAAATAGAAAGTTGTTTAGGATTCTCCAGAGATGTGATGAATTTTCTTGTAATAGAATTATTGGAAAATTGGTGTGTGGGTGTGTGTGTGTGAGGCAGAGAGAGAGTGAGCTATGAACAAACATAGGGAGGGGAATGAATAAATGAATGACAGGGTGGGATGTGTAGAAACACGGCTGGTTCCTCAGTTGCTGAACACTGCCACAGACCGGGGTAGTTGAGAGGCATGTGCAGTTGTGAGGCAGGTGTAGTTTTGAGGTACATATGTCTCGAGGAACTGGAAAACATGGCAGCAGAAAAAAAACAGTAATGGAACAAAAACGCTAAACGAAAACAAAACAAAGACGGAAAACAAAGAAACGACTCAAACAAGGCATGAGACACTAGGATCGAACCAAATGTGAATGAAAACGTAACATACAGAAAGTTCTAGAAAACCAGAACAGTGTACAGCAAGGCAGAACAGGACCAGGAATACCACAGACAGTCAGTACCATGCTGGTGTGAGAATGGGGAGCAGGGGAGTGAATTTGCAAGTCCAGGGGACAAGGAGCGAATGAACGAGATCAATGATGGGTGGGAAACAGAACTGGAGAGCGGCAGGACACTGAAGAGGAGACAGAGTGGAGCACAGGACCAAAACAAAAGCAAAACCACAGCGCAAGGCGACATGGAGTGGAGGAACAGACTAGGGAAACCATGACAACTTGTTAGCTGTCTGCCAATCATGTGGACTGGCTAGTTAGCTGGAAACAAGCATCTTATTTAACGGGAGGCAGAGCTGGAGGCAGGGCTTAAGGTAAACCTTGAGGCAGGTCTGGAGCAAGATTTGAGTCAGGGTTAGAGTGAGAACTAGAGGCAGGATTAGAGGCAGAGATATAGGCAGAACTCCAAGCAGGGCTGGAAACAGGTTTGCAGGCCGAACTAAAGGCAGAGCTAGACAGGGCTGGAGGCAGCTTGCAGACAGAACTAGAGGCAAGGCTGGAGGCAGGGCAAGTGCCAGGCCTGGGAGAGTGTGTACAGTGTCAGCAGGACACTTGGCAAAAGGTCTCTGTTACTAATCTGGTCTTGTCTTCTCTTTCAGGATGGAATCCACAGAAAAATGTGAGGCAGTGATTCAGCATTTTAACGGCAAATATCTGAAAACCCCTCCAGCTATTCCAGGTAAGGTCTTTATATTCTCTTCCTTCTCTCTCTCTCTCTCTCTCTCTCTCACACTTTTTCATTCACAAAAATGTTTGGGACACAGAAGTATGTTGTATTTACATGAATGTGCGGTCGGACCTTCATTTGTGTGTGTGTGTGTGTGTGTGAATGTGTATGCAGTTGTGTACATGTGTGTCTGTGAATGTATGCGATTGTGTACACATGCATGTGTGTGTGTGTGTTTGTGTCTCTGGAGTATTAAAGTAATATATGCTGAAGGTAGGAAAAACTTTGCAACTGAAGCAGAGTATTTAACATGCAGTGCAGGTGAGGCAGGCATGTGTTAAAAAAACACACCCATAATGGGAGAGGGAGGGAGGGGGGGGGGGGAGAGAGAGAGAGAGAGGAGACGAGACAGAACAAGCTAATCTTTTTTAATCAGGAAGGGAAAAGAGAGAGAGAGAGAGGAAAAATCAAATGAAGAGTCTTTAAGAAGTGCAGGAGACTATAAAATGCAGACGGATTGTGTGTCAAAAAGCAGTTGGAGGGAGGGAGCTGGGAGAGACTGGCAGAAACAGAGGGAGAGAGAGAGAGAGAGAAAGAAGGAGGAGGTCAGAGAGGGGAAAGAGAGGGTGGTTAGAGAAAATCACACTATTGTTTGTGTGTGACAGTCCCCGTCCGCCCACACTGACTGAAAAAAATACAGACTGTCAAAGAGAATGCTATCAGACTGACAGAGAGGTACTGGGTAGAGGGAAGGAGGGAGTAAGAGAAGGATCGAGAGAGAGAATGCACGTGGCGAACAGTGTGTGACCTTGTGATGAAGTTTCTGAACTTGAGGTGAACGGTGTCTGAC
>JAOXYF010000007.1:611924-638340 GCA_028565775.1 Sternarchorhynchus goeldii | reverse complement strand
TCTATTGATTGCCGTGACTCTCTCCAGTTGCACTGTGGTTACATTGTTGTACAGTGCATTGTAAGATTCTGTACTTTATATATACACACACATAGTTTCTTTGGAAACCTAGTGTACGCTGGTATATTTTGTGAGCATTAACATAAAGGGGAAGGTTAGTTCTAATGTATTATTATTATTAATTTTATTATTAATTCATGACTGAGTCATGAATTATGAGCTGTGAAGTTTCCTGCCACCACTTCCTTCTTCCCTTTTCTCTCTCTCGCTCTCTCTTAGTCCCTGTCTATGTCTCTCTCTCTCCCTCTCTCTCTCTCTCTGTCTCTGTATCTCCATCTTTCTCTACATATATGTCTGTCTTTCTGTCTATCTATATATCTTTCTATCTTGTTCTCTCTCTATCTCTCTATCTTTCTTTCATCTCTGCATTTCTGTGCCTGTGATCCCTCTTTCCTGCTCCATCCTTTCATCCGCCTGTTTCTCCACCTATTTCTCCTCTTTCCTCACACCTCGCATGGTATAATGCTGGGTGCAGGAAGTAGTGAAAGGAGTTCTTTCCTACTGTGTTCAGGGCTTAGTGACTGAACCGTCACCACAGTCTTCGCAGGACGTCAACACACCACAGCAACAGATTGCAGTAGAGACAAGTGATCACATTCCACCATACTCCTACCAGTCCAAGTATGTCCTATGCTCATATTATACACTAACGCCATACTCCCACCCCTCCAAGTATTTCCTACACTCATATTCTACACTAACGCCATACTCCCACCAGTCCAAGTATTTCCTACACTTATATTCAGTGCTAGTACAGTATAATGCATGATACCTTTTAACTACAATGTATTTAGGTACTATTGCCTTCATGTAATAATGCCAGAATGTTAGAGATATTAGAGTAAGGCAGATGTGTATTCAGGTGTGTGTAACTTAATATTTTTAGACAGAATTCATTTTGGACTTCGTTTCCCATCAGTCCGTTGGGTCGTGCTGTTGTCCTTCTTCCCAGATAGAGCGTGGACCAGGTGAGCAGGTGGCACAGGTGCCTTGCTGGGCCAGGACATCAGTGCTGAGAATGAGAGAAACTGCTTCCAGGTCATGAACTATTTTTTTTTTTTTTTCTGTCTGGATCTGACAGAGGAGGACGATTTGGACCATGGAGCTGACAAATGGTGTTTTTGTTTCATCATGTGACCTCATCATTGAGCTGAAGTTTAGAACATTTGTCCAGAAAAGAAAACAAAAAAAACAACAAAAAATAAAATTGCAAAAAAGTACATAAAATGTTTTAAAAATGAAAAAAATATATATATAGTGCAAGTAGATGACACTTATTTTTTAAAGGCAGAGGAGAAAGAAGTTTGGAGAAACAGATCGTCTTCCTCAGATATTAAGCTACACTCACTTTTCACTGTTTTTAAGTTTGAATTTTGGTTTTCTAGAGATTTATGATAAACTTTTTTCTTCAGTCTTTTTTGCCTTAATTTTGAGGACATTGGGCACTTTTTTTGTTGAAGTTTTTTTTGTACAAGGTTCCACCTGGTGTCCAGTTTTCAACAAAGAAGAATTAAACTGGCACTGACATCAGGTGCTGAAAGGGTTTAGCTGCAGAGATTAAAAACAGGACTATCTAATATGCTGTACAGATTTATCAGAGATTCTCTTGACTTCATTCTGAGGGAAGTGTTCTGCTGTGCCAGAAGGAAGAAGACTTCCGCTCCAGACTGCTCCCTCTACCCTGATGAGAGCTCAGACTCTCCCATCATGCAGTTTGCCGCAATGTGTCACTTTTCCTCGTCACGATTCTAATTTGCCATGTTTAGCTTTTTCAATAAGTTTCAGTAGATTGCTTTTGCTTTTTACCCTGTGGCAAAATCGCAAGAAGAAAAATATAAAAACTTGACCAAAATAATGAAATATATGTTGCAGTGGTAAATTATAGATGCTGTAGGAGCTTCTGGTTTAAACAAACACCGCAACAAACACGGCAAAAGCAATAGAAGAAATTGTTCACAATTTCTGTAGTTTTTCCTGTACTTGACTGAACGCAGCCAGGGGACGGACATTTTATACCAAAGATGAAGCTACACTCTGAAGCAGAGGCTTTTCTAGAACAGCAAATATTTCTGAAACAGGCTCTTCTAGAAGAGAGGCTTTTCTAGAGCGGAGCCTTTCCTACGTTAATCCTGTTCAGTTTTGCTGATGTTGTTGTTGTTGTTGTTGATGATAATGATGATGATGATGTTGTTGCTATAGAATTTGTTCTTGCTGTTTATAACTTTTCCCTCTAAGGCTGTAAGAGTTTATTTTAACGCCCCCCCCCCAACACACACAAACACACACACACACACACACACACACACACACACACACTGTCCTCCTATTCTTCTCAATTTCTCTCCTACTCCTCTCTGCTGCAATTTGAGGGGTTCTTTTCTCCACGGTGGAACCATAATTAGGAACAAACATCTGACATTAACAGAAAGAGAGGAGCCAGGCAGGAAGACCCTCCACCCTCTCAGCGGGCCTGTTTCCTGATGGTTTGCCTTCTCATCAAACTGGTGGAAAACTCTAAATGTTACCTGTTAAATGACAGTATTATGTGATAAAACCAGTTTCAGCATTCACACATGAAAGGACTATCCTGTTTCATCAAGTATTACTACCAGTAACCATCCTCTGGTTTTATGTTTCTTACATTCTTGTTTCCTGTTTATAACACTTACCATCATGAGCAAAGTGTACCCAGTCAAAAGCTGGAAAATCTTTTTTGAATAATCTGTCCTGATTTCAGTTCTGATGTCTGTATTTTTATTCCATGAATCAAAATGGTCCACACCTGGTTTGTTTTTTCTTCCTTTACTAGATTCAGACAGTAGATAAGGGAAATGTTAACAGCTAAGGTATGTACAGAGGCCTGGACAGTGTGTAAGAGAAGAGACAGACTGATTGTACCTGTGGGGCAGGTTCAGTTGTGAAGGTCCTTATGAGGACCTCAGAACCACAGCAGTACAGTCTCACAACCACAGCAGCACAGTCTCCGAAACACAGAACAGTCTCAGAACCACATCAGTACAGTCCCACATCCACAGCAGTATAGTATCAGAACCACAGTTGCACAGTCTCAGAAACACAGCAGAACAGTCTCAAAAACACAGTAGTGCAGTCTCAGAAACACATCAGGACAGTCTCAGCTCCACAGCAGTACAGTCTCATAAACACAGCAGATTGAACTAGCAATCAACACTTTCATTCTTTTTAAACATAATTTTTTAAACCAGCACACAGCTGTAAAAACACCTGGAGCACACATGGGTGTAACACTCCTGGAGCGCATGGCTGTAACACACCTGGAGCACACGGCTGTAACACTCCTGGAACACACATGGGTGTAACACTTCTGGAGCACACATGGCTGTAACACACCTGCAGCACACACTAGAGCAAGGTTTCACTGCTGACATCACACCAGTTCAAATCAAGACTGTCTTTAGTAATGTAGCTTGTACATTAACGTCACCCTAACAACATCAACACTCTCATCAGTAACATGTACATTAACATCACCCTAACGACATCAGCACTCTCATCAGTAACATGTACACTAATGTCATTCTCAGTAGCATTGCTCTCATTTCTAGAATCATTTCTGTTACATTCTAACGTAGCTCTCTTTTCCGTCATACTCCTCGACGCTGCTCTTGTTTGCGGCTTAGTTACTTCTGTCATACTCTGTGACACACCTGTCATTGGCACCACAGTCATTTCCGTCACGTTCTCCTCATTATCGTCACGCCATGCCATCCCCCCGGCTATAGTATTTCTGTAAGTGTGAGCAGCACCTTCCATAGACATACCGGAACATCAAACAAGTGTTGCACAGCACTGTCCCACGTGGCCCCTCTTTTCCAGTTAGCCCGAGAGCGTGACCACAACACACACCAGTCTGAGCTACGTACCTAATGGGCCATGACAGTCCAATTTGTTTCCACTTAGGGCTAATAGGGGTTTATCCACTATCTCATTAGGAGCTAGTTTTGTTAGCACAGATTGGTTTGTGTGTGTGTGTGTGTGTGGGCGTGTTCACATTCTGAGACACAGATGTATTTCAGTACAAATTATGCGATTATCATTTCTTTCTGTGCAATGGGGTTATTGTAGTGTGTTCCTGTAAAGCACACTGGTTGGGTTTTTATGCAATACACTCTGAGCTGTACGATACGAGACTGAATTTTGCACACACACTTTTCTACACACGTTCCTCTAGTTTCATTTCAGTTTGATTTACACTTTGTTTTGTTTCTATGTCTAAAGGCTAAATCATGTGGAGGTGCTGTAAATTTGAGTGACAGTTCGTTTTGTTTATAAGTCTGATTGCTGAATCATGCTGGGGCGGAGTAGGTCTGCTCTACTCCAGTAGATGTTTCTCTACATAAAACTGTATTTTCCTTTAAAACACTTTGTTAAATGACAGATATCAAAGACACATGATATATCAGAACACACAAAGAAACAACACATCAGATTACACATAAAGTACATTAAAAGACTGCACGAGTAGATTAAAAATCCTTGTTCCTATAACAACACAGTATAGCTAGTGTCTGCCCTGTCCATTCCCTTTCTTGTCCCACATGTTGACTGTGAGTTTGTCCACTTATAACAGATGGTCTCCATATATATACACAAACATTAGACCTCCTACACTCCACCCTGAACACAATTATCCTGTCTCTGAAGCCTCATTATGCTCACACACACACACACACACACACACATACATTATGCCCTGAACACAGATATCCTGACACTCTTACTCACACACACACACACACACACTCTCACTCAACTCCAAAGTTTGACCTTGATGCCTGAGGTCACCATGTGCTGCTCTGATGAGGGTCCTACCTTCTCATGCTGATGGTGTTTTGGTTCCTATGTTCTCCTGCTTTATTCACTAAAGAACACACCCACAATAACCCTCATATGAGTTCTGCTGTCGTTAATTATAACACTTACGACCCACACACACACACACACACACACACACACACACACTTATGACCCCCTGAGTTCAGGCCCACTCCAGCTACAGTGAGCATGTTTTTTGTATGGGGTTAATAAGACTGACTTCCACAGTGGCTATGGATTGCTGATCAGAATACTGAGTAGTGGAGGCATAGAACAGCGCCCACTGAAGGACATTATAAAAACAACACAACACTGAACTGTGACTGCACATGGAGGGAGAGGTGGGGATAGAATGGAAAGAGCTTTATTCTCTATAGCAAACAGAATAAGCAAAAAGCAGCTCAGAAAGCCAAAACAGAACCGATAAGCAAAGTTGTGGCTTAAAGCAAAAGCAAACGCATCTTCATGGTCATAAGCAGTCGGCCACTCAGGTACTGTGCAGGGCGAATGTACAGCAGAGACTGGCAGGACCTGTGGGCTTAAAAAGGCGAGTGAGAGTGTGTTCGGATAATGAGAAACAGCTGTAACTAATAAGTGGGTGATGATGCTCTTGTTAAAAGTGGGTGTGGTATAGGAGTGGGTGTGTCCTGTTGTCTGGGTGCCCGGCGCACCATGGCATGAACAATCAGCAGGAGATTTGGTTCTCGGGAAAAGGCTGCGCACACACACACACACACACACACACACACACACACACACACACACCTGTTTCTGGCTTTCAGAGACTGAAATGTCTATTGCTGTTTGTGTGTTGCTCTACAGTGATACACAGTATGAGACAAACACTATATGGTTGCCTGTCAGAAATGTGTATTACACTGTGATTGGCTATCACTTCTTGTGTGATAGATTTTCTCTGTGATTCAGGTGTGTGTCTGATTTTTTTACCCTCTGTTTGGGCATCTGTGTGTGTGTGTGTGTGTGTGTGTGTGTGTGTGTGCGTGCATGCTCCTGTGACTGGGTACAGGTGCCCCCTTAAAGGTTATTTGATTCACACAAATTGTTAAAGGCAGTATTCTTACTGCAAACATACGTACTTTTAAAGTAAAATTTCAAAGTAAAATTAATTTTTGGCAAGACATTTTAAAAACAGCTTATATAAATATTCAGTCCTTTCTAGTATTACATGCCAGTTCTAGTATGTTGATTCTAGTATTTGGTTGAACCACCTTTAACATTTACAGTATTGGGCCTTGGTGAGGAGAAGCACCTCCCCATTATTTCTGGGTGAGGTTCAATGGGAAACTGGTTGCAATTGAGCAAATAGGGTGTTTAAAACTTTGGACAAAAGCCTCTGATTGCCTCATCTGACTCTAAAATCTTATTCTCCCACATTTCAGCTGGATCTCTGAAGCCCTCTGGAAAACTCCAGAATTTTCTTCTGTAATGACTTCATTCTATCCCTCCATTGTCTGGTGCACCTTCACTCCAGTCTCAGCCACTGAACTCTGGAGCTGCTTCCAAGCAACTGCTGCTTTCTGGGGCTTCACTCCCACGACCCTCGAATTTCCTTAGAATGTTCTTTTTGGTTATCATTTCCACAGCTTTCCTTCATATTCAGAGTCTGACCAATGGAATAAAATGTCCAGAATGATTAATAAAATAAAATGATTCACAGGTAGAGGCCCATTATAAAGCTAACTATGTTCTTGTCAAGACCATAAATATTAAAAACCAAAACCACACCCATGTTTTCAACAAGCCAAAACCACACACTCCTGTTCCATTTCTCTCACCACTAATGTGTCTTCCATCTGTACTTTGGTTTTGACTTTGACTGCCAACTTTTAATTGGTCTAAAATTTGCTAGTAGACGGGGACATGAAAAGTGACAAACAAACTAACCAATCTGATTGCAGCACCTGTTCAACTCCCACAATTCAGGAGAATGTATGTCAACCTGACTCCTCCCCTGCATGGAGGTTAATTGTTTATGTAAACAGAATTCATCTGTTTTTTTGTCACAGAATTATTTCCTATGCAGAAAAACATTAAAAATTTATGAATTTTGAGGTCATATGACAGCAAAAGTATCATTTTAATCTACACAGATCTAATAACTTAACCGAACACAAAGGTGAATACCTTTGTAAATCCGTTCTATGAACCCCACACACCCATAGTGTGACAGGAGGTTAAAAATCACATCACTTGCTTATGTTGTAGTAATTGTTGCGTTTTAATGGGAGACGGATACCCATGAATTCATTTAAACCTGCGTGAAAAGAGTAACAGTGTTTTGAACCTGATTTTTACACTCTAGACTGATTTAATACGGCAGTTCTTTATAAATACAGCAATTAACACCCTGCTGAACATCTACACACACATACACATGAAAAAACAACCAGTGGAGAGACTTTACAGTGGAGACACCTTTCTATAGGTGAAGGTAAAGGTTCTGCCTAGCTACAGACACACGTGCATTAATGGCTTACTTGTTTATTTACTTTGTTCGTTTCTTCATCAGTTTGGAGATGGATTCAACCGCTTTCTGAGCACAAGTAAGAGTCCCTTTCTGTCACTGAAACTCAGTAGAACTTTTTTTTACAGGTTTTTTTTTCTTTTAAAATGCTTTAAATAAAAAAAATCAAAACAGCGTAATTGTGGAATTTTTCAGATGCTTTTATGTAAACATAATTCATCAGGATTTTTTTGTCACAGAATAATTTCACTGTCATTTTAATTGGTGCAGATCTGAATTATTATTATTATTATTAGTAGTAGTAGTAGTAATAATAATAATAGTAATAATAATAATAAATATGATGAAATACATATATAAATGTTAATTAAATGTGTTGTTGTATGATAACAGAACTATCTGATGCCTATCTGCTACACACCCACCTCTACAGTGTCCAGGTGGAGGTGTGGTACACTGTCCTCACCTCCACAGTGGCTGCTGTGTGTGTGCTCTACATGTGTGTGTGCTCTACATGTGTGTGTGCTCTACATGTGTGTGTGCTCTACATGTGTGCCCTGTCTATTCCTTGTTCCTTCCCACGTTCCAAAGGTGTGTGTGTGTGATTGGTCCCTGTTTGTGTATGTGTGTGTGCATGTGTTTGTGTGCACATGTTTGTAGGCATGTGTGTGTATGTGTGTGTGCATGTTTGTGTATGAGCTGCGATAGACAGATACCCTGCCAGGACAGGTTCTGACCCACCTCCACCCCACACCCACATCCCCCTGCCCACTGTGACCTTCGACTGGATAAAGTAGAGGGAAGACCCTCTACTTTAGAGTGTTTAATCTTTGCTTTTTTCTTTACTGCTACTGTAAAAAAATGCAATTTCCCTCTGGGATCAATAAAGTATTTCTGAATCTGAATCTGAATCTGAAGACCCACAGAAGTTCCTACACAGGTGAGTGAAAAAAAAGGGTGCTTTGCTGCCACCTACTGGAGCATTAAAGCACTTGCACCTGGTGGCCACAGGTGAGTTTGGTAGTGACACAATAATTAATATTTGACAAGCTAGTGAAGATATGCCATGCCAGTATATGGTTGACATAAAAGTGTGTGTGTGTGTGTGTGCACGTTTGTGCACACTTGTGTGTGTGTGTGTGTGTCAGGGGTTGTATGAATGTGTGCTTGCACTTACCCAAAATGCTAGACACGTCTGTCGTGTCTGTCACGCCATCGTCTCACACACCAGTTACTCACACTTAGCTGACTACCTCCAAATGTGGCAGCATATGCATTCCTGACTGCCCTAACAGGAACCTACATTTATCAGGAAACACACACACACACACACACACACACACACACACACACTTACGTGTGAAGATGAGGTGCTCATTGCACTCTTCCTCTGAACAGGAGCACATGTAGAAGTTTGGGCCCAAGCCCACACACACACACACACACACACACTCCAGTGCAGAGCTTGTTGTTGTCGGGTGTATCTATCAGGAATCCTCTCACCCACACAAATTCACACGTACGCACACACACACACACACACACACAAACCTGCACACACACAAGCATAGATTGTGGTACTATATGGTGTGTACTGGGAAGCAACAGAGGCCATCCAGTTGCAGTGGAGCTTCAGCAGAGATGGAGATCCAGTGGAGGTGGGCTCCAGTCCATGAATGTTTAGTCTGTTTTCCCCTATGGCTGCTCCAGGACCCAGTCTGTTAGCCCCTTCTACTACTGTAATGCCCTTACTGCTACTCCAGTACACAAACAGTGCGTGTGTGTGGCAATGCCGATGAACATATTGTGGAGAGTTTGGAAATACTTGCGGTGTGTTTATGTTTGTCACTAAAAGACCTAGACAGAGTCATTGTCATCAGTTCCTTGTCGTACCCTAAACCTGTCCAGACACTGCTAGCCGCAGTGTGTGTGTGTGTGTGTGTGTGTGTGTGTGTGTGTGTGTGTGTGTGTGTGCGTACATCACTCATGTCTCCGTCTTGCAAAACAGCTTGGCTCTTTCTCTGGGCCCTGGGAAACAGTGCCAGATGTTTGGCAAGTTCTGTGTGTGTAAGACTGAAACTAAGAGTCTATGAAATGATTAAAAGTCTGGATGGATTTATTTCTTTATTAATTTTCAGACCTTGCATCATAGGTGTGTATTTATGAGACTGTCTAGTCTCTGCATGCCTTACACACACACACACACATACACACACGTCTGGACATGCCCACGCAAACCGTTAGCTTGGGTGCGAAGTACAATGCTTGTATTTATTTTTCCACATAAATATGTTTATACTGTGCTTTCTCAGCCATTATTACACTTAACACAAAACAACTTTTTTCAAATGTTTCAGTCTGGTTTAATAGCTTCTCAGCACAGAGCCTGTTGACTGGCTGCTGCTTCAGGAAGCCATCTCATACTGATGTTGTTAGATCTTAACACAACGGTCTGACCCTGATATTCTCAGAAAATGCCTTGCACACATGCTTGGCCTACATGAAACAGTCCTGGACTCATTTAAATCTTACATTTCATATAGCAAATGATTTTTCAGCTATTGATGGCATTGGCTGTCCCCAAGGTTCCATAATAGGTCCAGTGTTTTTTTTTCATTACTTGTGTTGATTGTATTGATTGGATTTTTTTTCCACTGTTTTGCTGATGCTCAGTTTGGTTCTCTCTGCCTTTTAAACCAAGTGACCAGCACTTCATAGGGTGACTTAGTGAATGCTTAAGTTACATCAAAACATAAAGTAGTCATTTATGCTTTTATATGATCTTGCATAAACTGTTGTAACTCCCTGTGTCTGGCCTTAAGGGTAACTGTACAGGTTACCTGCACAGGGTAACTGAGAAGCAGGTGGATGCAGGGGATGATGGAGACACACAAATCACCAGACAAGATGGGGGCAAAACAGCTACACCAGCGAATACAGCAACACGAACAACAAAACTACACCTTCGGCACCTCAGGATGGAATGCCAAACTTGCTTTCACCCTCACGCCACTGACTTCCTTTCCATGACAATGTCTGGACACTGTTTCCTTCATTTGTTTTTTTCATTTGTTTTTGAAGTCTTACTTGGGCAAACGCCATCACATATCCCTCACGTGTTCTGCCTGAATGCTCCCAAATGTTCGTCACTCTCCACTGAATCAGAAGGCTGACTGGACCTTTTCTTCTGCAGTCTGTGGAACAATTTGGTGTAGAATAACAGAATAACAAACCAACCCCCCAACACTAACAACTGTTGAAATGGCAGTTGCATGGAAGAAAACAGAGTTCAAACAAAGCATGGGTACCTAACAAAAGAACAAACTAGTGTAAGGTGGTGTTACGAGCTCTGAATGCTAAGTGTAAGTATTCATGCTACGCGTTGGGGTTTTTTTTGTTGTTGTTGCGTCTCGAAGAAGCCAGTGTTGTCTGCTTCTTTGAAGGTGAGACATGCAGCCTGTGTTCTGTGATAAATCCAAATTAATCTGTTACGAAATATGTTATTTTTAAGGGTGTTTTTGGATGTATTGTCACTGGATGTCATATTATGTTAAGTTAGTTGCCCAAACTTTGACATATTTTTTGAGTTGTTGTCTTATATTGCAAGCTAAAAAATGTGGTGTGTATGCTTCTTTGAAAGTGTTGTGTGCTTCTTTGAAGGTGTTGTGTGCTTCTTTGAAGGTGTTGTGTGCTTCATTGAAGTGTTTTGTATACTGTTGTCCACATCGGATACATAAACTTCACCACCTGTGGAGTGCACCAAATCCCCGCGCGTCCTGGTCATTCCGAAATATCAAAATCACAACGCCGAGCTCAACCGGGTCGTCGTGTCAGAGAAGAAAAGGGTTACACTAGTATAATGGGATAGGGAGCATGAAACTGCTGAGTTGATCTGGAAAAGTCTTGAAATATTCCTGTAGCAAAGAGATACAGAAAAGCAGTTGCAGACCAGAGAAACAAATCTAGAATCCAGAAAATTCTCATTATTTGTAATGGGTCAAATTTCACAATAAAATAATGTTAGACTGGACTTTTAAGTTCGTTCTGATAGCATTATTAAAATAACTTTTCATTACAGAAATACAAGACATATTGGACCTTTAGATGCTGATTCCAAATCGTGCTTTGAGATCAATTGCTGCTTCATTGAATGTTCACTGAATAAAAAAGGCAGTCAAATTACAATGTACATTTCAGGAGCCCCAGTGAATGAGGCAGGTGTGCTGAGCAGAAAGAGAGAGACAAGCAGAACGTTCAGTAGTGCAGTGGTTTACACAGTTCAGTAGAATGGTAAAGAGGACTGGTCTACTTACCTATTCTCATTTCCAAATGTCTGAATGGTGCTTGATACAGTGTAGTGGCTCAGATAAGGCTGGGCCCTTAGAAACTGTAAAAAAACAACAACAAAATAACATATTACAAAGCTGTAATATTATGAATGGCTTCTCGCTGTCTTTTGCGCACACACACACACACACACACACACACACACACACAATTTACATTTACAGCATTTGACAAATGCTGTACATATATCAGTATGGCAATAAATCAGCTCCCTTGTGAACTTAAACATGACTAATTTAAAACATAAGCTAAAAGACACACACACAATTACACATACACAAATACACACACATACACACACACACCACAGGAAGCCAGGCCACATCTAGACTAGAGGCTAAACTCCCCTCTTCGTCCATTGCCGTCCTGATATGGAGATGCAGAACATACACATTCGTTTGATTTGTTGATTTGCATGTCTGGCTGTCTGTCTCCTCGGCACATTAACAGGTCAGCAACACCGTTCAAATATAGACCAGGCTACTAGAACGAAGACATGGGTAGTAGAACGTAGATGTGGGTACTAGAACAAAGACTTGTGTATTAAAATATAGACATGGGTACTAGAACATCTTGGCTTCTGTCAAGTTTCCCTCCCACCCCTCCATGTCCAAAGTCACTTTCCATCATCTGCTTTCTGTTCAGTGGTATATACCATGATTCCTGACCCCATAAAACCAGGTTACCAGAAGAGCAATTAGACACTGTAGACCCCAGACAGTGCCTAGACACTTGGTCATGCTCTCAGCAAAATGCGCGCGCACACACACACACACACACACACACACAGACTAAACAAGCATTCACCATATGTCCGTGGAAGTTTCCACACTACATATTTTTTGGCAAGCAGCAATAGAAAATGTGGAAGAGAGATATAGATAGATAATGAGAGAGTGTGTGACAGACAGATGGACAAGAATATGTGTCTGTGTTTCGTAAGTGAAGACATTCGGTGGTTACGAGAAATGGGTGGAACGAGTTAGAGACGTTTTCTTCCGATTTCCTTTTCGAGGGGGAGGAAAGGTCGCTCGGATAAAAGGCGGTTCAGCACATTGCTTAAATATAAGTTGTGAAAATACGAAAAAGGCATCCGTTTACTTATGGAGCGACTACGCTTTAACGCTTGTTGGTGTGGAGCGATACTCCTCGTCAGTTCACTTCTTAATGGACAGACTTGTGAGTATTAATTTTATTATTTCTACCTGTGTGGAGGGTTTTTATTATTGATTCGGGTTTAACATCATCTCGATGGTTGATGCTAAGGTCCATTAATCTTCAAGAAGAAACATCTAGTTTGTTGAAAATGTTAATACAGCAACAACAATGGAAATGTAATAGACATGAGATCGATCTGCAGAAATCGCTTCCTGTAATCTGCAGTTGCTGCATTATTTCAGAAAGGTCAACTTGTAAAAACGCACGAGATTTAAAAGCTGCGCGCAGCAGACTTTCGTAGGACCCTTTATAAACACACGTGCTCAAGTGTAACGTTCCAAATATTCATAAATATGCAGTTATTAAGTTATTAGTTATTAAGGCAGTTATTAAGGCATTAGTTTTTTTGTAAAAATAATAATAATGATAATATAATAATAATAAGAAGAAGAAGAAGAAGAAGAAGAACAACAACAACAACAACAACAACAATAAACAATAAATAAATAAACCGAGAAAGAGACTTTAAAATAAAACCTTTCAGAATGATAGATTCAGAAAGGATTCGCTTAAAAATCTGTAAATCAGTCAAAAGCTGTTTTTTTTAAACATGTATCTTTAAAATGTAGACAGTTTTAGAATAACTGTCTACATTTGGTGATAATGCTATTAATATTACACTATTATGGCTTATTTTAGGTAAAATAATCTGACAGGTAGTAGGACTGGACTGTGGGGGACCAGTTTAGTTCAGTTCAGTTCGGGTCAGTTCATAATATTGCATTTTGTTAGCACAGCTGATGAAGGACTTCAGATATATTTTACCCAAGTTAAACTGTATGCGTATAATTCTAATAGTATCTTCAACAAGGGTACACACTCAGTATCACACTCATTATCTGCATTCAAAAATACATGCTTTTTGATTCAGTTTTTGATTCCTTTACAGATTTTTAAGAGAACACTTACAGAATTTGAATATTTTACATCTGTCTCTCCTTCTTTTGTGTCTGTCTCTCTGTCTCTCCTTCAGTGAGTGTCTTTCTTTATACTTGGTTAAAAAGTGCCTGGAATTTTTTCTACAATCTGTTTGTCTTTATGTACATCTATTGTTGTTTCTCTTTTAGTGGGATTTCTATCATTGAAAAATCTCTGTAGGTTCTGTGACATCAGGCCCAGCACCTGCAATGGCACCGACAGTTGTCTGTCCAACTGCAACATCACCTCCATCTGTTCAATGCAGGACGTCTGCGCCGCCGTATGGTAGGTCTAACCAGACACTCAGAACACAGAGGTGCTCCCTTAGTGGCTAGTTCAGCTGTCAATCAAACAGCAGAGCAGAACATGTGTAGGACAGCTTTCCAGAGAGGTTTTATAGTACCTATATGACTCCAACTCCACTGAGATAGCAAAATTAATATTAGATTCTGTTTTTTTATTTTTTACTTTATTGTTAAGTATCCATCCATCTTTTACCACATATCCACGGCACAGGGGCAACAGCCAAAGAGCTTCAGGTATCGCTCTCTCTCGCCACCTCCTCCAGTTCCTCCTGGACCAAACCAAAAGTGTAGTTCCACCAGTGTGTCCTGGGTCATCCACTGGGGTCTCCTCCCCTTTGGACATAGCTGGAACACCTCCTTAGGGAGGCGTCCAGGGGGCATCCGGACCAGATGCCTGAACCACCACAGCTGGCTCCTCTCAACACAGAGGAGCAGCGGTTTTACTCCAAGTCTCTCCCGGATTACCAAGCTCCTCACCCTATCTCTAAGGGAGAGTCCAGCCACCCTGCGGAGAAAGATCATTTCAGCTGCTTGCATCTGCAATCTCATTCTTTCAGTCACTAACCAGAGGCACTATCCAGTCAGCATCATTGACAATTGAGGCATGGAACAAGGCCCACTTGGACTCAATGTCTCCAGCCTCCCTCGGCATGTGGTTGAAGCTTTGTCTGATGTGAGAGTTGACGGTCTCTCTGACAGGTTTCTCTGCCAGATGTTCTCAGCAAACCCTCACAACACATTTGGGTCTGCTAGGTCTGTACGGCATTCTCTCCCGCCATCTGATCCAACTCACCATTAGGTGGTGATCGGTTGACAGCTCCATTCCTCTCTTCACCCAGGTGTCCAAAACACTTGATTGCTAATTTGATGACACGACTATAAAGTCGATCATCGAACGGCAGCCTAAGATGTCCTGGTGCCATGTGCTCTTATGGACACCTTTGTGCTCAAACGCAGTGTTCGTTATGGACAAACTGTGATGAGCACAAATCCAATAACAAAACACCACTTGGGTTCAGATTGGGGGGGCTGTTCCACATATTACTGTCATTGCCCACATGAGCATTGAAGTCTTCCAGCAAGACGATGCAGACCAGAGGGGGCAATTTCTAGTACCTCGACCAAGGACCCCGAAGGCCTGGTACTCCAAACTGTCATTTGGTGCATAGGTACAAACAACAGTCAGAGTCTGTTCCTTGACCCAAAGGTGCAGGGAAGCAATCCTCTTGTGAACCAGGGAAAACTCCCTCACCAGGGGCAACTCCAGAATGGAATAAAGTCCAGCCCCTCTCAAGGGAGTCTGTTCCAGAGCCTTCACCATGTGTTGAGGTGAGCCCAGCTTTATCTAGCTGGTATTTCTCAACCTCACACACTAGCTCAGGCTCCTTCCCTACCAGAGAGGTTACATTCCATGTTCCGAGAGCCAGTTTTAGTAGTCAAGGATCAGAATGCCTTAGGCCTCCACCCAACACACACTTCCTCGGACACCCAGAACTGACTTTCCTACGGCTGGTGGGTCCATGGGAGAGTGGGCCCATATAGCTCATTCAGGTTGAGCCTGGCCAGATCTCATGGGTGGAGACCCGGCCACCAGGTACTCACCGAGGAGCCCTTCCCCCAGGCCTGACTCCAGGATGAGGTCCCGGTAACCCTGATCCACGCAAGGGAAGCTAAATCCTTCTGGCCTCCAGCATAGGGATTTTATAGATCACCTTTTGTCTGGTCCATCACCTACAAACCTGTTTGCCTTGGGAGATCCAACTAGGAGCTTTCGCCCGTGACAACATAGTTCCTAGGTGGTCATGCAGTATTATTAAGTAATAACTAATAATTATTATAAAATTTTTTATAAAATTTATAATTATCATAATTCATAATTGTTATAACTAATACTATAATTATTTAGTAAATTGTAACAGTTATAACAGTTATTATTGTTAATAACTGTTATAATAATGAATAACAATTTATTATAAATAATACAATTATATTATTATAAATATTGCAGTTCTAACTATTCCATCTCAGTATGAATTACCAGTCAGGAGTAATTCATACTGAGATGGAATAGTAATGGAGAGAACATGATTGTGTGTATTTGTGTGTTTCAGGCATAGAGACGGACAGAACACGACTGTGGAGACGGTTTGCCACGACCCTTCTCTGCCCTTCCATGGTGTCATGCTGTCTGACTACAACAGCACAACGTGTGAGATGAAGAAACACAAAGACTTGGGCCCAAACTTCTACATGTGCTCCTGTTCAGGGGTAGAGTGCAACGAGCACCTCATCTTCACACGTAAATGTGTGTATGTGTGTGTGTGTGTGTGTGTAATCTTGTCTCCTCAAGGAGCAATCCAACAGCAGTAAATATGAAAGAGAGGAGTTAATATGAACCACTGGCCCGTGCTAGTTTTTATTGACAGTTTTAAATTGACAGATCACCCATGTCCAGTGTGATCAACTTTACCCAACCACTGATATAGTTCTGCTATTCTTGTGAACCTAGCACTTGTGACCTAGATAGGCAAGATAACATGTCAGCATTTGTTGCTTAGGATCTTTTTCTTAAGTTAGTGCCTTTGTGGGTGTGTGAGGTTGGTCTCTGTGTGTTAAATTAGTCTCTGTGAGTGTGTTGAGTGTCTATTAGTGTGTTTACTGTGTTCTCTTATCTGGTCGCACAAGCACATGATTTGGCCACACCCATATTTGATACAGGTTTTAATGCTGGTATGCTAACGAGTAGCTTCATATCCTTGTTTTGCACTGATATTTAAATTAACCAACATATTTTATGTTACAAGAGTTTCAGAGACAGTGGCTAAACTACACATCAGCTGTATGACCATCTCTTTTTCTTTTTAAAACATACTGGTCTTATTGGTGCTAAAACTTCGTCCTGTACTGATAAAACGGCGTGTAGGCTAACAAGTAAGCTAACAAGTATGTTAACTGTCCAGCTCACTAGAGGAGGTTGGTTTATGGGCATGTTTCATTATGACTGACAAAAACAATCAAACATTTTCAAACATTTTGCCATGCTGCTCTCAGCTAAGTGCTTGCTAAGTGCACAGACTACTGTGGAGGGTTTTTTTTTAGCTCTGCTGTTGTAGCTGGTGACTCTCTTTCTAAAAAAAACCAGCTTCATATTGATCTAAACGTGCTGAATCAAACACCTACTCGTCTCCATGGTTTTAGCCGCTTCATGTGGGTCCACCTCCAGCAACACTTTTTTCTACCGGCAGCAACACCTGTTCTCTACGTACAGCTACACTTGCACTCTTCCTGCAGCTTGAGAGAGAGTGCATGTATGGCGAGAGAGTGCAGAGAGGCATGTGGGTGTGCATTTGTGCGCAGAGAGGTGTGTGGCCGTGCACGTGTGTTCAGAGAGGCGTGTGGGCATGCATGTGTGTGTGGAGAGGCGTGTGGGCACGCACGCCTGTGCAGAGAGGTGTGTGAGTTTAACAGAGCAGCCAGCGTGAGGGAAGAGAATCTGTACCTACGCACTGATCTGTGATGTGATGAACCCACATGACTTTAACATGTCTCACTGAGGCCCTCATACTGCCTTAAACAGCAGGTGTTTCATCAGCATGTATTTAATTGTGGGTATTTAATCTGTGATCACATATGAAAATGATCTGGAAAAGATAGGAAAATAATGCATTCTGTAAATATTACATGAGGGACGAGCGTGTGTGTGTGTGTTTGGTGATCTTGCAGTGCAGTACTTTACTGTGTGTTTTCTTTTTTTTTTCCTGTCTGGCCTTCATTAGCGGTGTCTCAGAATGACAGTGTCCAGACAGTCCTTGTGGTTCTGATCAGCCTGCTTCCTGTCCTGGTGCTGGCTGTTCTCATCACCTTCTACTACTGCTGTATGCACACGCTCCACTGCAGCCAGCTTTGGGGCAAGTACGGGTGCACAAGCCCCACCCACATCTACAGTAACACCTACGGCATCATCAGCAGCAAGAACAACTGTTCAGAGGCAATGTTCACTGCCTAAACAACCCCTTCTGTCGTGGGGAAAGACTCTTTTGTCTTGGACTGATCATTTTCTCTGTTCGTTCTCCTCCATTTCTTCTCCTCTGTTCTTTGGGACCTGTCAGTTTTACAGAGAGAAAAACATCCTCAGCTCTCGGACGCTGGGTCTGGGACGTTGGGTCTGGGGACGCTGGGTCTGGCCCTGCTCCTAAAAGCCCATGTTCCCAAGACACTATTGGATTTTAAACTCCACCACAATAAGAACTCTTCAAGTGCTTTCCAAGGACAATGATATTTCTGTATGACAGTTCTTTACAAAGGTAATGTGGATTTACCAGACAAGCCTGTATCACAGTGACACTCAACGACTGAGGTCAAGAACATTCCTGCTTCATTTATAGTTATAATGACCAGGTGATCACATAAAAGGTTTTTTGTGTCTAGTATAACAAAATACAGACAGGCTCATGAGCTCAAGTCTTATCTGATTAATTCCTACGTAAATTATTGAATTACACTGTGGGGGGTTTTATTTTATTTTGGGGAATTTTTCATCTTTACCTGTTATTCCTTTTCTACTATTTTCAGTCTTTCTTCTATCAATCAGTCTCTCAAAGCTTATAGATCCTCATGTTAAAGAAAATTGTTAGTAATAATATTATTAATAATATTCTTTCTTTACTTTATTTTTTATTGTTGTTGTACTGACAAATCCAGAATACAGTTCAATGCTGGTGATTCAACTTCATTAATAATCACCAGTTAATCTTGTTTACTTGATTTGTATGTTTACTCTCTTTTTCTCTATCATTTAATACATGTTTATTCTCATGTAGTTTTACTCTTTCTTTATTCGCTCAGACATACAGTGCATTACTTGGACTCGGACATTTGTAAAGCTGCTTTGAGACAACGTCTGTTGTTAAAAGCGCTATAAAAATAAATACACTTATCAGGAATTACACTTATCAGCAACTTTATTAGAACAGAGTTTGTGTGCCCCTTCTGTGCGCGGTAAGTGATTCGTTTTCTGACCCCAGAGCTAAAGCTGGGGTGGGGGGGCATGATTCTGATGGTGGACTGATCTCAATGCAGCTGCCCCACTGCCACTGTAAAGGGGGTTTGTGCTGCTGTGAGTGTATCAGATGCAGGAGTGTTGCTGGAGTCGGTGTGTGATGACAGTGTGATGCCTTCTCTTGTAATTTACCGCTGACTGCCACTGACTCTCCAGCCAACACTGACTGGTTGCCGAGGACAGGTGTGCTGGTCGCTAAGGTTATTAAATCTTTGCTTAAACTTGTCAATAGTATTTGTCAATAAAATGTTAAACTTATGAAATGCTTATAATTTCAGTATAATCACTATGTAACGATATAAGCGCTTAGCACAAAAGAAGTGAGGCAGGATGCAGAGCTTCGGAGAACAGCTTCAAGTTTAATTTCAGTGACGATGAACACAGAGCATGATGCAGCGGGCATCTCTCGACAAAGACCGACAAACAAAGGGAGACACACACGCTTAAATACACACATGGTAACGAAAACACGATAACAAGACGAACACACACTAACGCACGCCCTACTCACATAGGCTCGCCCACACAAACACAGGACAAGGGAGGAGTGGAGGGCGACCACCATGACACAATATACCATAAAAACATATAACAAAAGGATCTAAAAAGAAAAAAAAACTGAGGCAGTAAACTTTGTGAAAAACAAAATTTGTGTCAGTCTCAACTTTTGGCCATTACAGAACCTAAACCAACCAAAGCATGAGGTTCCTGGAATGTCATGGCCAGTGATGCTACTGGCATGTGTCATGTGACGTTGGTCAGGCTGAATCCTGCCTCATCCATACATCCAACTCTATTTTCTTCTGCCAAGCACACAACAGACTCATCAAACCCAAACACTGATACTATATTCCACACTAAGTCTTGGATGTTGATATTTTGAAAGGTAAACGACTGCATGGCCTTTCCTGAATGTCCAGGTATCTTGGCTCCTCCATTCGTTCTGTTTCTGTCAGAAGAAACCCTGTACAACTGCTTCATGGATATCACACATCTATTTGGTATTTATGATAGACAGATACAGGTGATGTTCTGGAACATGCTAACATCATTTATGACATCACTCAGAACATCTCTAGTGTCACTATTAAATCTCAGCATGTTGACTTTATCCATCCTGCTCTGCCCCTGTGACCTCAGTGGACCAGTGGTACCATTCTCACAAAAGCAAAACATATGATCTGGAATATATGATACATAGAATTGCATGACCAAGTGTACATGAGGGGTCAACCGATATGGGTGTTTTAATGTCCGATACCGATATTTGGAAAGCAGGTCACCTGATGGCTGATATACAGTATAATGCCGATATTTATTTATTTATTTTTGCAACTGATAAAACATTGTTGAAGTAACACACATACATACATGTGCACACACACACACACATACACCACCTGCCCTGCTCCCAGTCACCGGTTTATTGACCATTTACACATAATAACAAGCAGTTGTGCCTTGTTTCTCTCTGGCTCTATATTTAAAGTCCACGGGAGATCTCCTCCAGTGATCTTCGACGGCCTGGTCAGAATCGCCTGCTCTCTCCTGTCGACGTGCTAAGAGTCTTACCGCCAGTGAAAGTTCTCTTTTCTGTTTGCCAGCTCCACACTGTCTATCGTTTGGTCTAAGTTGCAGATTATGCATAATAAAGATTCTCTCTCTTTATCTGCTGCCATCACACCCAAAACTGTCCTGAAACATTTTTGTTCTGATAGGTCTACCTGCAGTGTGCCTGCACGCATTTTTTATTAATTAGCAGTCTCAAGAGCATAGGCACTGGCCGATGCTGATTATGTCACAACATCATTAATTGGCCCCATTAATTGGCTGGCCAATCAACCTCTAGAGTACATTGGTCTAGTAATCGGCAATACTGAGTAGCACATATGATGGACTACTGTGTGTACTGTACACATGTTCTTGTTGCTCAGTATATGTGCTATCGATGCCAAACACAATGAGCTGAACTGAGGCTCATCTGAACTCACTAATCTCCTGACCCAGGGCTTGTCAATAGTACAAACACAACACTCACTGTTCATAGTATTTTAAGCAATGAACAGCTGTTTATGTGTGAATGTGAAACGCATTCAAACATCTGACTTGAGTCCCATCTGTTATGACATGAATGCACTAGACACATGGGAATGGCATACAGTCTGTGCATACGGTTGTACGTAGTGTTCTGAAAATGTGTTTTTGTACTTTTGTACTAGAACTGGTATTTTGTTGTCTTTTGAGGCAGTGTTTTGAGAATGATTTTAGAGATTTGTGAACTATAGCTAAGCAACCAAGACAACAGACAAAAAAAAGTTCTCTGTTTCTATACACCTAAAGTTGTGAGCGAATGAGTAAATAGGAATTTTTTTTTAAGAAATGTTTTAAGAAATGGTTTAGTGTTTCAGGCAAATGGTTTAATGGTTTAACGAGTTTCAATTCAAGGCCCCTGTTCCCCACTCCCCATTACTCCACAACTACACAATTACAGACCAGTAGCAAGTGTACACAGAAAAGCTTCGTCCTCAAGTGCAGGAAGCTGTATCGTTTCAAAATCGAAATTGTGCTCCCCCCACAGGCTGAAGAGACCCAGGCAGAAGAAGCCTGAGGAAGTGGGGGAGGGGCTTTCGTGCTGGGCTTTGTTACTAGAGGGCTGGTTTCTACATGCTTCCAGACAGCTCTTGCTTAGAAGTCAGAAGTGAAGACAGTTTCAAGATGTCCAGATGATAGTGTCCAGCCATAGTGTCCAGAAGACAGTGTCCAACCAGCTTTGCTGTGTTTGGCAGATGTTCTTATCTTTACTTACATAATCATCTCTATGACAGTAATCAGTGATTACAGAAACCTAGAGCAGGTATAGACTCAGTGACTATAAAGCCATGGACTGGATTCAAGGGCCTGGGGTGGGTCCCCAGGGCCTATAGTGAATGACGATGTGTGAGCAAGTTCGTTGCTGGCTTACTATAGAGACTCCAGAAAATGACTAATTACCCTTTTTGAAAATAAAATGTAAAAACAAAATGTTTGTAATTCTTTGTATATTTAGCTTCTTAGCTTTGTTTCTGTAAAAAAAAAATAAACTACCGACAGCCAAGTAAACAGGGTCAGTGTGTACACTGCACCTAGCGAGGCGTCACAGGAACAAGACGCAGGTATGTTATTCCAAAAAGCCTGTGTGTGTGTGTGTGTGTGTGTGTGTGTGTAATTATCATGCCCCAAAATGAATGGTGATGGTTTTTGCATCTGTGTGGGCACGTACATGTCGCCCAGTGTGTAAAGATAAGCGCAGTAAAAAGCAGGTTTCTCGATTGGAGGCGCGCCATACACAGCCAGTGGTTACGAGAAACAGGAGGGAGAGTTAGCGACTTTTTTCAGATTTCCTGCCTCGTCGCAGCCTCTGACTCATAAGTTCAAACTTCTGTCTCGTGTGTATTTTTGTTGCCTCTGTAATGGAGGAGGGGGTTACGATTGAGAAACTCACCTCTGCCAGCTTGTCTCGGAGAAAAGGGGTGGATTAACTCACCGTTTCAACAAAAGTCAAAGTACTTAATGAAATTATAAAGGAGAATTTATCAGTGTACTTATGGAGCGACTACGCTTTTACGTTTTCTGGTGTGGCACGATACTCTTCGGTAGTTCACTTCTTAATGGACACACCGGTGAGTAGTGGCTGTCATTATTTTGGTCTGACCGAACGGTTTAATACATTTGTATGGCAGGCAAGAGTACGTCTATAACTTCTAGTAGTCAAACATTTGTTAAAATGGGTTGGTTTAAATTCTATTAACATAACGATACGGTGGGAAAAAAGCGGATAACACGCAGGAGATCGAGTTGTAGACGATGCTACCTGAGGTGTTCTGGTACAACAAAACGGTGAAAAGTCAAGAGTGGATGTGCACACGGGTACTGTCGCTGTCATTACTTCCCCTTGGTTAACCCTATGTGACAACGTACAAACAATCCTAAGAACTGTGCGTAGTTTAAGCAAAAGTGTTCCGTATAGCCTATATATTTTTGAAAAAATTTTGTCCCAGTTTTTTTTTTTTTTTTTTTTAACTGAATTAAATAATTGTGGCTTTGGCTGCAAGACGACAGTATTGGACTCTGTTTTTGTTGTTTTCAGGGGATCCCTTAGCTTCTGTTTTTGTCGTTTCTATATGTGCTGTTTGTGGGTGTCCCGTTTAAATGTCTATTCACCATAAATGATAAAATAATGAAATGAATAAATAACAACCCAGTTGTATTTTATTTTGGGTCGCTAATAAGACGGTTGCTAATAATCTGTCGTTTGTTTGTTTGTTGTTTGGAATAGTGCAAGAAGCAGAAGCATTCACATCCTGTGGTTTTGCCTTCTTTCTGCTGTTGTATGTTGTATGTTTCAGCTGTCTTTCAGGACGCCTGTAGGTGGCGCCCTATGGCACTGGTGTCTGATGTCAGTGACATTGGGTAGTCTGTTTAGGGCTTCAGGCTAACCTTTAATTTATTAATTCGTTTGTATGTTTGTTTAAAGTCCCAGGACCATGCCAAAACACTGTAAGTCACTCCATGAGGAAAACTGCTTGTCTCAAATATGTTCTAACTAGGCTGCCTATATAGCCAGCTAACTGAGAGCGTGATCCAAATATTTCAATAAGCACACTTGATTTTCAGCCTGGTAGATTGTGTGGCATGAGTACACCTTTCATTAACACGTGTTTCAGTTCTGGATTGCATCTGAATATTCTTTAGCCAGAGTGTTACACAAATGTTACCAGCTCTCCCACACACCAACACATACACTATATTGCCAAAAGTATTCGCTCACCCATCCAAATGACTGTGCACCAGTACACAAAGCAAGGTCCATAAAGACATGGATGGCAGAGTCTGGTGTGCATGAACTTGACTGGCCTGACCTCAACCCGATAGAACACCTTTGGGATGATACAGTGTTCTGTATGCAGTGAAATGTTGTATGGCACCATTTAAAGGACAGGATCGTCTGAACAGGTGGTGGTGATTGTCTGAATCGTACAGCTGCTTTCATTTCTGCTGTGGTCAGTGCTGAGGTTTCTCAGCATGAGAGAGAAGATAACACAGCAAAGTAAATCACGTTTACATAACTGTATATGTTTTTGTTGTTGTTGTTGTTGTTGTTTTTACTTGTCTGCTCTTCAGCGTGGGTTCTGTCTGTCAGCAGCTGGTTGGTTTGTGCTGTTCGCTTCTTCAGCCAATCGGCGTGGGCCTCTGTTTCCGCCTCTTGGACATCTGTTTCAGGGATGTCACCGTGACTTTTCTGGTCTTCTGCTTTGGTCGTGAGAACATGTCAGATGATCATGGGTTCATAGGTTCCCATTTTCAGGGTGAGTGCTGATGAGACCTCCTCCCTGACTCCACCGCAGTAGCTTCTCCTCTTTAGTCTCTAGTTGTGACAGCAGTTTCCACTTGTAGATGTTGGAACACTGAGCTCTTGAGTTGTTTCTATGTTAGGTTAGATTCTGGGTATTGAAGCATCCATTGTTCCCATATCCTCTGCATATCTCTTCTCACGCTGGGGTTTCTTGAGTAGAAGTATTCCAACAGTCCTGTATACTCCACTCTTGTCAGTGAGTGTCTTCTATTTGGTCTTGTTTCAACAAATACAAATTCCCAAACTCCTGTACTGAAGTCAAGAGTCAAGAGAACATTTTCCTACTTTTATATTTGTTGCATCACCTGTCATGGTAAACATACAAGCCTATCTCTAACAGTTAGTATAGAAAATAGAAAGTATCTAATTTTATCAATATTTGAGAATATTGAGAATGTTTATTCAAAGAACAAAATGGTACATGTGATGAATTGATGAAATTATTTTAAAAGGAAATAATGCACTTACATGTGTCAGGTGTACTGCACACTCACGTGTTTATCATTTTCTAGTTAGCACCCCTATATTAGGTTCCCTTTACCCTGTACACGGGGCGAAGTATTGCCAACCTTGTTTGGATATCGAGCGGTCTCTTTGTATTGATTATTCTGGTTTTTGGATCTGTCTTCTCGCCTTGCCCTGTTGTACCTCTGCCTGTTCCTGATGTCTTCTTTGGATTGTCGACTCTCTGCCTGGTATTTGGATACTGTTTTTGCCTTGTCTCTTTTGTACCTTTTGCTTGTTCACTGACCTGGGTCCTGATCCTGCTCCTTGTCTCTTCAAATAAATCTTAGTCATTTTCCTGTGTATGGATCCCTCTCTGTCCCACACCCCAGAATCGTTACAACATGTCACTGGCCCAAGTGTAGTTGTGGATAATAATTAATCAATTTAACCAATTTTATTAGTTTTAGATTTTTTTTTTTTAATAATTAAAAATATTTTTTTATTATTATGATTATTTCTATGTTGGATGAAGACCAATACAGTAAAAGCACTGTGATGGAGAGAAAAGCTTTAGTTCTGCTCAGACTACCACATCTGATAGGCTCTGGGTTCCTCACGAGGTCTGATATTGCTTTGCTGTTTGTATCCGTGGCTCCCTGCTGGTCTCTCTCACTTCACACACCTTTCTTCACTTCATCGCTCGTAATTGCGTTTCATTCTGGCATCTGTTTAATTTGCTTGCTCTCTCTCTTTTTCTCCTCTTTTTTTCTCTCTGTTCTCTTGCTCATTCACACACTCATTTGTCTCTCTCTCCCTCTCTCTCTCTCTACCTCTCTTAATCTCTGTTAATTGGCAGGTTTCACTCCTCTCCTCCCCTCTAAATGACACAGTGTCAGGGTTTGCACTGTGCCGTCACAGTAAAGACTGTTCTGGAAGAACTTCTGCTGCCTGCTGACTGGGACTCTGCATTTCTCCAAGTCAAATGGACTAGTCTGTCTACATGCTGGAATGTTTGCCTGTGTGTTACACAGGTTTATCAGCATTTTGTGTTTTAAAGCAAAGTGAAGAAAGTATTAGTTGCTAATTATTTAAGAAATGAGGTTATGACTCTTATTCTTTCTGTGTATCTGTGTTTTTCCCATCTCTTAATATCCTGGCATCTCAAACATATATAAACACACACAGACACAGACCCACACATACAAACAGCACTGACTCATACACTATATTGTCAAAAGTATTCACTCATCTTCTTTGACTCACATATGATCTTAAGTAACATCCCATTCCTAATCCATAGGGTTCAATATGACGTTGGTCCACCCTTTGCA